>CM053792.1:357001746-357601746 GCA_028749045.1 Cupressus sempervirens | reverse complement strand
GAACAAGTATCTTTTAACCCTGAGGCCACTTACGTATTCCCTCCTCTCGCACCTTTGGGTGATCTTGAGTGCACAAGAAATAAGTGGTCTTGTTTATATTTTTTAGGAGACTTGCTTGGGGATTTCATCACCCCTTGGGATGACCTCAACTCCAGTGTTCTAGTAGAGTATAAGAATTGGGGGGTGAATCAAAAGACACCTCTTTTGGAAGTAAAATTTTGTCTCTCTTGGCTAAGCCCCAAAGAACTTTATACCTTTGGGAAGTGAAGGTGGAGATTTGGGTCACCATCTCCCCCCGGTTGTGTGGCACTATTTTCTTTCATCTAAAAATTTGGGCCTCATGTATCTTTCATGTATCGAGAACTCCCTTTAGATAATCTTTGTACATCCTAGTGACAACCTTATTAGGATTATTGATGTGTTTAGCGTGCTTGATTGTTTAAACATCTAAAACCAATACCAAACATCAAACAATTTCAAAAATGAGTGAAATGGTGAGTTAAAATTTCATTGAGTGAAATAGTTGTAAGAAGCTCCTCTTGACCTATGGTTATTTTTTAGGAGTTCTTATATTTGGTCTACCATTTGAAAGTCATTGGGTCTTTTGGTCACAAGCTTATTTTTTGAAACTGAGTTTATTTTTTTCCTGCCATGAATGACAAAGTCAAACCTAAGAAAGTGAAATTGTCCAAACCATTTTCCTACAAGGAAACAAAAAACCTAGCGCAAGGTGATAAACAATTTCAATACACTATCAAAGACATCAAGAAAGAGGAAGCTTGATAGAATTGAATACAATGCTAAACTTTGAAATTGATTTACTTTCCCTAGAGTGAACCCAAGAATTTTTTTCCTAGTGAGAGAAGATTGAGTTAACCGCATAGTGACCATAACACCTTCATTTTCCACATCAACCCCACTTCCAAATTTCTAGTCTTCCATTTGCAAAATTTCCTCTAGAGAGCTTGATCATTTAAACGTTAATCTTTTGGGCATAAGGACATCTTAGTTACAAAACTTTTGAGATTACAACACTAGACCTTTATCCATAAGAAAACATTTATCATAGTTATACTCACTCATTTGGGATCACAAGTCTGTCTCCAAATAGAGGGTAATCAATTTGGTGTCCTATCTTGCCTAAAGATCACTTGACCATCTTTGGTAAGAGAAAGATACTTTTATCCTATATCACACTTGGTTTGCTAAATCAACAAGGTCTTCTGTTTACATTTAGGTTGTTGGCCCTTTTATCACATAAGGTTTAGTTGCTCTCCTGCACATTCTTCTCTTTCTTCCATAACCTTCCACCCATTGGTTTGGTCACTATTGTATGGTACATACAAAATCTGACAGATTCACATTTAATCCCATATCTCATTTGTTGGAATCATTAAGGCAACAAGAGATGGAGAATCCTTTTCCTCCACAATCAGCCTCATTAGGGAGTACATTTCCCCTTAGTATGAACTTTGGCATGCCTAGCTTAACATCCACACAAGAACCAGAGGATCCTTTTCCTAACACAACACTAGGAAGTAATTCACATGATGACAAAGAAGTATACCAAGAAGAAGATCATATTGACAACAACAATATCCCTAGTGATGTCTGAACATTTCTTGTAGATCCATACAATTTGGAAATGATGGAAAAGTCTATTAGGGAAAACAAGATTGAAATCTTCCTAAACTTGGTTAAAGATGATGTTAATGTCTCTACGAGTTTTGATGAGAGCACTTTTTTTAGAAAGATAACCAAGGGTGGTGCTAACGTATTACCAACTTCAAACATAGCCCAAAAATTTGGTAAAGAGAAGGAACCTATGGTGAGAACTAGCTCCATACCTACATCAAGTGTTTCAACACAAGAAGCATTCCAATTAAGTGCAAAACATATCCAACAAATCATTAGTGCTATGCCCAACACTACTAATGCTAGTATTTCATAGTCAATAGGTCAAATTGTAGGATGCTTAAACATTGGGCAAGTACCTACACAATAGATGGAAATTGAAATACAACCAATATATTCCTCTTATTTGCAAATGCCAACAAGTATGGTGAAAACATCTGTGCCAATTCCAACGACTACACATCAATACATTGGCCAAAGTGGAGCACTTCCACCACCTCACAATATATTTGGGACTCCTTAAAACTTGGGAGGTGGCTTTATCAATTCCCAACAATCATAAATGCAACCAAACCAAGATCTAGCCCAGCAGTTGCATGAGCTTCAAAATTTGGTCCATACCATGAGCAACAAAAGGGTAAAGGATTTCTCTTTTGAGGACATTTGCCCCTTTCCATTTGATAGATCCATTAACATGAAACCATTTCCACCAAACTTTGAGATTCCTAAATTTGACAAATATATGGGAGAAACATGTCCTATCACACATCTCAAGGAATTCTTTGTTTTGTGACAAGAAGTAGCCTATAGTGAGGATTATCTTAAGAGGCTCTTCACAAAAAGTCTTGGAGGCCCCGCACTAGAGTGGCTAATGAACTTACCCAAGGGTTCCATTACTTCCTTCAATGATTTAATAGGGAAATTTGTGGCACAATACTCTTACAACATTGAACATCATGCCTCATTAAGTGATTTGTGCAATACAAAACAATGAAATGGTGAAACATTTACAAACTTTATACAATGGTGGAGGCATCTTGCTAATTACATGCCATACAAAATTGAGGATTCCCACCGTGTGGATATATTTATCAAAAAATTGATACCAAAGATGTGTTTCCACACAAAGATGGCTAGTCCTGAAGAATTTTCCACCTTAGTTAAGAAAGGAAAGAACATTGAAAATGGACTTCTAGACAAGGGTTCCATTAAACATTATAGATCTTCATCCTTAAACAATGACATGAACAAGAAAAAAAAAAACCAAATGTGGGTTTAAAAACAAAGGTGTTACCCATGATGGTGTCACTAATGTTAAAAGTGTACAAAGCCTCCAAGGTGGGAACAACAACAAAAAAAACCTATCATAACCAAAACAACAACAATTCAAACCATGACAATCAGAATCAAAACAATTAGCAATCTCATAATCAAACACATTTCTTTCCTCGCAACAACAATAATAACAACAACAATTACAACTATGACTATGATCAAAATAGGAAGTTCACTAACTTTTGTGAACCCTTGGATGCCATATTACAAAAACTAGTGGATCACAATTTGATGAAAATCAACCCAAGTCAAAATGGTATAGGGAAAATGAACATTGAAAATGCCATTGCATCAAAGGACATGACACAAACAAGTGCATAAAACTTAAGGTCTTCATTCAAAATCTTGTTGATGATGGAGAAATTGAGGTAGAAGGGGGACCGCCCTCTAAAAATACTAAACTAAAGATATTTCAAAAGCCATTTCCTGACCACAAGAATGACAATGAAAAAATGGCAACAAAAAAATGAACAATGTAAACTGAGCTTTCAAATCAAACACACTCCACTATGACTATGCTACTAACCACATATCAAGGTTTGACTCCTTATGTAGTAAAATAGAAACATACAATATATGCGGTTTTGACTCCATGTGTGATCACTTGAAGAGGTAGACACTCATGTGAATACCCTTTTCCTACAAGCAACTAATTGTGATGCAACTATTCAATGGGGACGAATCACTTTGCAAGCTGCCACTTCCAACCCCACTAATCCATCAGTTCCACATGTGCCTACTCTGCCATCCACCTCATAAAGACCCACTTCTTGCTATGATGTATTATCCCAGTTAGAGAAGACTCCTGCACAAATATCCATTCTAGAGCTCCTCACCCCCTCACCCATCCATGAAGAGATTTTGGAGACTGCTCTATTAGAGTCTCATGTTCATGAAAATATTAATGCATCCCAATTCACTACTATGATTGGAAATATTTCCGTGCAACAACACCTTGTATTCATAGACAAAGATTTCCAAGGTCCTAACCAACATCACAATTTGTCTCTCCACATTGAAGTAATTATACAATGACATAAGATAAAAAGAGTCCTTATAGATAATGGATCTAGCTTGAACCTTGGTACATTGAAGATGATCCATTTCTTGGGGCTTCCTAAAGACCTCCTAGATATCAATAAAAGGATAACAATAAAAGCATATGATGAAATAGAAAGAGAATCAAAAGGAGTTATCATGCTACCAGCTATCATAAACACTGAATGCCATGTCCTAGATTTGGATTTACCATATAATATCTTGCTTGGTTGACCTTGGATACACACACTCAAGGTGGTCCCATCTACATATCATCAATGCTTGAAATTTCCCTAACAAGGAAGAGAGGTCACAATTTTAGGTGACCCTTTGCCTTTTTCTTTTTGTAAGAGATTGGAAGGTGCACCAACAATTTTTTACCCAATCAATGAGTTTGCTAAGGTTATACCTAAATCTCTCACCATAATAGAATCACCTTCCACAACAGTGCTAAAGTTATCCAATAATGATTCTAGTTCCCGTAAAGGAAAAGAGAAGGTTGAAGATACTAAGCTCAATACTATAGGGAAGAAGGTTACTTTTGTTGACCTAGGAATGAGAGAGTATAAGTTTGAAAATGCCTTGTGTGTTGGACAACTACCACTCTCCCCCCATTCCTTTGGAAAACCTTCAAAAATACCACCTTCTACAAATAAGGATACTATGCATGTTAATAATACAACATTTGAATATTGGGGTTCACTTAGTGATGAACATATGGAATCTAATATCCTAGATTGGTTATATTTTGATGGAAAAGTTGAGCATGTGGAATTCCCCAAAGATAAATATATTAAGGCTCCTCCAATCATTAAAAACATGGGATAACATGGTACCAGCCTTAGACCTAAAGAAGATGGAATCAGACAACCCCTTGAAGCTAATAGCTATCCTAAAGGATGTGGTTTGAGCTCCATTAAAACCAAGGTGTCCTTTGCTGACAACTATTGTATGGTTGAACCTGATTTTGAGACTAAAGATGAGGAATTCTTTGAAGTACCCTTCCAATACATTGAGGATGGCCTAGATAACCATGTTTGTGCCATTACCATAGCTGACCTTTCATCCAATGACCTACCTCTCACCAACCTTAACATGATAGACTGGGACCTTTAGGACAAACAACCGGCTCTCAATATCTATAACTCTAATGAAGCAATGATGGCCCTCTTTGGCCTTAAGAATCTCCAAGATTATGAACATGATATCCAATACAATGAGGGAGCCTACTTTGGTAGCAAAGTCAACTCTCTTAGTCGAAAAAGTGGAAAAAGAAAAAGAAAAAGAAGAAGAAACATCCTCTAGCGAAAAATCTTTTGGAGCACTTTTGGATGAAGAAAAGGATAAAATAAAGAACACATCTTCTAGTGAAACCATTCTAGAGGGACTAAAAGAGGGAGAGGTTGACTTGACATTCAGATGTTTACCACCATAAAAGTTATCTATGCTGAATGAGGACACAATTCCAATTAATTTGGGCATGGTAGATAATCCACAAATCACCCACATTGCTACTACTTTAAGTCTTGAAGAACAAACAGTGATGAATGAGTTTCTACATAAAGGCAAAATCAATTTTGCATGGACATACAAAGACATGCCTGGTTTAGACACAAATTTGGTTGTGCATCACTTAGTAGTAGATCCAAAGATTAAACTTGTGAAACAAAAGTTGCACAAGATGCATCCTAAGGTAGCACTTTTAGTCAAAGTAGAGCTACAGAAAATGCTAGAGGCAAAGTTTATCCACCTTGTTGATTATCGTGAGTGGGTTTCTAGCATTGTTCCTGTAGGAAAAGCATTTGCGGGCATCCGTGCCTATTAAAATTTTTGAGATTTAAATCTCACAAGTCCTAAGGATGATTTTTGACTTCCTAACATAGACATTATAGTGGATTTGACTGCTAGATATGAGATGTTGTCTTTAATGGATGGTTTCTCTGGTTACAATCAAATCAAAATTGCAGAAGAAGATTAACATAAAATGGCATTTACTACCCCATAGGGAACCTTTTGTTACCAAGTCATGCCTTTTGGCTTGAAGAATGTCAGTGCCACCTACCAATGTGCAATGACTACAATATTCCATGATCTTCTATATGTCATAATGGAGGACTATGTTGATGACATTCTAGGAAAATCTAAGACACATGATTACCACATTGATGTGCTCACCATAATTTTTGAAAGGTTGGATAAATATAAAGTGCACCTTAATCCAAAGAAGTGTGTTTTTGGGGTAAAATTAGGCAAGTTGTTAGGCTACATAGTGTCAAGAAGAGGCATTGAGGTAGATCCTGCCAAAGTGAAAGCCAACATAGAATTGCCTCCACCTACCACTTTGAAACAACTCTATAGTTTTTAGGGAAAGTTATAGTCCATTAGATGATTTGTGTCCCAATTAGTAGATAAGATCCATCCACTTCAACATTTTCTTTAACAAGACACTAAGTTTCAATAGGATTGCCTATGTTAGAAAGCATTTGAACAAGTTAAGGTATACTTGGCTAATCCTCCAGTTCTAGTCCCTCTAATTGTAGGATGACCATTGATTCTATACATTTCAACCATTTTAGTTGCCTTAGGTGCCCTTTTAGCACAAATACATGAAAATGGTAATTAGCAAGCTATATACTATCTCAGTCAAACATTAGTTGGCTATGAGTTGAAGTACACTGCTATTGAGAAAGCTTGTTTTGAAGTAGTCTTTTACACGCAAAAACTATGCCATTATATGCTTAATCACACTACACATCTCATTGCCAAGATAGATCCACTCAAATATTAATGATCAAAAGCCTCCCTCATTGATCGAGCTGCAAAATGGGTCTTGATTTTAAGTGAATTTTACATTGTCTATAAGGATTGCAAGGCCATTAAGGGACAAGTAATTGCAAATTAGCTTGCTGAGGCTCCTCTTCAAGGAGACTATCCCATTATAACAAACTTTCCAAATGACACAATTATGACTGCTACCTCTAGTACACAATGGAAGCTATTTTTTGATGGTTCCTTCAAACAAAAGGGATCAGGGACAAGAATTTTGTTTGTTACACTGCAAGAAGACCTCATTCCTAAGTCTTATAAAATTTCATTCCCTTGCACAAAAAATATAGTTGAGTATGAAGGATTAGTCATAAAGCTTCATCAAGCTATTAAATGGAATATCAAAAGCCTTCTTATCTTTGGAGACTCTCAATTGGTCATTAAACAAGTCATAGATGAATACCAAACAAAGGATGAAAAGTTGTTGCCATATCGTTGGATAGTTGAAGATCTTAAACAAAACTTCATTGAGATAGTTTTTCAATAGATACCAAGGGCCAATAACAAAGCAGTACATGCCATGGTCACCATTGCCTCCATGATCGCCATGCCTAACCATAGTCTTAAGTATGAGTTTCTTGTTGAGAATATTTTCCTTCTTGCTTATGAGTAACTCGATTCAGAGCTGGTGTGTGAGATTATCACTCCTAAGTCTCTATGGTATGCCAACATTTTTTCCTATATTCATCACAAAACAATTTCAATCGCCCTCTCCCTGAATCAAACTAAAGACTTCATCCGTCACACTGCCCGATATACTATCCTAGGTGATAATTTTTTTTGAAATCACATTAATGGAACCCTCCTCTGATGTCTTAGTTTAGACGAAGCCAGAATGGCATTAGAAGAGGTCCACCAAGGAATTTGTGGTGCCCATTTCAATGGCCTTACATTAGTGAAAAAACTCCTTAGAACAGGTTGCTATTGGCAGACTATGGAGGTGGATGCCTATCATTTTTTGAAAAGATGTGTCCCTTCTCAACATGGCAATTTGATACAAGCTCCCACCCAAGACCTTTAGCCCACCATCACACCATGGCCCTTTCCCCAATAGGGATTCAATCTTGTTGGTCAAGTATTTCCAAATTCTACAAATGGCCACAAGTATATTATTGCCACCACTGAGTACTTCACAAAGTGGGTTGAGGCTATCCCATTAACCTACACCACTAGAAAATAGGTTTCGAAGTTCATATTGAATGACATTATCTGTTGTTTTGGTATACCTCAAGACATCATGACTAATAATTGAACTCCTTTCAAAAATTAAGAAGTTTCCATATTATGTAGGAAATTTAGAATCACCAAGCATTTTTCCACCAAATACTACCCCCAAGGAAATGGCCAAGCTGAAGCTACCAATAAAACCATTTTGAAAATCCTAAAGAAAATTGCTGATGTAGTTGGTCATGACTGGCACCTCCAAATTACTCCCGCCCTTTGGGCCTATTGCACTTCCATCTATACCCCTATAGGAGCCACTCCATTTTCCCTTGTTTATGGTTCTAAAGTTGTCTTACCCATTGAAATTGAGCTCCCTTCCCTCAAAGTCTCTCTCAAGAATATGATGTCTAAAGAAAAATACCAAGTTGCCTACTTGCAAGAGCTACAACTACTCAATGAGAGACACCTCAATGCCCTGAACCACCTCCACATGTATCAAAATTGCCTTAAGCTTTAGTTTCACAAAAAAGTCAAACCTTAGGAATTTGAGGTGGGTGACTTAGTTTTGCAACATAACATGAGAAACCTCCAGAACCATGAGAGGAAAGGAAAATTTGAAGCTAATTGGCTTGGTCCATTTATCATTATAGCCAAATATGGTTTGGGGGCATATTAGATTGTCACTTTAGAGGGAGATCTACTCCCTAAACCTGTAAATATCCAACACCTCAAGTGGTTCTATGCTTGAGTCTTGTAGTTCCTATATAGGGTTGTTATAGTTCCACAAAATAGAAAAAAAATTAGAAAATTAGAAAACTCCAAAAAATTCATAGAATGTTCCTGAAGAAAAGACTAAAAAGAGGACAAAGTTCCTAAAAAAAGTATTTTGGTCCATTATCTATAAGGCTCTTCTCACTTCACCCCTTTCCACTATTCATACCACCTTTGTGTAGAAGTCCTATTTGACTTGCGCTTTTCATGCATCTAATAAAATACCTCTTGTCTACGAGGGATCCATTCCTTCCATCTTTCAAAAGATCTCTAGTTCATGAGGTATTTTTCCCATTGAGTGTTGATCCTAAAACCCATTACACTAAACATTTTCCCACAACAGTGACTGCAATAGAACCTAAACACAATCACTGTTTGAGAATTAATGATTCAATACATTGTTCTTTTCACAACCCTTGCCAAACTTTTGCAATGACATTAGACAAACATATAGGATGAATCCTTCCTACACATGGTATAACAATTTTCACATTCTAAGACTTAACATTCATGGTAGGAACTGTGGACTAATTGACTACTTGGTCATGAGGTCTCTTTTGGTTGATTTAATTTTTTGTTAGTGGTAGCCTTTTAGGTTGTGCCTTGATCTTCCATATTTTGGTATCACTTGAATGTATTCAACTGACTACACGTGTCATTTATGGTATGATCTATTTTTGATGCTTTAGTACATGTATGCTAGTTTTGAGTTATGGTTATGCATTACTCACTGGGGGCAATGAGTTAGCACACTTCCCACCAAAGACCCCTAAAAAGGCTTTGGGTGTGCCTAGACCTCTCCAAATGCATATATGTCATTTGTTCCATCATAACTATGTAGACTACATCTATCATCCTTAAGTATCCATTGTGTTGAGAGTCTAGTCCATGTAAAGGGAACTTGTCATCTATGCTTCTATAGCATATGGTACATCACTCTTTTTGCAAAATCAAACTAGGGTGTGCTCTCCCATATAAACACAACTGAATCCCTTAGTATCATGTAGGTAGGATTCATGTAGTATAGGGTTTCATTGCACCCTACTTGAGACAAGGGTTTTGTTTATTTCCCCCTCCTATGCTACACTACTTGGTTCCTATGAGTGAGGAGTTTTGACACATGTCCATTCATTAGGTTCATTCATATTACATTTTTATATCTTATTTACACTTTAAGTTCAATCATTTCACTTTGCATTCATTAGTCTCCTTTTCTGTTATTGACATTTTAGGATACATTCATTGACATATTAATTAGGCATTTTATTCATTATTAGATTTCATCATTGGGTCATTGCATTAATCCATTAGATGCATACATTATAATCATTATATTTAGTGGCATATACATCATGATACATATCAAAAGCATTTAGTACATCCATACATGTAATATAACAAAAGGAAAACATCCCATATATTGCCATATAACCTACATCATTCACACATTAGTCATCATGTATAAATCATAGGAAACATAACCTCACACACAACCTGCATCACAATATCAGTAACCACATCATAGAAATTACATGCATAAGAAGCAATCATCCATATACACATAGGCCCATTGAATCATATCATATATATATCAAAATAATAATCAATGTCTGTGTATAGTCCATATACAAAAGAATCATGTAGTATCATCGTGCATAAATGCATCATCAAAAACTCATTGCATCTGCACCTTTGTGTCAAAATTACTCACTATAAGAATCATGTAGCTAGCTACGATGGTCTTGCCCCTCCTATATCCCCTCCTCATGGAGGCCTATATTGTCCAACTAACCACTCCAACCTCTCGTGGCCCCCTGTGGTTCATGAAATGGATGCCTTGCAAAAATCTAGCTGCTATTGATTGGTAGGTACAACATCATGATATAAGGACCTATAGTAGGCCACCTCTCGCATGACCTATGTCTCTTATCAGCAAGTTGCCATGGCCTCCTACATCACAGCCATGGCTACCCTAGGCTGTATCATTTTTTAGGCTAGGTCATGCTGCTAGTAGTACTCATCCACCTATGCTTGGTGCATTTTCCGCTCTACCCATAGTGTGGCCACCTCCCCCCGTAGAGTCTCTATCTCAGCCAACTTGTCTATCTCCTCCTACATCCCAAAATGACTAAACTCTCTAACATTTTTCCTCACTTGTAGGGTTGCCAAGGCCTCCTGGGCACTATCTGCCCTAGCTCGTTAGGCTAGTAGCTCCACTTGTAATGTTACCAAGGTCTATTGGGCACTATCTGCCCTCACCTGCTCCACCTGTGCCACACCTTGTAGATAGGAAACCTTTCCTTGGAGGCTATCTTTCTTCACCTTGATCATATCTATATCCTATGCCTTTGCTTGTGGCCCTTGTGGCCCCTATACCTATGGCTGTGGTGGCCTCGCTAGTGCTGGTATCCTCCTCTGGTGGGCTTTGTGCCCCTAAGGACCCTACTGTGCACCCCATGTTGGTAGTGGCACCAGTGTTTCCTTCCCCCCATTGCCTCCTCCATCACCCTAACCCTATGCCTGCTCTACTAGTAGTGGCACTTTAAGCATTATCAGTTGTATGAGTTGATGAGCCACTGACCACTATGTATAGGCCAATGTCATCCCTACATCTCCTTAGTCCTATCCATACATTGAAGGCACTAACTGCATCCCTCACCATGATATCATGGCCAACCTTAGAGTGGTCCCTTGGCCCCATAATCTATCATACTCTTGAGATACCACTAGGTATATGAATCTATCTGGAACTGCATCCTACATCCTCCCAAATTGTTGCTACACCCTAGAAGGTATATATCTCATCATGACATGTATGGCCTACCTGATTAGCCAGCAATCTATCTATTTTTATCAGAGGTACAGTTGATCCTCACTATCATCCTCTCCCCCAGCTGGTAACATACTCCCCCATCACTCTATGTCATCATATGGTGTCTAATTGAACATGATGATCTCATTTAGGCATCTCCTCTAAAATTTGACAGAATTAGTGGAGGTGTACTAGATCAAAAACCTATAATGACATACAAATGGCTCACCAGGCTGTCAGGTCTCTCGTCTAGTAATGGGGCATGTGACACCTATGTGCTCCCATGACCACACCATAAGTAGTGTTAACCCTGGACCTATAGTCCACTATGTCCTATAAGCACACATGTGTAAGTCATTGTATAACTTAGCTAAGATGGTCTAACCCCATTAGAAGACCATGCCATCATCCTGTAGCAATGTGTTTAGCACCCATGCCCACCCAATCAGAAACCCATGTCCAACATGGTCTGGTACCATCCACCATATAAGTGAGGCCAGGCAAAGGGAAAGTCATGGAAATCTCTGATTTATTGCCTCCCTCCATGTTAGCTATGATCTATATATGGGTAGCCTCTATCATCAGTGCCTGAAGCACTCTCGTAGATATGGATTGACACCCTTTAGCACGTAATTTGGGTACACCCTATAGATCAGTACTAGTAGAATGTGCCATACGTCAAGCAAGGTAATAGTCACTTCTCTGATAGGCAGATGGAAACAAGACGTTAGTGTATGCTACCATTCTATCAATGCTAAGAGTTGTGCTAAATGTGCTCTCAAATTAGGCCACTCATGGACATACTCTAAACCACATAGTCTCATGTACACCCACTCTGCCTCCATTAATGCATCCCTTAGCACCATGGTCACTAGATAATGCTCTTGCGACCTGAATAACACTACCTCCATCTACAACATAGACATGCACATGGTCAGTATATCTTTTACCTTATACTTACCTTAGAATGGGGCATCCTACTCTATTCCCCTCAGCCATCCCTACCTCCCTCTTTCTACTAATTTTTCCACCTCGACAAAGACACAAATTTGTGTATATGTTGATCAACATAGATGTTGATCCATGCAAACATTGATCCACACATACATGGTTCAATAGAGAGAACAAATCATGAAGACACCAATCTGGCATCTCTGGCTATTGCACAGACGCTAGATTCTCATCGGCAGCTGGTCGACTCTTATCTTCGAAGATGATGACCTTAAGATCATCATCTCCACTTTGGCTCAGCTCTCACTTTACCCTTTTTGGTCATCTACATAGATGCTAGGATGCATCCTATCATCTATGTAGAGGTCTCGATCCCTAGTTTGTCATTTGTGTAGATGACAGGGCAGAGACTATTGTCTCCACCCTGATCGAGTTTTCCCCCCATAAATGTTTCATAAATGCTATCTCTAAAAGCATTCTAAAAATTTGACAAAGCTAGATAGTTGACTTATCAATGGGTCCATCTTGACTAGTCTCTGGTGCTCCCGAACGTGCTCTCCAAGTTGTAATTTGTCGATCCAATCCATCCTTTGCTCTGGTTCTCTACTCTTTAGGTGTGAAAATGACTCTCCCTTGAGCTCCTTTGAGGCTTATATAAGCCCTTCGAGGCCCCTTTTTCAAGTTTGTACCCTTTCCTAGGCCACGTCTGTTGAGATAATGGGTGTTGCACACATTGCATAATATTGTTATATTTTATTATTTTATTTTATCATGTAATGTTCCACTTAGATGGACGTGAAACATGTAAAGATTCCCATGGGATAGACTCGATGAGTTGTATTGTAACATTGTGGAAATATTTCATGTAATTATTTAATACTGGGGAAAAGAATTAAATGCCCAATATTAAATGTGGGGTTAGTGGGTTAGGTAGCACATGGTTTATGTAATACCACTTAGTGTTTTTGTGGGACTTGCTACTATAAAATCAGCCACAAGGGTAGTTGTTGTAGAGTAAGAGTGAGAAGAAGGAAAAAGACAAGAGTCAAGCAAGACATTGACAGGTTAGCCAAGGGAGCATTTGGAAAGGTTGGAAGCATGGTATAGGATGTGTGGATTCATGCTTGTTCACATAGTTTGCTCAGTTGTGCCTATGGCCATGAAGGCTTCCATGGTTGTATGGAAATGGTATTTTTTGGTAAATAATACATGGTGATGGATGCTTTTGGAGGCTAGGTTTTTTCCTCAATGAGGGTTTCCCAGGGTATATCTTGTGTCACAATTTTGTGGGTATGTTGTCTATTCTCTTGCATGTGGATTTTAATTTCATGTTTATTTCAGATCTATTATGGGTTATGTGGAAATGGTTATATTCTTTGTTGCCAAGTTTCCTTACAATTGGTATCAGAGCCTAGTTTTGGCCTGGTCATGGGTTCAAATCTCCTTGGTGTCTTCCCGACCCATGTAAGCACTTGGTATGTGCGTCGAGGGGGAGATTGTTGGGTGATGCGACGCACTCCCCTACCCACAGGTGGTTAATTATGTGGTGTTCCATGTTCATTAATAGCCATGGCTTTTGGTGCAACAAAAAATGAGCCCAACAATGTTGACCCTTGTTTATCCCCAAGTCATGCAAAATGTTCATCTATGCCTTTTTCCTACCTTTTCGTGAAAATTGTCCAATTTTTTTTTTTTTTTTTTTTTGCTATTTTCATGAGGGGGCACCCTCCTTCCCTTTCATCACTTTGATAACACTCCTATGACTTCTATCCTTTCTAGGGAAACCTATATTTTCTATTTTTTGATATAATGTTGTCCCAACATCACATCAAAGAGGGGCAAAATGTAGACACTTAAAATTGTCCTAAACGCTATATTAATTTATTTAATATTTCCTATGATATTATAATTAATTATTAAGTAATTAATTATATTTGTCATATTTTTCTACTTATTCAATTAAATAGGTTTATTTCGCTAATGTATTTAAATTTAATTTGAATACTCCCCCTCTAATGTATTAAATTTATTTAATGCATAGTGCCCCATAAATCCTCTTTTAAATAAATTATATTTATTTAATTCCCTCCATTCCATAAAATTCTTTAATCCTATGATTAAGTCAAATCTTATTTAACTTAATCCTAATCCTATCCTAAAAACCTAGTGTACACCCATCACTCTCATCCTTCTAAGCCTACCCACTACTTAATCCCACTTATTTACCTTAAACACCTTTTAAAACTTCTTTTAGCCCCTAAGTGTTTGCTCACACATGTGTGAGAAGCTCTTGATCTAATAAACCTTCCACTTCATTTATACCTCTTACATTTCTCACACATTTGTCCCCCACTCCTTCCCCCAAGGTTGCTCGAGCATACCTTGAGCCTCTCAATCATTAAAAGATCTTTTTGACTTTTGCATGGCATGTCCTTTAGCCCATGTGTCTCCCTTGTGGCACCTATGTGTATGCCACATAGATGCCACCTCCCCAAGGTCTCTCTCAAACCTATAAATAGAGCCCTGGTCTCAAGCATTTCTTCATCTCCCTCATTTGCATTGTTATCATGCCAGTATAGTTCTAGAGCTTTTAGAGATTTCTTCATGCATTATTACTAACCCTTTGATAGTTGTTTATTTCTTGAATTTTTTTTCATATTCATGGTAGTATTGCACTCTTAGGTTTGCTTATTACATCCATCTCCATTATCCATTGAGCGCTCTTAACAATGGTTGCTTCCATAGCCATCTCTTGAAGCATTCTTCATCATTTAGTTTAGTTGCATGTTCATCATTCCATTTCATCATCAAGGGATTCAATAGTTGTGTTTTCGGAGAGCACATCTACATTCCTCACACTTAAACACACCAACAAGGCCTCTTATAGGAACCCTTGTTGAGCTGCTTTGAGGTTATGTGAGGAATCTAATTTGTTGGTTGTATAGTTTGTTTTAAAACTCAAGTAGACTTAGTTGTTTATCAATCTTATTTGTATCTTGAATGAACATGCTACTAACATTTTCTTGTTTACACGCACTCCTAATAGATTAGGTTTTTGCATATACACTATTATGTCACCCTTTGGGCCCTTTCTCTTTTTCTTTAGCCTTGTTCTAACCAGTGGGGGACTCTGTTCATGTGCCCTTGCCTTAGCCTTTAGATGAATATTAATGGGCACAAGTCTTAGGGCTTCATAAACTACTAGAGCAATATTGCATAATGGAACTACTACTATGTTCATCCTTTCCCAAACTACAACTATCAATTTATTCCCTTGCTCCACCTTCTATCCTAGCTCTTGCATGAGATGCTCGAGGGGAGGATTGGGTCCTTTCAAGTGAGTAGAGGGCTCACCTATCTTCTATTTCTCCTTATCCCCACCTTGCGCTTGATAGGGTAGGACTATCTTTTAGGTCCTCATTTTAGGAAGCTGAACACTCTTAAGATAAGCCTTTACAAAATTATTGTAGCTCCTATCACATCTTATGTGACCTCCTCTATGATTACACTCTCTATGGAATTCCAATGAGGCTACTTTTACATTCTACTCTTTATATAAGGAACATGGTTTTCACATATCTTTAAAATTCTAGGGAAACATGTGGAGGCCAAAAAAATATATTTATCTTGCAATCATCTAGTTGTACCATGCTATTTGGACCTCAAAATCACTAGCATAGTTTGCCCAAAAATTCTTCAAATTGGGAGCGTGGTGGTGATAGTTGGGAATCATTCTTCTAACCTATATGTATTAATCAAAATCTCCTCTAGAGAGGTAAAATAATTCAAAATTAAAGGAAATTAGTTATTTTGTGGCCTCCTTGGCCTATACCAATGTATAGTTATACTATCCACATCTAATGGAGAATGCAACCCTTGTGATTTTCTTTGAGATGTAGGTTACCTAGTTTGAATAGACTCAGGGAAGCATGTAGGGCTAGCCATCAAAACCACCAATTTGGATATATGTGAATTGCTAGTTCTAAATGTATTAGGCTTCATTCTCCTACCAAAATCCTCACTACTTCTTAGAGGTGGTACCCAAAATTGTTAGATATGAGGATGGTCCAATTGGTTAAAAAGTAGTCATTTACCCCAATGAAATGACTGCAGAAGTTGTCAAAAGGAAACTATGAGTAGTACTCCCATGGAGTAGTTCTATTCAATCCCAAATATAGTCAATACAAAATTAGTAATGAGACCCAAAAGTCCCAGCATCTACTGCACTATGAGCCATATCATGTAAGAGGTCATCATGAAAGACCTCTTCTCCTTCTTGTCCTCTCTTCTTCTAAGATCTATAACTGGGTACAAATGTGTTGAGAAAGGAGTCTTGGACAATCAATTTTTTAGACCATTTTTATCATGAAAATAAAATAATACATCCATCCATGGGACAAACTCTTAGGCACGTAGATCCCCAATGACCAAACAACGGTAGTAGATGAAGAGCTAAATTGGTTTTATGGGATCCACCTAGGACAATGGGGTGGACATTTTCCTATACTACTTCCTTGGATTATTGGGCTAGTTGTTATTCTATAGCCCCAAAGAGTGGTATTTTCCTTTTGAAATTATTTCGTTACACCTAATTGGTTAGGTGCCCCTACATTATTTCCAAATTCTAGGCATCTAAAATAAAGTTTGATGAAGTTGACATAAAATCTAACAAGAAGGACATTGGAGGTTATGATGACCATTAGTCAATCCTAGTTATAGTTCTTGGAAAATAGAGTCATTAACTTTGGGCATTGGATGAAGTACTGAAATATTTTTGTTTGCAAGATCCCTAAGGTGATGATTCAATAGGTCTATGGGCTTATTCTAATTCTTCCTTGTGATCAAGTCCTTGTGCATCATCTAAAGATCTTCACACTCTCTGACATCTGTACGAGTGATTCAATTGACTATAGTGTCAATATGAGAGGGGAAGAGGGCACAATCCTTGTAGTACTTAAGAACTAATGGAAGCTTCTCAAATTCCTTTTCCACTTTGGGCTTCCTAGTGGAGGGACTCATGTCCAGGACTCCAATAGATTTATTTGATGAATGCTATATTATTTGCAAGTCCATACATGAATCTATACTTTATAATAATATTTTTTACTAAGAATTTAAAATTTCTCAAATTTTGGGTTCCAAGAATGCCATCATATTTAAAAGATAATATCTGTTTGGTAATACTAAGAAACTTAAACTCAGAAAAAGTAGTTAAAGCATAGTTTAGTAAAATGTAAGAGTGGGATCTAGAAAGGTCAAATCTAATAAATGTGATACTACCTTTTTTTGAAGGCAAATGAAGATCTGTTAATTTTGAAAACCTATAGAACCAACATATCATTAAGCACATAAAGCTAGCATTGTACTTGTCTATTTCATTACATACTTTTCCATAAACCAAAATTGCACTACGAGGAGAATACTATAGTGATTCCAACACCTACATTGGGTTTTCCTATGACCATAAAAATATATTTTATTAAATACTCATATGTGTGACACATTGAACAATTTAATCTCATGTGTGCTATTTGAAGGGATGTAGTGTGAATTTTTTTAAAATTTGAACATAAGGGCATACTTGATCTAGTGGTGTAGGATACTCTTCCATAAGAAGATTCACCACTTAGTAGGAGGTGACTAGAGGAAGACCTCTTATTGTTACCATCAAAGACCATGCAACATCTAGCAGTGTGAAACTAGTGGGCCACCAAAGCCTAGTTAGAGATGAAGTGACATAATAAAATGAAATTTCATGTAAATAGCTTCAACTTGACCAATTCTCTCACAAAATGAGATAATGTACTAAACAAGGCACCTGAACTAGCAAGCTAACTTACTAGGAAAAAATTGCAAGTAATTTAGACCTATGAGATCCCAACCCACAATGAATTAGGATAAAAAACATGTAGAGTATGTAAAAACATGCACTCAACAATGCAAGCAAAACCAAACACAATATGCCACCACATCTAGAGCCAAGAGGATCTAAATAGAAAGTGGATACTCAAGCACACACTAGTGGAAGGAATTCATCTCTACAAGTAACTTTAGTACCATGAATTCAAACTACCAAATTAGCTTCAATTCATAGTATTGAGTGCACTATTAGAGAAAAATTCTTTTGCCTCTACAAAATGAGAGTCAAGGTTCCACCTCAACAAGGATACCATAAAAAAGAGAAAGAAAACAATAAGCTAGAAACAAGAAATTAGAGGCAACAATCGATAAAAATACACAACAAGAATAAAAAATTGAAACAAAAAAGGTAAACTAAAATGGCACCAACTTGAAAGAGTTTAAGATATGCATAAACACCATGTGAAAATCTCATACTTCCAACCACCTTAAAATGTCACCATGTAGAGGCCACAAACTAGACAAATTCAACTTTCAAACACTCACATGAAGTTATAACTTATAATTAATTTTCACAAAGATAGTATAGAGGAAATTATCATTAGCATGGATGCTAATGGTATTCCTAAGGAGGAGTTTGTTGGAATGTTTGGGGAGATGATTGAGTACTTATGTGTTTCATTAATGACTCATTTTTTCATTGATGCTAACATATATGTATTCTTGTTATGATAGTCAGAGTTATAGAGGTAGATTCATTGAGTTAGGTTAGAAGATGTAGAACTTATCTCTAGGGGCCTAGATTCATGTTCATGGATATCTCTTGGTGTTTTATGTGTTTGCAAAAATTTACTTAAGGATTACATGAGTTACATGAGATTATGTGAAGACTGGTAATATGACAATGCATATGAAACTATTTACTAGTATATCTATTGTAATTTTTAAAGTATGGAATCCAGTTGAGATAGGTTAGAGTATGGTTGAAGGCATGTTTGTGTTGACATGTTCAAGGTAGTAGAGTCTACTTTTCACTTGGTGAAGGCCACTAAAGGATAACATGTGATTTATTCACTATCAACCAACTTTTTGATCATATCATTTTGAGATTTATGATTGTAATGTAATATATTAATTACTTCCTATATTATTTATTTTATATTTAGGAAACCTAAAGATCATCTCAATAGCTATTAGGAAAAGGTATAAAGGAAGATTTTTCTTTGGTTGTAAGTGATATGTGTGAATGTATGATTATGCACATTTGATGAGATTAGAGAAAAATATGATATTCAGAATGTGCTGAGAACTTCAAAAGAATTGTATTGGAAAAGAAGTTGGTGTATTAGTTAATTCACCCTTGGATATGTTATCCTAGAGAGTTTTTTATGAAGGTAGTTCTAAAGAAATTTGGTTAGTGGGTTCAATTGAATTCCTATCAACCCCTAACAGGGTTGAAGTAACTCCTAAGAGGGTTGAAATCTTATAGCAGGAATTCAAAGTCTCTTAAGTGGGACTACATGTATTGATTGTATCTAACTGACTCCTAACAAAGTCTTACCTTTTCACAAGGAATTTTTATATTATTACATCATCACATGGGCATCATTTCCACTAGGGAATTACATTAGATCAAGGGTTTCTGTAGTTAATAAATATTGTGTTACTGTTACATGAATCTTATCTTGTGGTTGTTTCATATATTTTATTTTGAGATTTAGATTTGACAAAGTTAATTTAAGTAATTTAAGAATATGAATAACTCATACCCCCACTCAATTATTTAGGTGGAATTTACTTTCTAACAATTAGTAGTAGAGAATTAGGTCCTTGATCAAAAAGTTTAGTAACTTAAGGAGATCCATGGGATTTGGGAAGGAAAGTCCAAAATTTAATGGAGAGAACTATGACAACTAGAAGGAGAAAATAAAGACACATATTCTTTGTATGGGGATATACCATTGGTTGATTACAAGGGATAAAAAGATCACATTTGAAGAGAAAGCTTTAAGATATTGTTCTATTAAACAAAATGAAAATTTCATGTTTAATATGTATGAAAGAAAATCACTGATTATTATACTAAATGAATCAAAATTTGCTAAGGTAAAAGAATTTAAAAATTGCTTATAATAGTTGGGTTTAAGTAGACACACTTTTTGAAGGCGATCATTATGAAAATAAATCTAAATTACAAAAATTGGAAGGATATACTAGACATTGCTAAACTACATGAAGATGAATATATAAGGTCATATTTCAAAGGATAATAGAGATTGTTGAAGGAATAAAGAGAAGTGATGGAACTATTATGGGGGATGAAGTGGTATGGAACATCTTGAAATCACTACCACCTACTTATGAGAACAAGGAAATTATTGTGGAAGAAATTATTATTATCACACCTAACTTTAACAAAGAAACACTATTTGGGAAGTTATAGGCATTTGAGAAAATATTAAAGAAAAATTACAACCATACCAAAACAAAGGCTTCTTTTAGATCTAATGCACAGTTGGACAAGAGAGCCTTAACCATAAATGAAAGCACAAGTGGAGTCTATGTTAGAGATTGGGCTACTAAACAAGAGAAATAAAGGAAGATGGATGAAAGTGTTGCATTACTCATGAAAAGAGAACCTAGAGGTAAGAAATCTTTTTCCGGTCTAACTTGCAAACAATTTAGTCATTTTTCATATCAATTTCCTCAGAGATAACGGAAGGTAAAACCTAAGAAACTTTATAAGTCAAGGATTGCAAAAGATTGATTCTTTATTGATGAAGATGATGAATTTGATTTTAAAGAAATATTTTTTTAAGAAAGTAATGATGAGGATGATGAAGTTGAATTTATTATTATTAAAGAAGAAAGTCTCAAAAAAGAAGAGAAATGATTACTATCACATGTATAGAAGAAAATATTATATTGGATTATAGATAGTGGATTCTCACAATATATGACTAGAGATATGAATAAATTTATTGAATTTGACAATTATTATGGAGGAGGAGTTAGAGTTGGTAACAATGTATCATGTCATATTAAAGGGAAATGATCTATTACACTTGATGTAAAAACTAACATTGGAGATGTATATTTTATTGATGGATTGAAATATACCTTGTTGAGTGTTGGGAAACTTGTTGATAAGGGAAATGTTTTTCAATTCATTGAAAAGGCATGTATAATAAAAAACAAGGATGGTACACTAATTGGAATAGGTACAAAGACAAATGGTAATGTTTTTCAATTGAATCCTATTGAGATGACATGCTTGGTTACTAAAGTGGATGTCAATTGGTTATGGCAGAAAATATTATTTCATATAAATTTTGATAGCATTGTGAAGATAAGTACTACAAATGCAATAAGAGACCTACCTAAGATATTGAAATCCTCTAACATGGTTTTCAAGGAATCTGTGATGGCTAAAAAGAAGAAGAAATATTTTCCAAGGGAGCTATTTTCTACATTAGGAAAATTAGAGATTGTACACATAGGTTTATGTGGTCCTATAAGAATAAGATCATTTTATGGTGAAAGGTACTTTATTCTTTTCATTGATGATTTTAAAAAATGACGTGGGTGTTATTTCTTAAAGATTGTAAGAATTTTCCTAAGGGAAAAATTCACCCAGGAACTAAGAACTCAAACACAAGTACACAGTAGACCAAAAAGAGAGAGTATGATTAGAATGATGATATATTCAATATGCCATAATCAAGAGTACACTAGGAGTGCCTGTATATAAAGGCCTCTCAAGAAGCACCTAGAATGTCTCTAGAAACAACCAGGAGATAAGATGATTAAGCACCTTATCCAACATTCTAGATGAATGGATAAGAATGAAAAAGAGTCATATGTGTGTAGAAGATTCCTATATTGTAGACAATATGTGCTTAAAAGAGGTGCAGACTCCTGTGATGTCATCATGACAACTCACAAGAATGCACAAACTCCTAAGTATCTCACAAATAAAATAATGCAAAATAATTAAATAATGCATTAACCTAAGTAAACTTAAGTAAGTGTAATAAGTAAATACTTATTTACACCAACACCCCCCCCCTTAAGTGCAATGTAGGGGAATTCCCTTAAGCTTACAAAACTAGGATGAAGATGCATAATGGGTCCTAGATACTAGGCCATATTAGGTACCCATGTACATAATGAAATGTAGTCTCTCATAAAGTAGAGAAAGAGGAAAAACCTCATGGGAAAAACCCACCCCCAAAAAGAGAGATAAATAGGGATGCATTGATGGATGGATTAATCAAGACCCCCCCATTATGACACACATCCAATATATACATAAGAGAATGAGAGAAGGAAGAGAGACAAAATAGGCTCCCTCCCCAAAAGAAGAATGCCTACACATGAAAGCCACTCCGATGACAAAGCTGGTCCATGAATGTAGAATGGTGTTCCTCCCCTTAGGAAGAAACAATGCCAAAGGTACACTCCTGAAGATGTATGGTGGCCTTGAAACCTATTCAAGTATCCCTGCCTTCATCAATGAGAAGATGTAAGTCCTCAAGTATATCTCCCAAGTTAACTAAAACTAGAGCTAGAAGATGAGATGTACCATGCTGTGATGGACCTTTTATTGTGGTAATGTAAGCATGTGGACTAGAATGATGTGACCTCTCACTACAACTGTCGATAGAATCTCAAGTGTCTAGACCTATTGAAGCACTATCACTAGTGTCACTATCAGTTTCCACTGTATATGATGTGCAGAGAGGAGTAGAGGATAAGCTTGGTGAACTTTCCTCAAAGTGGAAATCCTTCTCCACAAAGATCTCATGTGTCTCTGGATCCATCAGTCTATAAGCATTCACATTGTCTTCATAGCCGATGAAGGTACAAGGCCTAGGTGCCAGTGCCTTGCAACTCCTAGAAGAAAGGTTTGTCCATGCTAGACAACTGAAGACTCTAAGGTGACTCACAACTAGTTTTCTACCGCACCATGCCTCAAAAAGAGTCTTGCCATCTAAGGTTGGATGATGAGACCTATTAAGTATGTGAGTAGCATTGCTAATGGCTTCAACTTCAAGTGTAGGATCAAGAGACTTGGCCTTTATCATGCAACTTGCCATGGTCTTGAGAGTCCTAATCCTCATAGCTGCAACATCTTTCTTGTGCAGAATAAATGCTGGTGAGTTCTAAAGATCAATCCCCTCAATTTTGCAAAAGTTCTAAAGTCTACTGTCAACATATCTATTCTCATTGTCCACCCTTAGTACCTTGATGGCTTTCCTTGACTTGTGTTCAACATGAGTCTTAAAGTCTTGAAGCTTATGAACCACTTCATTCTTGTAATGAAGGAAGTATACCCAAGTGAATCTTGAAAAGTCATCAGCAAATGTCAGAATATAGCAGCCTTGGCTGACTGAAGTCACTGTAAAGGGTCCTGCTAAAACCATGTGAACTAGCTGAAGAACAACTGGAGATTGAGAAGACTTCCCTTCATCATATTTCTCCTTGAGATTTATATCCACTAAGAAAGATGAACATTCTCCCTTAGAAAAGTTGATATTAGGTAGACCTTTGACCATATGTTTAGAGAAAAGTTGCTGAAGAGAGTGGAAGTCAAGGTGACCAAACCGCTCATGCCATAAGTTGATGTTTGAATTAGAGTGAGTCAACAAGGCTTGGGAAGGACTCTTAGGCATGAAGTGGGAGAAGGAATAAAGCCTCTTGTCATTATTGACTTTCCCCATTGCAACCAATGAATCATCTTTAAGACTTTGCACCATCACTAAATTTTGAAAGACCTCAACTTTGTGACCATCTCCAAGGTGAGTGATTTGGTAAACTGATAGGAGATTGGAGCTTAGGTTTGGAACATAGAGAACATCTTTGAATTCCCCATTTTCCATTTCCACATGTCCTTTCCCTTCAAATTCCATCTTAGTATCATCTCCCACGAAGATGTGTGGTACTTTTGAATGCTTCAATGAAGAAAAGTCTTCCTTTGAAGAACCCATATGGTAAGAGGCACCTGAGTCAAGTATCTATTTCGAAGAATAATTTGTGTTTTCCATAAGTGCTTGACCTTTAACTTTTGAAGAGGTTGGAGTTGAATCCTTGGAAGTACCCTGCACTTGAATCTTGTTCTTCTTGAGTAGATTTTCTAACTCATCAATTCTTTTTGTCTTGCAATGATCCTCGTCATGATTTGGATTTTTGCAATATGCACAAAAGAGTTTGTCCTTCTTTTCAATACTTACCTTCTTGTTTGAAGAAGAATTTCCTTGTTGAGAGGAGGATTGTTGTGTCTCAGATTGTGTTTTCTACTTCCACTGCTTCTTCTTGTTGTTGCTTTTCCCTCCTTGACTTGATTTGTGATCATCACTAGCCACCAAGGCTTTGGTATTTGATGACTTGAGAAGTCCAAAATCCACCAAGTGAGATTGTTCAACAATCAACATCTCTAAAAATGCATCAAAGGAAGGCTTGTGGTAAGAAGAGCCCATGGTCAACCTGAGAGTATTAAAAATTGAAACAAAATTAGCGTATGCGAAAGGTAGCCTCTTCAGAATGTGATGAATCAACTTGTCATCATTCATGGGATTTCCACAATCTTTTAGAAGTGCCCTATACTCATTGACTTTAATGATATAATCCTGAATTGTGTCAAAATTCTTAGGATCCAAGAGAAGTAGATCATCCTCAATCTGAAATCCCTTTTCTTCATCCACCTTACCATACAATTGTTCAAGTTTGTTTGAAGCTTCTTTAGAGTTTGAACAATTTTTAATGTGAAAGAGAAGATCCCCTTGTACACAACTCTTGATAACTCCTAAAGCCTATTGTTCTTGATTTTTCCAATCAATGAGTTCTTTAGCATTAGTAGGTTTGGTAATTGTACCATCTACATAAAGACTAAATCCTTTTTCCATTAATCTACTCCATGCAATATCTTTCCATGTAGAATAGTTGCATGAAGTTAAAGGAGGACATTTAAAACTCATGATGCAAAAAATGAAAAGAGCACAGAATAGAGACACAAGAACATAGTACATACCCCCTCTTTTCACTCAATCAAAAGACCCCACCAAAAAAGATGCTATTGGCACTCTATAAGTAGTGGATTTACAATGGGCCACTTGTCAAAATGAACAAAGTGGACTTTCTGATTTTTCTTTTACAACTACCTTATAGGGCTTAATTCTGTCAGTTAAGCACTATAGCTCAGATTTGCAACAATTCTAAAAAAGAATCAAAGCTTTACAATGCTGAAAAAGGCCCAATTTTGAAAGTAAGAAATTGGTCCACACAACCCTAGAATCTAACTTCAGGTATAATTGCCAAAAAATGCAATTTCTACAAAATTTGTGCACCAAAACTAGAAAACAACACCACTACTAGAAAATTTAGGAAATCCGACTCAATTTCAAAAAAAAAATTGCACCTAAATCAAACTCCAGATGTCCAATTTATCTGCTTGCAAAGTCAGGTAGCCAAACTGAAAAGCAATTTGGAGAGGGGTCTGGACCAAAAACTGTGAGTATAAATTTGATAGTCAAATGACCATCACTTTAGTTGTAAAACACCTGGAAATGATGGTCAAATAGATGTCAATTTTAACTATAGGAAATGATGACATCAGCAAAAAAGACAGTCCCCTTGGTGACATGTCAACTGATTGGATGTGTCTGTACTATACGAATGAACACCTATCATGTGTCATATGATGAAATGGCAAGAAAAGATCAGGTTCCACTGGTGACATGGCAGTTCCAAAAAATCTAAAAAAGGCATTGGGAAAGGTTTGTACAGTGACAAGAAATTAAGTTATCATTGACTTTGTCAAATATAGTGATCGAAGTGTCTAAAGGCAAGCCGCCGACTATTTTGTTCAAAAAATTGCTATCCGCACCGAAGATTATTGTCTCATTCATCGGGAACAAAAACTGTTAAATCGCGAGTAGAAAATTTGTGGGTGAGAGATCTGTACGATGCTGAAAAAGTCTTCACCATGGGCTGGAGACTATAATATGCTTCGCTAGAGAGTGTTATAAAAATAGCTATGGATATTATTGCCGTTGGGATGCTTAGCCTATCGCAAAACTATCAGAGAATAGTAAAGTTAGCACTGTAAGTATTTATGACCGCGTCAATTTCTTTCACCACTAGTAGATTGAATGCACTGTCCAGAAAAACATACAGGTCATCGGTATATTCCCAAAGGGTGTCACTGATGGAAGTGGGTTTAATCCTATATTTGATGTGTGGGAAACTCGAATGTTTAATAAAACAAAAAATGTGCAATGCCAATACCAAAGGAATCCCTATGGTGGATTAAGGGATGAATTTGGTGCTTGGGGAGGTATGTAAGATTGGTGCTAGAACATGGAAATCAGCTTCCAGCTAAGGTGGGTATTCACCAAATTTTATAGTGCGATGCCCAAAATTTGTAGATGCATAGTAAGGCCCTCGACTGTGATGCCTACAGATTTAATGCAAAATTCTCTATGAAAAAATATAAACCTCCCAAAAATGGTAGATCTAGGGTGTTACTGCCTTGGTCTACTAATTTTTTTTCTCTATTAGAAATTAAATCCGAATAATTCTGATGAAAATTATAGAGAAATAAATGCAGATCTAAAATAAATCAATTAAATCTACATAAAAATGACCATACCCAAACTGCAAATCGGGGCCTCCGAGTTTTGATTTGCAAAATTTGTTTGCCTCATAGTTGACTTTGGTCCAAGGTAGTCAAGTTTATAGTTAATTTTCACTAGTTCAACATTTCAGATGCAATGGTGAGGTTAGATCTTGCTCTAGATGCTCCCAAATTCTACAGCACTCTAGATTTGGGTTGAGGTGCTGAAGCAAGCATGGTCTCAAATGGCTATGTGATGAGAAAGTCTCCAAGTTGCTCTAATACCATGTAAGAATTTTCCTAAGAGAAAAATTCACCCAAGAACTAAGAACTCAAACACAAGCACATAATAGACCAAAAAGAGAGAGTATGATTAGAATGATGATATATTCAATATGCCATAATTAAGAGTACACTAGGAGTGCCTGTATATAAAGGCCTCTTAGGAAGCACCTAGAATGTCTCTAGAAACAACCAAGAGATAAGACAACTAAGCACCTTATCCAACATTCTAGATGAATGGATAAGAATGACAAAGTGTCATATGTATGTAGAAGATTCCTGTGTTGTAGACAACATGTGCTTAAAATAGGTGTGGACCCCTGTGATGTCATCATGACAACTCACAAGAATGCACAAACTCCTAAGTGTCTCACAAATAAAATTATGCAAAATAATTAAATAATGCATTAACCTAAGTAAACTTAAATAAGTGTAATAAGTAAATACTTATTTACACTAACAAAGATAAACATGAAGCTCTCAAGAAATTTCAATTGGTTCAAGAGCAGAGTAGAGAATGAATTAGGATTGAAGATAAGATACTTTAGATTAGATAGAGAAGGATAATTTACATCAAATTAGCTCGATAACTTTTGTAAAGAAAATAGGATTAAAAGATTATTTTCAGCTCCTAAAACCCTTCAACATAATAGGATAGCAAAAAGGAGGAACAAATGAGTTAGTGAAGAAGATAGAGCCATGATTCTCGAAGGTAATATATGACATGTCTATTGGAGAGAAGTAGTGAAGACAAATGTATATACCATGAATAGAGTACATATCACACAAGGTATTGGTAAGATACCTTATGAACTTTGGTTTATGTTAGTGAACATATTTGTCTCGTTTACAAATGCTAACAAGCTTGACTCTATAATCCTTCCCCAAAGATAGACAATCCACAAAACTTGGGTAAGTGTTAGTATTCTCTTCCCTCTGAATTGAGCAAGGTATAACTCCCTTATAATATTTTCAATGAATCTTATCTAATCTATACACACACAGATAGTTTTTACCAGAAAGTGTGTAAGGTTACCTTATTCTTGGGTAAGGTGGCTTAGCTCAAAGGTGGCATATAATAAATCACAAGAACTTAAAAGAAGCTCTTTCATTGCTTATTAATCAAAAAAAAATTCACAAATTATTAAACAAACATTCAAAGATATAATAATAGAACACACTAAAATAATTAAAGTCACACAAGACATAAAATTATCATTCCTCAAGAAACACCAATTTCATGAATTCAAACACAAAAGAAATAAAATTACTTCTCAACATTAACTTCTATTTTCAATGTTCAAATGTAAAGATAATTTAACTTTAAGGCATATGTTTCATTCCATTCAATCAAAAATAAAAATAAAGTTACTTGTATCTATCTCTAATGTTAATTCCTCAAGATATTTCTAACCCCTACTTAAGTGTATGCTCCAACATATATAGTTTTTGAGATATCCAAGAGGTATCCTTGGAAACCCAACCTCTTGGTGATTAAAACCATTAGTTAATATAACTAAACACTTTTGTAAGGACATGTGTTCTCAATGTTCAACTAAAAAGTAAAATCTTTTAAAACTAACTATAGATCCAAATTAGGTACTTCCTCTTCCATTGGGTCCTCCTCCAATGTGGCATCGCAAGCAAGCTTCCAACCCATGTATGCATTGACCAATTCATGCATTGCAAATGCATTAGGACTCATTGGAGTTGAAAAATAAGCTCTCTATGTGTCCTCCTCCCACTTGAGCTTATTCATTTGGTCAACATACTTAGGAAACTAATAGACACATAAACACAACGTGGATTCTACCTGTACTACTTTAGTTAAATCTTGAGTTATAGGATCTTTATCTTCTTTGATGTTTGACATGGTCATCTCAAAGGTTTTTGTCAAAGTCTCTACATCTTGATTCATTTATTCATATTGAGAAATACTAGTGAGATTAATAATCTTCATGTTTTTGACTATACTCATACATTTTCTTAACTTCCTTTTTAATGGCTCAAACTCATGAAACAAAAACCTTGATTAGGGAAACTTTCCATCCTACATTCTTTTTTAGAATGTAAAGCATGGACTCTATTGTTCATTATTCAATGAGGGGGCATTTTTCTCTTTCTCCTTATCCAAGTCTACAAAAACAACATTTTATGATGCTATTTTATATATTTTTAAGACCTATTCCTAGTCTTGATTTTCTGTATGAAAGAATGGTCCATAGCTGGTTCAACATCTTGTTTACAAAAACTAACCCTCTTACCTGGAAGATATATTCTACCTGCATCATCAACACAAAGAATCATGTTAAAAGTGTTGATGATGGAATAAATGAAACTCTTATCAGACCATTCTACTTGAATCAACTGCACCTTTTCCCTCCTCTTTTTCTTTACCCAACTCTCTATGTATCTAATAATTGCCCTGGCTCTTTGGTGGATATAACCATCCTCCTCTATGGTCTAATCAATTATAGGAAATGATATATCTTCTGAGCTTTGATACCTAGTTTAATAATATCATAACTGTCATCTTTTACTCCCTCTATATTCATTATCAATTACATATTGATAACTTGGGACAATTGATGTCTAGAATGATCTCTCTTGTCAATCTATCTTTCATTCGAGAAATATTCCCACAAGTTCTCTAAAGAGGAGTTGGCATTATTTGACTTTCTAATTCTAGGGCCAACATAGTGAACCCTTTTTTATAAAATCCTCTCCTCTCATAATAACACATCAGGTCAAATTTATATTAATAAAAGCCTATACCTATTGCATCTTTCATGGCTTTTCATGAGAGGCAACCTAGGTGTATTAGGAAAACCCCATCCCACTTTTCCTCTAGGACATATTTCCTAACTAAAAAAGCAAGTTGTATTCTTATCTCTATAAGAATGAAATAGTCATACCTTAGTATCTTCATAAGTTAATCTTTGAACCCACCAATCTTGATATAAGTGAACCTGGGGCATTGAATATAGAAGTTTCTATACACTTGAACCAAATTTTGAGCCTCTTGTAACTTTTTTCTTCTTGGCCCCCAACTAATTCAAGACACCGTTTTCCTATAAGTACATCATGCATCTTTCTATAATTATTAAGGGCTTTGTTTTTCTATAACATGGGGAAAATTCATAAATAGTGATGTTATTGTTCCATGATCTATGTGGAAGACCAATTAGCTTCTAGATACATGCTAAACAATACATCAAGCAAGAAGACATATAGAAATACTTCTTAATTTTATGAGACAAATTGAGTTTCTCCTTAATAAACCTACAATAAGTTCTCCTTAGTCTATTTATTGATTTTCTTCAATTATTATTTCAATATAGCAATACATTTAATCTTTGAACAAGAAAGCTTCAAGGGAACCCTTCACCCTATGTAATAATACTACTAAGTCATGGACATACAACTTCATGTGATCTTTATTTAGGCTTTTGGGTAGATGTGAATCTCCTTTATAAAACTTCTGTGTCTAGTTCCTTGCAATTACAATGTGATACTTCTTAGTGCATTCATCGAACTTATCTAAGGTTTAGGTTGGTGTAAGCTTTGAAAATTTTTGTTTGAGAATATTGAATAAAAACATGATTGTCTCTCTAGTAACAGACACCGGACTTTATCCATTATTTTTCCTAATACAAATGGCCTTAATGTCATAGTGGTCAATACATTCAAGAATAAGTTCAAGGCTCATGACCAAAGGTGGATGACTTGTAACATACCTAAAGGAAAAATTCTCAACTAATTGATCAATTTTTTTTTTATCACTTTTCCTTTCTACATCTAACCCCATCAAATCGGTATAATCTATGGTAGGGCCCTTGAGATTCATACTTACAACATTGCCAAAGAAATGTAAAGAAATCCTCATAGCTCTTCTTGCAGATAGATAAAGAAAAATTCAAGCCTTGCGTAAAATAAATTCCAAAAATACAGATGGAAAGGTTTACCAAGATTTACCTTGAAGTCACAAACAACATGATTTCTTCTTCGTACTTTCTTATCTCACCTTTGAAATTGGCACTTAAGTGGAAAATCAACTAAAACCCACATCATTACATGACACCTTTAAACTAGTCAACAAGAAACAAATCCCAAGGGTTAATTATGCAAGGATTTTTATATTGTGAGAAATTTTATATTTGACAAGTTTATGGAACATGTAGTTAATAAAAGTTGCATCATTCCTTCAACCTTACCATGTTATTATTGGCATACTCATGTCGACTACTTTATTACTTATGTCATCTTTCATGCATGCCTTTTTTGAGTAAAAAATATAACCCTCACCATACTATAATCAATAAAATTCCCTCCCCTTTATTTCGTGCCACCTAATGATGTCATTGTACTTAGATATTTTTTGAGTTTTATTGAACTTCTTTGAACTTGGTACTAGACAATTCAATAAGGTGCAAAATATCTAATGTTATCTTTCTATTGGACCCACTTTAAAATACTCAATGAATTGTTTAACCTTTTCATGGAACCCATTTAAACCCGTTTGAACTTGGTACAAAGAGGGTAAAATGGTTCAGAGTGGTTCAAGAGTTTTAAAGTTCACCATCTTAGAAGACTATGAGCCAAAACTTGACAAGCACTAACATGAATACACAAACACAACCCACACAAAGACATTGAAGAGGAATTGCAAGGGGAGGATTGACCAATCTCATATGGATTAATGACATCCAAAATTGGAGTAAGAAAATAAAGTTATAGACAAGGAATAATCTTTAATGATAAAATGAGGCGACTCTAATATGACAATCAACAGTTTGGACATACACCCACTATTAAATACTTTAGAGTCTTTGGAAGCAAATGTTATATCATAAGAGAGGATGATATAGGAAAGATTTATCCTAGAAGTGATGAAGGTATATTTATTTTATATTATTTTAAAAAAAGGCATATAGATGTTTTGATCAAAGATTGAGAATAATTGTTGAAAGAAATAATGTGAAAGTTGATGAGAAATTCAAAATAGACAAAATGATGCTTGATTATGATTTGGATAATGCAAACATGAATCAAAGACCTACCAATCAAAATGACCATGAAATTTTCTATGAAACTAATAATGACTTGCATATTGAACAATAGAGAGAACAACCAAGATTAGATGTCAAAATGGAACAAGGAACACTTGAATAAAGAACACCAAGACATGTAGAAAGGAATCATTCTAAGGAGAAAATTATTGGAAGTGAAAAAAAGGGGTTTTTGATAAGAAATCAAGTAAGCTATGAAATATGTTTGATATCACAAGATGAACAGAAGATTGTAGATGAATCGTGTAAAGATGAATTTTGGACAAAGGTTATGAACAAGGAACTTGAGTAGATAGAGAAGAACAAGACATGAGAATTGATATGTAGACATCAAGATAAGAACATTATTTTCCCTAAGTAGGTATTCAATAACAATATGAATGAACAAGGTGAAGTGATAAGAGACAAAGTAATAGTAGTATGTAAGGTTATCAACAACAAGAAGGAATTTATTTTGAAGAAACCTTTTCCCTTATTACTAAACTTAAATAAGTAAGAATGATTTTGGCATATGGATTTGAGAAGAATTTCAAGCTATATTAGATGGATGCCAAATCAAAATTCTTGATTTATGAACTTGAGGAAGAGGTTTAAATTGAAAAACTTGATGAATTTCCATTGACTAGGATAAAGATATGGTTTACAAACTTAGAAAGGATTTTTATGGGTTGAAGCAAGCACCTAGAGCTTGGTATGTGAGATTGGAAAAAAATTAAAAAGTTTGAGATTTAATAAAGGTAATGAAGATAGTAGCATGTACCCAAGATTTTATGGATTATTGATTATTGAAGTATTTGTTGATCACACTATCTTTAGAGGATATGATGAAGCGAATGAATTTTTTAGAGAAAATGAAGAATGAATTTGAGATTAGTATGATTGGTGAGATGAAAAATTTCTTGGGATTGCAAATAACTTAGGATAAGGATGGAATTTTATATCATAAACCAAATATATCAAGGATCTATTAACAAGGCCTGGATTATAAATTGTAAGCCTATTGGAACACTTATGGTCATGGGATGTAAACTATCAAGCAAAGATGAATTGCCTAGTGCATTGAAGAAAAAGTATATATCAATGATAGGAGGATGGTAGAATATAACATATACAAGGCTAGATATAGATAATACATGTTGAATTATGGCAAGATTCCAAGAATATCCTAAAGAAACACACCTAGCAACAATAGAGATAATTTTTAGATATTTAAAGGGAACATCAAATTATGGATTATGGTATGATAGATCACATTATTTACCTAATACGTATACATTGATGTAGATTGGGAAGGAAATGGGGATGATATAAAGACTAATAATGTATGAGAATTATTCTTGGGAGGAAGATTGGTTTCATGGCTAAGATGGAAACAAGGCTATTTATCACAATCTACAACAAAAGTATAGTATGTAGCAATAACAACCAATTGCAATTAGATCATCTAGCTAAGGAAAATGTTGAAGGACATAGGTTTTAAATATTTAGAACATATTATCATTCATTGTGACAAATGAAGTACAATTAGTACATGTAAGGGAATTTTACACTTGGACTTTTATGTTTGGTGATGCCTCCTTTGGAAGAGTAGTCATTTTGAGTAGAGTTATTGAGAAATTTTGGGTAAATAATTGTACAAGAATGTCTGTTGGGACTTGGCATTTTCATTTTTATAGATTGTTTTGGCTATGATTAAAATAATGAGATCACTTTAGATTGTCAGATTGGCATAATGACACCTTTGTCATTGGTGTCAATGGGGGAGAGTAATATGTGAAAAACCTTATGTTGATGAATGGGGGAGAGTAATTAAGGAAGAGTCGCAATATGGGAGAGTATTCAATAGTTGATTGATGTTGAGAAGAAGCCATTGATGTCAATGGGGGAGTATTTTAGATTGATATTTTGGATTGATGGTATAAACACTTAAAAATTGTCAAGTAAATTAATTACATATTTTAATATTTAATTAATGTTTTTCTTGCATCAATCTTACTAAATTATTTAATTTATTAAGTTAATTTTTTTTTCAATTAATTAAATATTATTAATCTTTAATTAATATTATTCTTCTATTAGCTTTAATAAATTATTCAATTTATTAAGCCAATTCACTTAGGTTATTTGCACTATCCTAAGTCTACTAAATAGTCATATTAAGCGAATTATTTAAATTAATTAATCAAACACTTAGCTAAGAGAAAAAGTCTCTTAGTCCACCTATCTAGTCCATGTCATGTGGCACATGAATTTTGCACAAATAATTAATTTTAATTAATTATTAATTAACTATATTTACCCTCACCCATGTGTCCTTTTTTTATGGGTTCATAAATGGATGTGTCCTCAAAGAATGAGTCACAAGAACACTTGTCCTCATGTGACTTGGTCTTTGGGGCACATGTTTCTAGGTGACAAAGTATTTTCCACCTTCCCTATCCTATAAAAGTTAGTCAATCCACCTCATAGGGTCAAATATGACTCATGGGACACTTGTCCATGAGTCATCCTTAAGCCTAGGTCTTCTCAAGGGTCTTGGTGAGATATGTGCCATGTGTCTCTCCTTCTTCTATTAAACATCTTCATGTTCATGTGAGAAGAACATATTCCCTAGTTTTTCTCTCACATTCTAAGTCCTTTCTCTCAAACTCCTTAACTAAGTCAATCTCATCCCTATACTTGTCCTAGGTTTTCTCTCTACCATTGGATGTCACCACCAAGGCTAGGATCCCTCAAAAATCTATAAAAGGAACCCTCATTCCCTTACACAAGCGTATTACTATACCATCTAAAAATGGACACATGTGCTTTTTAAGACCATTGAGATCCCTCCTCTTCATTATTCCCTCTCTGGACAATGGATATGCTCATTCTCACTCTTCTCTTATCTTTTTTCCTCTACTCTCTTGCATATTTCTTCCTTATCTCTATGGTATCTTCCCTAGTTCTTTGTAGCACCCAAGACCTGTCCTCCTGGACTGGGTCAACCCAGGTTGACCAAGTCCTCCCAAGTTGACATATTCCTAGACTAGGTCAACCTAGGTTGACCTAGTCCTCGACAGTTCTAGATCTTGGGCCCAAAAGTCCTTGGGGGTTTAATTAGTTTATGACCATATTTAGATGGCTTACAATTTTTCCTCACTCAAAAATTTCATATATAAGGATACTTTGAGACTTCATTTTCATATCTCACTCATATCTCATTTCGTGTGATTCAAGCTCTATTCTCTAGTGAATATTTTCAGCCAATGCATTAAAGGAGTTCAAGTATTCAAGCATTTTTAAAGAATTCTAGCGAGGAGATTCTATCTAGAATTGAAGAATCCTTTGTGAGCTTTTCCTCTTGAAGATCTAAGATATTGTTAGCCATTAAGGGAGGAGATCTACCTTGAAGAATTCATCCTCTTCATTGATGTATATCCATATCTATGTCACCATGATAGAGTTATGATAGATCCATTGGAAAGTATGGAGATATCATACTTTCCTAATTCAATATCTACATTACACACACATTATGTACACATGGGCAAGGTGAATCCTAGAATTTATCTTGATATTTATAATCCTTTACAATTAAATTTATCATTTATGTTTAATTCCTTAACCTAGGGTTTCACCAAGGAAACCCCTCATTAAACCCTAACCCCCAAACCTTTCTTTCTATGGTGATTTGCAGGTTGGGAGAAAAATGGATTGTAGATCTAGAAGCTATAGTTTGCAAGATTTTTGAAGTCGTTTGTTTTAGAGCTATGGACTATGCTAGCTTGGTTATAGGATGTTCTTCCATGTTGACCTACTATTTTAGTCCAAAATTCTAGAGAGATTTTTGGGTTTTGTTCCTTTTGTCATTTCATTTTAAGATGCACGAACAAAAGTTAGAAAAGATTAAGATCCAAAAGTTATTGAAAGAAAACATATTTTCCTCTATATATTTCAAGGTGAGTCATATTTCATTTCATTTCATACCTTTACCATAGGTTTGCATCTTAATTTGGCTAATTTTCTATACATAGCATCTATATTTACATTTCCTAAGCAATTACTTCAATTCTATATTCACATTATCCTATTAAGGGTTTAAGAGAGTACATTTCTTGGTACTGTATTCCTCTTTACAACTTGGATTTAGTATTAACGCCCTTCTTCCTTTGGGTCCTAGCTGACTAATTTAGATCATAAGTGGAATCATACTTAGAAATCCCTCTCTACTTGGTTTCATGTAGAGAGGAGACCTACATCCTATTAAAGTGATTCTATTTTACCACTAAAATTTCGGTAAAATTGACATGAATCCCTTGTCTTTTTGGTGTTGGATTATTTTACTTATTTTTTCCTCTTATATTGGGTGCTCTTTACTTTATTTATATCTCAATAGGTTTTCCTTTTGCGATATCCTCTTTTTATGAGCTTAATTACATGAATCCCTATCTATCACATTCCCATTAGGTAAAGCCATAGAATCATGGATTTGTTTGATGATTCCCATATTTTTCTCATTATCTTAATCCTATCATGGAGCATAACTCTTCTTACTCATCCCATGATGAGGATAATGCTTTAAGAGTTCCTCCTTTGCAAGTTGATAATCTTTCGAGTAAATTTGATAAATTGGAAACTTGGCTTGCTCAAGAAAATTAGAATCTTGATGGTGTTGTTATTGTTGAAGCTCTTAAGAAGCTTGTTAATAACAATGACAAAAACCTTTCTATGTTGCATGGTATATCTCACCTTATTTATACTCATGCTAAATCTTTGATGGAATGTGCTCAAGATTTAGGATATACTCCTTCTTCCACCATCGTTGAACCTCCTATCCTGATTTCTAGCACTCATTCTAGCATACCTCTTATGACTACTTCTACACAAGTTTCCACTCCTATAAGTGCTAGTCTTCCTACTATTTCACTTCCTATGAGTTTTCCTCCTACTTCCATTCCTTCTTCATTTCCTTCGTATAATGCATTTCCTTTTAATTATTCGAACCCTTTACCCATTGCTTCTCATTCTCCATTGAAATCCTTACATATATTCCACTTCTAATACTTTTCCTAATACATCTAACATATCTATGGTTACTAGCATGTCTTATGATCCTACTGTTAGTACCTTGGTTCAAACCATCTCTACTTTACAACAACAACTTGCTCATTTAACTAAAATCTAAGTACAATATTTCTACATGTGTTGTGACAATTCTTCTTTCCTTAGATATCCTTCATGTTGTTATTTTGCAACATGTTGAGGTACCTCTCCTTGAGACTTATAATGGTAAGGGAGATCTTGTGATTTATTTAAAAACTTTCCAAACTAGATGTAGTGACTTTTCTCATGGCTATAGGCTTATGGCTAAGTTATTTTCATGAAACTTTTGAGATTGAGGCTTGCAATGGTATTTCTCTTTACCTCCTTATTCTATTAATTCTTTTCAAACTCTTGCTAATTATTTCATTGGATAGTTTTAGAAGAATATTGGTCCACAACTTTCTTTAATTGGTTTAATGTTTTGCAAGAAAAATGTTAAAGATAAAGTTACTAATTATATTGGTAGATTTAAACATTTGTATGCTCAAATTTCTTATCCTATTCTTTATCATGATATTCTATGTATTTTTATTTCTAATTTACAAAAATACATTAGGGATAAGATTCTCTTTCCTAACTATACCTCCTTTTCACACCTATGTGTAGTGCTTCACCATTACCGGTTAAAAGTCAACTTGAGAGTTCTAATTTGATGGTTCTTATTTCTAGTGATAGCAGTGACATCGTTAGACATTAAGACAAGTCCCCTAAATCTAATTTTTTTATCAAAATCAAATCTCCAGATATAGATGGTGATCAAATGGCTACTACATGCTAGGTACGACTACTTTTTCTTTTGAATTTTGTCCTAATTGTCAATATACTAACTTATACAAACCTTTGTCTAAGGTGATGACTAAGTTGATTCATACTCATTTTATTAATCTTCCTTCTATTTGTCCTATTGATCCTAGTAAACCTTTGCCTAAGTCTTTTGATTCTAAGGCTTTCTATCAATATCACCATCAACTAGGTCATGATACTCAAAAGTGTTATGTTTTGAAGAATGCTATTAAGGACCTTATTGATTCTAAGGCTATTTCTATTGATTCTCAAGTTAATCATATGAATAAGTCTATTATGCTACCTAATCAAGATTTGTATATTTACATTGACCCTTTTCCTTTACACTCAATAAATATCATTAATCAACCTTCTTTTGATTGCCATATTTCTTATGATGCAAAAGATAAAAGAAGAAAATCATGTGGTTAATCATGTTGAGTTAGATTCTCAACCTCCAACTTGTTCTCCACCTAATTCTCAATAGCCAACTATTATTATCTTTAGATAGTTTGATATGTTTAAGGCACCTAATGGTCCTCTTTACATCACTACTAGAGTGGCTCATATCCCTTCTCGTGGTACTATGGTTGATCCTTCATCTACTGTGAGTAGTATCATCGAAGAAAACCTTTTAAATAAAGAGTCACATATATATATGCTTATGATTCAACTTATATATGCATTCAAACTTGTAAAGGTTTTCATTACCAACCTCAAGGATCTATCACTTTATCTATTACTTTTTAGAGAAAACTATATTTAATACTTTTGTGGTTATTCCTGCTTGTAATCAATTTCAAGTTAAGCTTGGTATTCTGAGGATTTCTACCATGAAAATTGTTGCTTCACCTATTCATAAATGTCTTAAATTTCCTTGTAATAGAGTCATTGTTACTATTAATCATTCTCTTTCTAAACCATCACATCCTAGAGAATGTGTTAAGATTGATTTTTATTGGCCATCTCATCCTGAAAATCACCTACTCATCTCGATCATCTTTATAGAAATTATCAAAGACATAAAGTAGCTAAGATTATGGAACTTAGACTTCCTAAGAGTTATTTAACTTTGCCTATCTTGTCTGCTTAATCTACACCCCCCACTTTATTCCTATTTTATATTCTACATCTATTCCTTCTACTATTGTATCTCAAACCATTTATGTTCCTTCTATGGAACTTATGGTTGTTGATCCTAATCCTTTTGCTATCCCTATTCAAACTATTATTAATCAAAATTCTTGTCAATGTCACAAGAACCATCAATTTAGAGCTAAGGTTCAACATCATTCTCTTGCTTCTCAAACTACATCTTCAGCTCAGCCATAGCCTTCCTTTTCTCACACCCTATGTGCATCTTTGGAGGAGGTTCAACATGGTAACACCATACATTTGGATAAACATGATGATTCTATTTGTATTTTAGTTTCTCTTAATGTAGATATGGAGGATATTTTGGATGATAGTAGTGATGATGATTTAATTATTATAGATAATGATTTACTTAACATGCTTTGTATGGAACTTACAATCACTTCTAGTAATGAGCACCATAGTGACTCTCAAATTCCTTTCTTAGAACTTGTTGTGATTCCTACTATTATGGATATGGATCCTCTCATTAGTTGCCATCCTTCCCCTAGAATTTTAGAATGAGATTGGTGGGGGGGGATTGCAGAATGCTTGACATTAAATCTATCCATAATGGTAGTTTTTAGTGTTCTTGTGTTCTACTTCTATTTTCTTTTTGATTTCTTTAGATGATCCTTGTTGCTTTGTTCAATGCAAGGGGATAAAGTAATTTCTTTGTCATCTACATTATTCTATATGTATCTCTCTTCTTCTATATGTCATTCTATGTTATGTTGTGCATGTGTTATTTTTCATACCAACAGTCTTGTTTAGTCTTCTTGGTTGCTTATGATATGGTAACACTGATTCTTTTTGGTCTCCATGTTATTGGCCAAAAATGAATCTTCTTTTTCTCTCTTTTATATCTTTTCCTCCATTGTGTTATAGTTCTACTTCCTTTGGGGAATGAGGATATTATCATACTTGACATAACATGTAACACTTTATCATATGATCTTACTAAGCCCTTAGTTTGTAGATCCTTTCTTGTGCTCTATCTTTTGTCATATGCCCATTTTTCTTGGTATGTTTCTATTGGAAATATGGCTAGTTAGATGTATGAAGTATTTTCATTTATGGAAACATTTATTTAGTATTTTATTTATGCAATCAAATTTAGAAAATTGTTTAAGTGTTAGAAAAATTGCAATAGTACATAGACACATATGACATGCATGAATGAATGAGTTCAATTTAGGACATGCATATTTAAGGATTGGTAGATGACAATGTGGTGATGACACATGTTAGTGTGCAGACCTATACAGATGGAATGACACAAGTTACAGTCAAGATACTAGTTCAGGTATTTAATAGAACAAAAAAAAACACATCATAGAATTGGATTGCATGAGTTAAGGAATTATTTTGGTGACAAAATAATTACTAAGTTATGATGGGCCAACATTCTAGATGTTTAACCAAAGTCATTTATATTTGGTCAAGCATATGAAAGCATTAAGGTTGATTGATCAAAGATTTATTAGTTTATGAGATATAAGTAAAGATCATATCCTACATAGATAATAAGTGAAGAATGTGAAGTACATATTATGCGAATGATTAAGAGGAAAGATCAAATGATATGCAAGCCTTATGTGATGCAAAATATGATGTATTATCATAGCAAGTGTGAGAGACAATAATAACATAGTATTGTATGTATACCTACTCTTGTGAAGAAACTAAATTGTATAATTGCATGTTAGGGCAGTGAGATCTTCTTGTATACATTATATTTTGTCTACCAAATCCTAATAGGGTTGAGGCTTTTAACAAGGCCTAGTCCTCTAATAAGGACTTGAGACACTATATGCATTTCACAAACTCCTAATAGGGTCAATATCCTTAACATGATTCTTTTGTTTAGCAAATCATCTTGTGGGTACCATCCCCACTGGGGTTATCCCTTGGACAAGGTTTCCCTATTTAACAAATAATGGTTTATGAGTTCTCTTTGTGTATGGTTATAGTTACTATTCAAGATTGAGCATGCAGATTTTAAAAAGTACAATACCATTGTGAAAGGAGAACTGACACAAGATAAGTAGAAATTAGAAAAAAAATATTCCTATAGTGAGAAAACTGATGAAAAAATATTTTACTAGAGACATTCATATGAAAAGATAGGTCTTGGATATCTTATTGGAGAAAAGTCAATAAAGAAAGTTGAAATTAGGAAAGAACCAGATCTACTTGTTGAGTCCCCTAAAGAATCTGATTTGAGTAAGATTGTATCAAGCACAACTACTAAAACATCTAAATAGATTGAACTAGTTGATATGTCTACAAAAACATGATGAACCAAATAAAACATAGAAAGTTGATAAACCTAAGCAAGATGAACCATCCAAGGAAGTTAGACATGGATTCAAAGGTAGATGTTTCATATGCAATGAAGTTGGTCATATGAAAAGAGAGTGCATAGGTAAGTATTTCAAACCTATTACTAATTTCTATTGTCATAATTATCATTATTATGGATATAAAGTAGTATTTTGTAAGAAACCTAAGCGTGATAGTAATAATGGGAATAGTAGAATATTTAGGAATACTAAACCTACAAGTAATGAAAGAGGAAGATCACAAAGAAGATCTAATGACAGAGAAAGATTTAATAGTGAAAGGAAACATGTTGTATGTTACAAGTATAAAAATCCTTGACATATTGAAAGGAATTGCAAAGCACCTAAAAATCAAAATGGAACTAATCAGAGAAGAAATGTACTTGCATGTCAATTATGTAATAACTTTGGACACACATCAAGATTCTGTAGAATGGATAGAAGGAACTTCAATAGGAATCCCAATTATATAAGGAACAATAAAAAGAATGACAGAAGGAATGATAATAGTTAGATTAAAGAAGTAAAAGAGAAAAGAAGTATTTGTGAAAGCTAAGGATCCAAATAGTTCCTATATAGTTTTGGAGGAACAATATTTTGATGTTCCTAATGAAAAATTGAAGTCAAAAATTGTTTGTGACTCATCCTATTTGAATTAAGCATTTCTAGTAGAGATAGAGCATCAATTGATTGAAATTGATGGGAGATTGAGAATAAGAAGTTGCATAGTCATCAGAAGGAAGAAAACATAGAGTGGAAGCTATGGTCAAGTGTGCAAGCATTTGTGTGATCACAGTAAGCCATATGGAAGAAAATAAGTTCATTGGTAAGCAGCGATTTTTTTTTTGAAGAAGTAGATGTGTATTTAATGCATAGTAAGATTTCAAGTGATTTAAGGATTGTGAGTACCATTTGATCATGTGAAGAGTTTGGAGCAATTTATGAGTGATTTGACAATGAATTCAAGTGCAAAGAAAGGCATTTGAAGTGCAAATTGTAGAATCCCTAAATTTGACATTAAAGGTATTTTATAAAGGTTTTATTGGAATTTCTATTATATCCTATAAGTAGCATGACAGGCCAATCGGTATGTAATGTAAGTGATAGACCCATATATAAGTTTGAGAAATACCCATTTGTTTCTCTCATAGATGATCCATTAGGAGTGTTTTCTCAAATCTTGCAAATGTACTTCACATAGAGGACATTAGAAATTACATTCAATGTAAATTTGAGAGCATTAGAGATGAGGACATCCATAATGATTTAAGAGTTATGTGTAATGGTGACTTAACTCTAAAATCTAAATACAAATACTTGAATGAGTTGAAGTTGATTAAGTACATGTTGTACACAAAATTCAATAATTTTGAATGGACCAAAATTATTTTGAGTAGAGTTCATGACTAGATATTTTGGGTAGGTGATGTACTAGTCATAGTTGACAATGACCTAATTTATAAGGTCACAGGTCTGAGTATTGAAGGTTGTAATCTAGTGAATGACAGAAATGTAAGAAAGATAGTTGAGACAAACCTATATACTAAGTTTGATGGAAGGAACATGAAGGTTGGCATGATTTAGGATAAAGGAGTTAAAGTGTTGAGTAAGATTTTAGGATTGAAATTGAATCACATTTCTAGAGTGAACTCTATGCCAATAGGATTCATGCATGCAACATATGTTATGATAGTTGAGAAAAGGAAGGTAAACTTATGTGAGATAGAACACAAATGTTAGACAACATTGTGAAGCTGAAGAAGACTAAGAATGTAGTCTTTATATTTGAATCTTTGTTAACACATCTATTCTTCTATGCAATCAAGCTATTCCCTGGTATGAATAGTTGGGAAAGTGATGAATGTTTTATGAAGTTGGTAACACAATGTTATAGGACTAGATTAGATAATTGTAGAGATAGTGACATTGATATATTGATGAAAAATTTTCAATTTGAGATGAAATAGAGATAAAAAATCCCTCCCTCTATGATGGAGAAGTATAGAGATGAGATTATTTTCATGGTCAAAACTGATACCACATGTATGGAAGTAGTTGAACCTAGGGTAAAATTCATTGAACCCATGGGATATGAAATAAGTGAAGAACTCATTGAAGGTTATACATAGATCATATTGTAGTTAGAGAAGCACACAAAATACTCTAGATGGGGTACATATGAGGAAAAGATGAGAGAAGTTCATTTTGAACTTCATAGAAAGGAGATTAAGAAGAATGTGGAGAAGAAGATAAATTCCATTCTCAAGGAATTTGGTATGAGTAGAGAATACTTTAATGAAATCAAAGGGATAACAATGGAGATGAAAGCTAGTGAACATTTTGAGGTGTTAGAAGCTACATCTATTTCTATTGTAGCAAAATCTAAAGGTGTAATAGTTGCAGGGCCTATTGCACAGACACCTACTACACCTTATGTAGTAGTTGCACAAGTGCAACTAGTTAGAGTACAATTTGATCAACAAAAGAAGAAATTACAGGTTGATACACCTATTGTGCAGAGAAAGTTAGAAACATCGGTAAAAGTTAAGAAAGAACCTACACCACCTTCAAATAAAAGGGTCAAGCAGACCACCAATAAACCCTAGAAAAGAAGAAAGACATTGCAAATTAGTAATTCAAAGGAATATAATGATGAATAAGAAGACAAACTAGTTGAGCAAGTAGCTGAAGAAGGAAGGACATCAACCAATAAGAAGACTTAGAAACCAAATTTAGAAAACTTAAATATGTAGATTATTAATGATGACAATTTTCTATAATTGAATAAATATTATAGTTTGCATAGCAACATGGATAGAATATAGAAAGAGAATGCTATTGTAAGGAATATGATTTTAAGGAACAAGAGATTTGATGGTATAGAAACTAAGATTCTAGAAGATCCCTACAAGATATTACTTAATAGGAAGAAAAGAGTGGTAGAAGGAGACACCAAACTAAGAGAAATCATGATTAATGAATTGTGTGAAGTGAACACAAAGGAAGATTTGAACATAATTTTAAAAGGAATTGAACCCTTACTAAGGAATAAAATAATAGTTATTCTTCTTATTGGAGGAAACTAAAAAGAAGTAAGGAAAGAAACAAAGGAAGCCATAGTGAAATATATGGGTTCTATGCCTAAGATTCTAGAAGATCTCTATACAATATTACTTAATAGGAAGAAAAGAGTGGTAGAAGGAGGCACAAACTAAGAGAAAGCATGATTAATAAATTGTGTGAAGTGAACACAAAGGAAGATTTGGACATAATTTTAAAAGGCATTGAACCCCTATTACGGAATAAAAGAAGAGCTATTCTTCTTATGGGATGAAACTACAAAGAAGTAAGGAAAGAAATAAAGGAAGCCATAGTGAAATATATGATTTATATGCCTAAAGTCACCAAGGAGAGTGCATAGCCAAAATGACCAAGTCTAGTGTATGTGGAGGCTAGTACTCCTACTAATGGTGAAGAAGAAGTTGAAGAAGCATAGCAAACTATGCCACCTCCTCGCATAGTTATTGGTACTAAATTCATGCAAGTGGACAATACACACATAATTATTGATGTAAAAGAGAATCTATTTATTGAATATGGAACAAACATTGTTGGCAATATTATAGACTACACTAGTTCTAGTGAAGAGGATGAAGAAGAAGAAAGAAAGAGGAATGTAGAAAAAAAAAGATTAGAAGAAAGAAATAAGGAAGCATAAGGAAGAAACAAGAAAAAGAAGAGAAGAGGAAAGAAGAGGATAGGAAAAAGAAAGTAGAAGAAGAATTAAAGAAAGAAGAGGATAAGTGAAAAGAAGATGAGAAAGAAAAAGAAAGTTTAGAAGAAGAGAGAAAGAAGGCTAGCTAAGAAAAAAAGAGTGCAAAGCTAAAAGTAATATCATCAACTAAAAGAAGAGTGCAACTCTAGTAGCATCATCAACAAAAAAAATTTCTAATGATGATGATGATCAGAAAGGATTGATAAGTTCTTTGAGTAAATTAATTGAAAAGAACACATCAATTAACTCTTTGGAGAAAACATTGACAAAAGTATTGGATAGGATGTAGAAGATAGTTAACACAATTGTTACATATCTAGATTTGTAGACTAAGGAAAAAGAATTAATGAATCTCTTGATGAAGAATTCACAACATTTTCTAAAATAGCTCTAGTACAAGCATGAGCAAAGCATGATGCATTACTATTTGATAAAATATGTACAAATGTGAAAAATCATATAAAATAATTACATGTATGCATCAAGGAATTGAGGAAGAACATTGATGAAGGTAAGAAGTTGTATGGATAGTGCACACTATCATACAATTACCTATTAGATTTTGAGAATAAGATCAAAGGCCAAATGAGTGAGCTTCAAACAATCACTACTTGATTGCAATGACCTAAGGAAAGCATTGAAGATCTTGGAATTGAAGTGGAGAAGATTCACAATGCTATTGAAGGCATTGAAATTGATAAGGAGTAGGTAATCAGAAGATTCTCTATTTTTAGAGAAGTGCTATCACCTAAAATAAACATTTTATAGAGGCAATTATAGCAGTGTCTTGTAGCTAAGGCCTTCTATGAAAATTTTTCCTATATTAACTTGAGCGTAGTAGAAGTAGCATCCTATGCACTTTGAACACTCATCAGTATACCTGGCATAGTCAAGGAGAACTACAAGAAATATCTGGAGCTACTAAAACTTAGATTTTTAGATTATTTATCCAAAATTACAAGTTGATCAGCAAGAGGAAACATTGTTCTGTATGAATTTTTTGACACCTTTTTCATTGATGTTGAAGGGGGAGAAATATAAGTAAGGAAAATTGTATATATTTGTAAAAAGAAGTATGTATAGTAAGGGGGAGTCTACCTATAGACCATTGTAAGGAGTGATAAGGAATGTAATGATCCATCAAAACATGAATAAACTATTTTCTATTTTGAAGACAATTTTGTGCAGTTACCTTTTGTATTCAATTTTGCATGACATTATTTTGGGACTTAGCCAACTTTCCAAAATGTTTCCATCAATGCCAAATAAGGAGATTGGTGGAAATATTTCTAGTTAGATGTCTAAAGTATTGTCATCTATGGCAACATGTATTTAGTATTTCATTTATGCAATCACAGTTAGAAAGTTGTCTTAGTGTTAGATAGATTGCAATAGTATAGAGACATCTATGACATGTACAAATGACTGAGTATGAGTTAGGACAAGCACAACTAAGGATAAATAGATGAAAACATGGTGATGATGTATGTCAGTTTGCAAACATGTATGAATGGTTTGGTGCAAGTTACAGTCAAGTAACAGTTTAGGTATCTAACAGTTTAAAACATAGCACATCAAGGAATTGGATTGTATCACTTAAGGAATTATTTTGGTGAATTTCTAATTCATGATGGGCTGACATCCTATATGTTTACCCAAACTCATTTTTAATATTTGGTCAAGCATGTGAATGTATTAAGGCCAACTAATCAGAGATTTATTAGTTTTTGAGATAGAAGTGAAGATCATATCTTGTATAGATAAGAAGTGAAGAATGTGAAGTAGATGTTATACGAATGATTGAGAAGAAAGATTAAATGATATAAAAGCCTTATGTGATGAAAAATATGATGTATGATTAGAGCAAGTGTGAGAGGCAATAGTAAGACAGTATTGTATGTATACCTACTCTTGTGAAGAAACTAAATTGTACAATTGCATGTTAGGGAAGTGGGTTCTTCTTTCATACATTATATTTTCTCTACCAATTCCCAATAGGGTTGAAGCAACTCCTAACAAGGTTGAAGCTTTTAATAGGGCCTAGTCCTCTAACAAGGATTTGAGACACTAAATGTAATTCATAGACTCCTAATAGGGTCAATATCCTTAACATGATTCTTTTGTTTAGTGAATCGTCATGTGGGTACCATCCCCACTAGGGTTTTCCCTTGGCCAAGGTTTCCCTAGTTAACAAATAATGGTTTTATGAGCTCTCCTTGTGTATGGTTATATTTACCATTCAAAATTATTGGTTTAATTTCATATGCAAGTTATAAAGTAATTAAAAATATTTAGTTGTGGGCAAAATTTTGTAGAATACAAATTCACCCCCCCTGCTAGTATTATCTATTTCTAATAGTTTTCTTCTTTTGGGGGAATCTCATAGTGGAAATTTACTTTTTTGGATACATGTACACTTCCATTAAAGCTATTTCTCCTGTTAATGCATTTCTAATCACTTTAATGTATGCATATACACTTTGCTCATTCTCTTTCCATGGAACACAAATATAGATTTTGTGTATGGCTTGGAGTACTTCAGCTCTAGTGCTTGGTATTATTTTAGAAGAATACCCAAATCTATGCATTTTTATTTCATGGATTTTATCCTTTCTCTTTTTCCTTTCTCCTTTTTAGTTTCTTGGATCTTTGGATAAATCTTGGGGGCTTGGTCTCTTTTTGGATCTCTCTCTAAATTCTTATAGTTTTAGTGGTCTGATCCTTGTTTTTGATACTTCTTTTGACTACAAATAGTTTGGGAAGCTCGATCTTGATCCCATAAGGACACACACATCCTTATGCAGGGATCACTATTTGATTCTTCTTTTTGGGACATGGAGTTCCCTTGAAGTTGATTCCCTTGATTGAATTACTAGCATGCCATACACACTTGCTAGACCATTTGGTTAATCTTTGATGGGTTAACTAGCATGCCACACACACTTGCTAGACTATTTAATGCCATCCCTTTTTGTAGAGACCTTTCTCCCTAGTTCTTCCCTTGTTGTTTTTTTTCTGTGTGGTTCACAATAAGGAACACAAATCATATTGGGCAAGAAAATAGACCTCTTTGTTTTTTAGCACTTGTCTCTCTTATTTTGACTCTGGATGTGATAAGACTCAAGTATATTGGGGGCTTGATGATTTATTTCCTTTTTATTCATAATAAGATGTGCCATATTTCTCTTGATCTACTTTACTATGAGTATGAAGAAACTCATACTCCTACTAAAGTGGGGGCTTAATGTACCATCATAAAATGGATGCACTTTCCTTTTTAGACCATTGAGCTCCCTCATCTTGATGATTCCCTCTTTGGACCATGGATATGCTCATGCTTTCTATTTTCTTCCCTTTTTGTCTCTTCTCTCTTCCTTCTTTCTTCCTTATCTCTATGGCATCTTCCTTAGCTCTCTGTAGCACCCATGACCTATCCTCCTAGACTACATTGACCCAGGTTGACCTAGTCCCCAATAGGTTTGGATCTTAGGGGTCAAAATTTCTTAGGGGTTTAATTAGTTTATGACCATTATCTAGTTGACCTATATTATTTTATCATATATATATATATATATATATATATATATATATATATATATATATATATATATATATATATATAAGGAGAATTGGAGGCTTCATTATTATATCTAACTCAAATCTCATCTCAAGTAATTCAAGTTATGCTCTCTAAGAACCTTTATGAGTATTTCCTCTTCAAGATCTAGCACATTGTTGTCCATCAAGGGAAGAAATCTGCATTGAAGCTCTTCATTGATGCATATCCATATCCATTCCATCATTACAAGATAGATCCATTGCAAAGTGTGGACACATCCTATATTCCCAATTCAAGCTATATAGTATACACACATTACATACACATGGGAAAGATCAATCCTGATATTTATCTTATTCTTTATTGTCCTTTACATTTACATTTCTCATTTATGATTAATTCCTTAACCTAGGGCTTGACCAAGGCAAGCTCTCAGCAAACCCCAACCCCCAAACCTTTCTTTCTGTGGTGATTTGTAGGTTGGGAGAAAAAAAGATTATATATCTAGAGCCTATAGTTCACAATATTTTTGGAGTCATTAGTTTCAGATACCCAAACTACATCAACCTAGCTATAGGACATCCTTCCATGTTGACCTAGTCCTTCAGTTATGGAGTCTAGGGAGATTTTTGGGTTTTATTCCTTTTGATGTCTCATTCTAGGAATTGCAGATAGAAGTTCAAAAAAGATTAAGATTCAAAAGTTTTTAAGCAAAAATATATCTTCCTCTACACATTTAAAGGTGAGTCTTTGATATTTGATTTCATCTCATATCTTTACCCTATATTTTCATCTTAATTGGGATAATTATCTTCACATAACATTTAGATTTACATTTCCTATGCAATTATTTCAATTTTTCATTTATATTATTTTATTAAGAGCCTAAGAGAGTATATTTCTTGGTATTTGATTCCTCTTTGCAACCCATATTTAGTATTAGAACCCTTCTTCCTTTGGGTCTTAGTTGATCTAATTCAGATCATAAGTGGAATCATACTTAGAAATCCCCCTCTTTCCTTCACACACATATATATATTTGAATGGATCAATGCCATATAAAGAAGAGGCCTACATCCTATTAAAGTGCTTCTATTTTACTACCAAACAATTATAAATCTTAGTTTTCAAGTAGTTGACATTATAACATCATTTAGTAATCAAGAAATCATCAAGGAATTCATAGAATTTTCATAATCATACCATAACTCCATTAAGTTTTTAGTTCATTCATCACCATTTATCATTTCATCTAGTTCATAGAGAATCATAGGTTCATAGAATTGCATTAGAATTCATAATTTTCCAAAACCTTGAAGCATTGTGAAGGAAGGAGTTGATTCAAGTTTGAGAGCTCATTAATCTAAGAACTCAAAGTTCTAGAGGATAATGGAGGCACAATTCAATTGGTAAGTAAAGGTAAAAGTCAAACTTTTAGCTTACTTTATTTTGTAATCCTTCATTGGCTATGCATAATTAGATTACATCAACTGTTTTATAGTCTTTTCCACATTTTCACTATTTTTTTGGATATAGTTTTGGTGCCCACCATGGGGTCTATTCCCCAAGATTTAATTTATTTTTTATTTTTTACATGTGCAGGTGATCTATAGCTTATTTCAATGCTTTTATTCTATAGTGTTGCACATTCATCAAATTCTATTGTGCTTTTATATATTTTTGTGCATTCATTGTGTCTTCTTGCACTTCCCTTCTAACCTAACATGCATTTGTTATAACTTTTAATTTATTCACTAAAGGCTCACTTTTATTCACTAGTCATTCACATAAATTATATGTGCACTACCATTACATATTACTATGCTTTCATTTCATACTATTGTACCTGCATCTTATCTATGCATTTGTTAACTATTGTTGCACTTAGGTTTACTGTTTTTGCACATCCATTTCAATAGTTAGTTTTAGTTTGGTTTTCCTAGTTACAAAAATATTTCTAACATTATAATTAGTTGTTGTTGTTTTATTTTATTTTTCTTGTTAGTTTCATAGGTTGTCTTGCAAAATATTATGTAGAAGGCCCCTAAAAACACATTTGACTAATCCTCGTTTTGCCAGAATTGCTAAAAGGAATAGTTAAATGAAAACCATAACCTTATTTTGGGATTAAAATATGACATTCTATTTTCCCCTTTCATGTTTCTTCTTTAGAGTAGAATACTTTGTCTATTGTGTTTGTGAAGCAATTTGTAACACAAAGTTTAATACAAAAATATCCTCTCCCCTTGTCTTCGTGGATCTTGGGTGTAAGAGAATTTTTTATTGAATTTTTAAAGAGGTCTGCTAGGACCAAGGTGTAGTCACCCCCAAGGTGACCTCAAGCATTGCTTTCATTTGGTCTACTATGGAAAAATAGAGAGCATTTAGAGACCTTTTCAAGAAAAATAGAAAACATTTTTGGATACCCATTAAATTTGTCCTTCCAATCAAATAAACACTTCAAACTTTTAGATATCGAAGACAACAGTTTAAATTTTCTTTTTTCATATCATATTTCTATCATATAAAAATTTCAAAAAAATCCAACATTAATCTCCAATGTTGAACAACTATATCTTAGTGAGTATCCTTATCAAGATTTATCATCCTTTATCTTGAAACTTAGATTGATATTTTGAACTCTCTTTTTCAACATCATAGCGAGTACCCATCTCTTATAAACTTAGAGTTTCATTATCCAATCCAAATTTTCAACACTTCAAAAAATCCTTAAACCAAAATCTACACTTTGACATTTTATGGTAGTTCAAACTAGAGCTCAAAAACTGAAAGCACAACAACAAGAAGATAGCATCAAAGAGATGAATGAATACATGAATCTATGACCTATAGAAGTTGTTAAGACCTCTCAATACTCAATGGATGATGAACCAAATAAAGAAGAGATCAAGGAAACCATGAAAGACCCTCGGTTCTAAAACAATAGAAAAAATCTCAAACCTAGATAAAGAAAAATGCTTCCTTATACTTGCACAACAAGGTGTAAAGCTACATATTGATTTTGATCTCTATAAACTTAGGAACACTTCTAGTGATCAAGGACCTCCCGAACAAAATTTAACCCCACAGGATGTTTTTCAAAAGGGTTCAACCTTGCAAGGTCCTTTACCATTAAGTGATCCTTCACAACAAAAGACCGTACATTTCCAAGGACCTATTCAACAAAGTCCATCTTTCTAAGGTCCTATATTAGGCTCAACATCCCATGGTCATCCACAAAGTTCATTACAAGGACTTCCTCAATGAGGGTTAACCCCACAAGATACTACTAAAAAAGGTTTTCCCTCAGTAATTCCTTATCCACAACACAATTCATCATCTTGAGGTCTTATACCACAAAGTAAAAATTCTCAATGGCCTTTGACACAATATCTACAGGTAAAAGCATAGATCTGTGTCACCTTCTAGGACCTCTAAACTTATTTTGGTCAAATCATATTTCTCTTTCAAAACTCAACTTTTTCAAATACTAAAAATACCCCTTTATAGATCTCAAAGTCAATATCACCATTCTATAAATTTAATAAAGAATTTGAGGCCAAGGTTGTTGGGGTGTAAAGTTTTTAATTTCACAATTTTGGTCTTAGTATGAATTTAGTGCATTTTGTAAATGTGTGAATTTTTATCATTCACAAATGTAACTGTTAGTGAAGGAATCAATATTGTATAATTGTATAGTTATACTCCAAGAAATCTTGTAATTTGTATATATCCCTAGAGGAGAGAGTCCTCTTCAAGAAAATGTAATTCTTTTGAGCAAAAATATGTAGATTTGATAGGGAAGTTTTGACAGAAGGAAATAATTGTTGGTGACACAAGTTTTGATGGGAGGGAAGTTTTATAAAAGTTGACACAAGTTTATTCTTTTACCCTTACCTCAACAAGGTCCTAACAATAATGCAACATCTCAAGGACCTATTCAAAGTTTAACTTCCCATGGACCTTTTCAATAAGGTTCCATTCAATATGGTGTAACCCAACAAGGTCCTATGCCAACAAATTTAACTTCACAAAGACCTCCTCAACAAGGTTATACCCAACATAGTTATTTTCTACAAGGTGTAACCCAAAAATATTTGAGTCCACAAAATTTAAACTTATGAGGTCCTCCTTAACAGAAAAAATCAACATATCAAGGACCTTATCAACAAGGGTAATCCAATAAGGATTTACACAACAAGGTTATCCCAAACAATTCCAATACAAGGTTTTCAAAAAGGCCCTCTCCAACAAAAAATTTCAACACCACAAGGGCCTCATCAACAAGGATACAATCTTCATGGTATAAATACCCATGGTCTTAATTCTAAGGAATCGATACTCTAGGGTTTAATCTGATAGGACTCCAAAGTTCAAATATTCAAGGAAACACTTCATATGGTCATAAATTATCATTAGATCCTTTTTTACAGAAAATCTAAATGCCTCAACGAAAAATTCAAGATATTCAAGTTGGATCTCCAACCAAGAGGTACACTTTAATAGACATAAGTCCATATCCTTTTGATAAGAACTTGGTCATGGCTCTATTTCCTCCTTATTTTGAAGTGCCTAGATTTGAAAAATATAAAGAAAATATAGATCCACAAGACCATGTCAGAGAATTCTAGGCTACCTACATTGAAGTAGCTCACGATGAGACTTATCTTATGAGACTACTTCCATAAATTTTGGGAGGCCAAGCTATGGAATGGTTTTCTAAGTTACCACTAGGTATCAAGTCCTTCAATGAGATAGTTGATATGTTTGTAAAACATTATCTTACAATATTAAACATTAAGTGACAATGCTAGATATTTGTAATACAAAACAAAAGAATGGAGAACCACTTCTCACCTTCTTACAAAGTTGGTGGCATCTTTTGTCAAGATATCTAAGAGTCATTCCTAAACATGAAAAGGTGGATATCCTTATACAAAACCTTACACTAGGCATGAGCTATAGAGTATGATTGCAATGTTCACCAAACTTAAAAAATATCATAGAAAATGGAGTAAAGGTTGAGGAAGCTATATTACAAAAAGGAGAACTAAAACTTTACACAAAAGACAATGCTAGCTCCTCTAATTTAAAAAACAACAATTCCCATTCCAACAATGTCAAAACTAATTATTGGAATAAAAAAAAGAACATTGTGAGTAATAGAGCTGTGGATAACCAAAATTTCAAGACATCAAAACCTATTATAAATCTAGGAAATAAATCCACTACTCCTCAAATAAGTCATAATACCCAAAATATCCCAAACAATCAATGAAATAGTCAATCATTTACAAGAACATCATTCATACCCAAAAAAGAGAATGTTTAGTCCTTTAAGTGAGTCTCTCAAATCATCATTGAGGAAGTTCATCACTAAGAAACTCATCACACTTCCTAAAGTGGGAGATTATGAACCATAAGTGAAACCATCATAGTGGAGTGATGATGATCATTGTGAATTCCATAGAGGCAAGGGGCATAATTTTTTTTTGAAAAAGGTTAAAAAATGTGATACAAGATTTGGTAGAGAGTGGTGAGGTCAATATTTATGGACATACCTCAAATGAGACACATACTACATTCATAGATCCACTTCTAGATCATAAGAAATGAAATTCTTCCAACAATAAAAGTGATAAATTGATTGGTTATAATGAAAACATCCTACACATACATTAACAACATATCAAAATGTGATCCTTCTTAGTATTATACCAATACCATTACATTTAATGAGAAGGATGAATTTGAACATGTTAATTTTACCACTAGAAATCAAGCTAGGGTCACACTACAAGGCATCTCATATAAACCATCCACGTCTTAAACAAAAACTATTTATGTTCCAAAGTCTACATTAATCAAGACATTAAAAAAATACAAAATTGTGGATCAATTGAAGAAAACACCAACCTAGATATCCATATTAGAGCTTTATAGTTGTCAACATCACATGAAGAAAGTCTTAAAAGAACTCTTCTAGAAACTACAGTTCCCACAAATCTAGATCATTGTCAATTCCAAGATATGGTGGCACATTTGACCACAATACATTTCATATCTTTTACTGAATATGATGATCTTTCAATTTTCCAACCTTATAATTTTCCACTTCATATTGAAGATCTTGTAAAAAATCACAAAATCAAAAGAGTTCTCATTGTTGGAGAAGCTAGCTTGAATATCTATACTTTAAAACTAGTCCTTACACTGGGATTTTATGAAAATTTTGTAGATCCTAAAAAGAAAATCACAATTAAAGCCTATGATGAGCAAGAAAGGTCATCCAAAGGATCAATTGTCTTTCCTATCAGAGTTGGTATTGTGGTCAAATATGTACCTTGTTAAGTTCTTGATATGGAACTAGCATATAACATTATCTTGGGATGACCTTGGACTCACTCTATGAAAGAAGTACCTTCAACATTTAAATAATGTTTAAAGTTCCCTCATAATGGACATGAGATAAGAATAAAAGGGGATCCAATGAAACCATCAACAAAATCTCTAGTACCCCACAATTGAGTTACATCAACATCTATCAGTCATGGTCATAGTAATGTAGCATCTACCTCCAAGTCATTTGACCTAAATGTTGATGTTAAAGAACTAAGCATGGGAGAATATACATTGGGAAAAATTTCTTGTATCACAAAATTACCTCTATCTTCGATCATATGGAAGTTTTTTATTACAAAATAATAGTTGGAATCTCTTTCCAATAATATTTTTGGAAAATTTATAAGTGGGGGCACTTTAACTAATGAAGCAAGCAACAAAAATACCGAGAAATTTCTCTAAAAGGAGAAGAAACAAGAGATTATCAAGTATGAAAACATATCTCCTGAACATAATGGCAAAGGATATGCTATCTTAGAAAAAATGGGATATACAAGAAGTGGACCTATCAGTTTGTAAAGTGAAGGTGTCTTACAAACCAATTTTGAAGAACCTGAATAATTAAAGAGACACCATAGGATTGAGATATAGAAAAAATCAAATGAGTGAGTCCAAAGGAAAATAAAAGGTTACACTTGAATTTATTAATCAAATCAAAGATAAAGAAGATGATAGTGATGATGATTCTGATGTTCATGAATTGGATGAGCTATTATTTCTCATTGAAGACAAGAAAATAAACCTTGTTAAGACTTATAATAACTTATACCATGAGGGGGAAAGTTCATAGTCACAATCATTAGATTTGATCCCATATTATACCAATTATGAAAATCATAAGGAAAGAGAGATTTACCTTGAATGAGACATTTTAGATGAGAGTATGGAAATAGACCTCATCAATACATTCCTAAACATTGAGAATTTTTCTATCAATACCATTACCTTCTTTCAACATGACCCAAATGATCCATTGCCGTGTTTACATCCTAAGCTTATAGATTGGAATTTACCTCTTATTCCTAAACTTAATGTTTTCCATAATGATGATGCAATTATATACAATCTTGGGGTTAGAGATCATTTACCTTTGGGAGATCATATGACATGGTCTCCCATTGAACTCAATGACAAGGATTACTTCAGTGAGAATGCCAATCCTTTCATTTGTAAAAATGTAAAAATAATCAATAGATTTAATGGTGAAAACCATTCTATGGTAGTATTAAATTCAAAATCAGTAAAAAAAAAAGATGTATGCGAGATGAAAAGATTTTTGAGGTGACTAAGAATAAAAGAATTGACACTCTTCTTGATTATTTATATCAATACTAATAAGTAATACTCATTGAAAAAATAATCTATATCAACATTGGAATAGAGGAATCTCAACGCATTTTAAAGGTAGTTTCATCTTTGTCATAATAAAAAAGAGAAAAATTTCTACAGTTGATTAGATCTAAACAAATTAACTTTGCATGGTCATATGCCGATGTGCTTAGTTTAGATCTAAATCTTATGATTCACCATACCAAGCAGAAGATTTGGATTTATAAGATTTAGATGCTATGACAACAATTTCTTCATTGCTCAATATGGAAAACCCACAAGCCTGTTTTGAGTTCTTAGTGGAACCTTTGTCTTATCCTTCTTATGATGATCCTTTATCTAGAACTATATGTCATATAGAGGCTCAAGATTCATTGACTTATGGAAAAATCCATGCCTATTTGAAAGATATTGTATTACCACCTAACTTATCTTGAAACCAAAAGTGAAACTTCTACCACCAAACATCTCATTACACATTAGTTGTTGACATCCTATATTATAGTTTTGATGGTACTCTCTTACATTGTCTTGAATAGGATGAATCTCAAACTACTTTGTGAGAAGTACATGAGGGTTTATGTGGTCACACTCAAGTGGTCCTTCTTTGGCTAAGAAGCCTATGCATATGAGTTATTATTGGCTTATAATGAAGTCTGATTCCTTTCAATATGCTGGAAAATGAAAACATTTCTAGATACATGGAAATATAATTCATGCACTAGCTCAAGAACTCCATCTATTTGCAACAATACATCCATTTAGTCAATGGGGACTCAACCTCATTGGAAAAATTCATCCATCTTCTTCCAATGGCCTTAGATACATAATCACTACAACTGAATATTTCACAAAATGGGTTGACGTCTACTCATAATCACCACAAGAAAGAAAACCTCCATGTTTATCCTTTACTATATCATCTGTCGATATGGTATTCTAATATCCATAGTCATAGATCATGGTAAAATCTTTAAAATAAAGATATCAAAGAACTACATGAGAATTTTCATATCATGCATCATTCCTCTACCATTTATTTTAAACAGGTAAATGGTCAAGCTAAGGTGTCTACTAAAACCATTATAAATATTCTTAAAAAGACTCTCAATGGCACTAGTTGTGATTGACATGTTCAAATCAGTCTTACACTATGGGCTTACCATATGCACATTTACAATCCAACTAGATCTACTCCACATTCCCTTGTTCTTGGTTCAAAATATATACTTCCCCTCAAGGTTAGATTACCCTCTCTCAAAGTGATATTATGAGATCTTATTCTAGATGAAGAGTACATAGTATTACAATTGAAAAAACTAGAATTGCTAGATGATGGGAGATAGAAAGCCTTCCATAATTTGAAGGCTTATCAACAAAAAATGTCCTATCGGTACAAAAAAAAATTGAAACCCAAAGAATTTTAAGTCGGTGACCTAGTTCTAAGAGAAAATCCAAAGAATCAAACAAATAAAGACAATACAGGAAAATTGGAGGCAAACTATATAGGTCCTTTTGTGATTACTATTGTATACATATCTAGGGCATACTAGTTATCAACTTTTGAGGGTGAGCTATTGGATGAACCTATTAAAAAAAAATGCACCTTAAAAAGTTCTATGTCTAAACATCCTAGTGCAAGGATATTTTTTTGAAAAATGTAGAAATTTTGAATTTTTTCTATAAAAGTTTTGAATTTTTTTGAAAATTTTGAAAAAATTGAAAAAAAAAATACAATAAAAGTAAGTTGTGAAATCCTGGCAATAGGTGGATTTTTTGACAAATTATCTCTTCTTTCTTTTGGGATTTTTTAAAATTCTCCATCTCATTGTTTATATCAATAATAATTTTTTTTTCCATTTATCGCCTAGCATGTACATATCCATAAGAAATTGGATACCTATTTGGTCTACCTTGTATATATCCATAATAAATTTCTATCATAGCTTGGTCTATATTAGAGTCTTCATCCATTTCTTTCTTCATCCATAATAACCTAGTCCAATACCTAACTAGGGGCATGCCCTTGACCTAGTTCTAGAAGTGGCTCTTTGATAAGTCATGATTCAAAAATGGACAAAAAGGGATTACATTTTAACAATCTTTAGGAAATAACCAATGATCAAACTTCACTTCAAAAAATATATCAAATGTTGACTAATATCTTGGGATAATCAATAAAAATGTTACCTACATCAAAAATTAAACTTATCCAAAAATCTAAACAACCACAATAAAATCTTTGGCAAGAGATTTATACATCTGATGACAATTTTGATCAATTATTAGGGTACATACATTCATCAATTTGATTTCATTGCTATCATGTTCCTATGTTAATCTAGGATATCTCATTGGTATGCACTAATCACTCCCATATATGGTGTGACTAGAATAGACGAGATTGAATATGATTTTTTCTTTGATTACCATCTATGAGGAGTTTTCTGTTCCAATTAGTTGGACTTTTTTTTGGGTGTTTATGGATAAGTTCGTTCACGTATATAATAAGCATTATATGGTGAATACTTAGTTTTTCACACTATTTCTTGGATTACGACATGCCACATATACCTTGACTTAAAATATCCATTCCTAAGATGAATTAGAAGACATTAATTGTTCGTTGACCATGCAACAAAAACTTAGGTCATCTTAGTTTAATTATGCCTAGATTTTTGTCAAGCTTGCAATATTAAAATCCATGTAAGAAATGCTCTGGTCATCCTAGTTTAATTATACCATGATTCTTGTGTTCTTTTACAACAATAAAAGGCTCAATGAAGATACAAAAATTATGTTACCTTAGAATCAGGATGCTACCAAAGCAATGAAGATTATGAATGTTAGTGTTGTATTTACATATTCTTTTTTTTTTTCATCCCATAAATTTTCATATAATTTCTATACAAGGTTCCTTTTATAGGTTATGGGTCTATTCTTCTATGCCTTCTAATTCTTCCATTAGCTCTTTTCGGGTGAGACATGGTTGTTATTATAATGATTAAGCTATTGGATAAAAATAAAAATAATTGCATTCCATATCTTATTTCATTATTAGATGATTCATTTTTTACTTCACATTATTCATATCTATTTATCATTTAATTATAGGTCATCATCATAATTAATTTTACTTGCATTTACTTTAATATTATCATTTTAGGCATCCTTTCGAGATCATACAAATCATATCATAGTACATCCATATTCATTTATTCATTTAATGCCATACATGTAGAAATTCATTTATAAGCATACATCATTTTTATTATTATTTATCCATATCATTTAAGACTCATCCATACATGGTAAAAAAAATGCATTAATGTATCATTTATGAACCATCATGTACTATTTAGAAACAATGCATAAAAATAGATCATCCATAAAAAAAGGATAGAAATATCACATCATATCACATAAGTACATAACATCATAGGAGAACATCAACACATGTATATAACTACATATAATCAAAATCATCAAATTATACCTCTTGCGTAATCAAATACCAATGTCCATCATAAATAAACATCATAGAAAGTCTATATCATTGTGAAACCTAAGGTATCGAATGTCCAACATATAATGTCCATGCATGATAAAAACTAATATACAATGTTCAAATGTTCGATATTTGATGGTATCACATGATAATAACAAAAATATCTGAAAGTACATAGTCCATCAAAATACAAAGTGCATATCCAAAGTGTATACTAAATGTTGGAATTTACAAGTGGGAAGATTTACTTTTGAGTTAGGGGGGTGTGGGTGTGAATCAAAAGTAGCAAACTTTAACCTTTTGAAAACCATTTTTCTGAAATCGTTCACATGCGTCTAATTCATCTAATAAACATGAAAGTAAAGACATGCATGAAAATGGATAACACAAGAATTTGGTAACCCAAAAGCCCTCCAAAATGAGAAGGTAAAACTGGGGTGGAGATGACACCCACAAAGTATCACTGTTGCAATATGTAGCTGTTCAAGGTTACAAAGTTTGACCACTTCCAATGGTCTACCCTGTGAAAGGCTTATCTTGTTAAAGACTTTACACCCTATTAAAAGTGACCTAATTAAAGGATTTACAAACACTTGCTTGGAATGTCACCCTATTAAAGGATGTAGCACATTGTTGAAAGGCTTACAACATGGCTATTAAACCAACCTATCATAATAGAATTTTCATTCCTAATACAGTTTCTAGAGAATTATAAAGTCTTGACCTGATGACTTGAAATCTTCAATTGCTAATTCCAGATCCTTGTTCTTCTTTCTCTATTATGATCCTTGCTTGATCTGATATGTCTCTCCTCAAAATTTTGATACTCTATTCTTGATCAATTGAATTCTGCAATGATATTCTGTTCTTTCTAAGTCTTTACACCCCTCTACACTTTGCTAGCATTCTCCCATAATATTTTACTCTTGCACACACACAATGGGGTTTTGTCCTCCTTTTAAAGGTTTCAAATACTTAGGGGTAGGTGTGAATCTATGATCAATATTCATTCTCCTTTTTGCACTCAATTCTTTCACTTTTCCTAATTGGTTGCACGCCTTCTCCATTTTTCTTATTGGCTGCATGTTGATTACATAGGTAATGCAAAATATTTGATCTTATCTTCAACATCCTTTGAGATTCATCCTAAGTCGGCTCAAAAATGGTTTACATCTGAGTTTTTGAAGGCACAAATTCATATGCTGATTCTGTGTTACTCAACACTTACTAATTGTTGATGCTCAACACATATAGGAATTATGTCTCACTCGGCTCTTATGGTAATTCTAGTTTTCTCGGCACCTATACTCTTCTTGGCACCTATAGTGACTTGGCATCACTTATCAATTGCCACGTGAACTTTTCTTGGCACCTAAAGTTCACTTCGTACCTGTTGAATTACTGGCTCAACACATACTATAGCTCAATATCTATATTATACTTGGCATCAACTTAAGAATTGGTTAAGTGTGTTGAAACTCAATTGTCAAAACCAATCTGAGACCAACAATCTCCCCCTTTGACATGAGTGGCAAAAACACTTAATTAAGAATTATGAATCTAATCTCTATAAGTATACTACACGTTTTGTTTGGCATATGTACAAAACTTCAAAAAACTTGTTCAAAAATTTTGTATACCTCAAAAAGCTTATAACTCCTCCTGAGTTGATGCACCATTTTGTAACCAAAATTCCCTTAAGCTGAATTTGTCTCATGTTGGTATTTCATTATTTGCCTTATCACTCTTTTGCCTATGTTTCTATGTACCCTATTTCTGCTTTGTTTCTGGATCCTTTTGGCTTTTGCATCCTTTGGCTTTATTCCCTTATTTCTTCTTCAAAATTGTGTTACATTAATATCTCCCCCTTTGGATATTATTTATTACCTCCATCAAAGAATGTATTATCTCCCCCATTCTTATTATATGCATAATGTTTATATCTCCCCCTTTTTGACACTTATGTCAAAGGGTCCTAAGAATGAATAGAATATTTAGCCAAAAATGTTTTATTTACCTCCATTATCATCTTCAAAGAAGCATCCTAGTTGTCCAATGTTATTTCCAGTGCTTTGAGATGTATGGTTGTCTCTACCACAAGATGTACTAGGCCTTCTAAGGTAGAAAGATTAGGGTCTTTCTTTAGAACATTTTTTGCATAGGCCACTTCTTTATATAGTACTTCTAGATGCAGGGTAATAGCAAATTGTATTTGTATTAATTTAGCCTTAACATTGGCCCCTTCCTCTATTAACACAACTAACTCTTTCTAAGTGTGAAGTATTGTTGCAAAATGCTTATCACTTTGAGCTAGATCTTTGTGTAGCTATGTGCTAGATATCTTAAGATTGTGTTCCAAGCTCAATATTCTTTGGCTAGTTTCTTGTGTGAAATATGATGAGTCACACAATTTAGAGTACAATGAGAATATATTCTCAAGTACTATTTTATCTTTCTCAACCTTTTTAGCCAGTTCAACCTATGATAGTGTTATCTCACTGGATATTTTCTCATTAACTTTCATTTGAAATTTCTTCTCAGACCATTCTAATAATTTGACATTAGTATCAAGGTCTTCATTTTGTACTTAGTCCACTATGTTGGACAATTGCTCCATGATGGGCTTTGTTTCATCAGGTATAGGCAAGCTAAATGCATCAAGGAATATGCCTTTGATTTCTACCAATGCTTGCTTCTGTCTATACTCTAATTTTGAGTATCTCCTACTTCTTCTATATCTCCAGTGCCTCTTGCACTTCATTTATCTATGCCAGGTTCATTGTTTTGTAGTCATAACTAGGTATAACTATTTCTTCATCAAGTGCAATGTCTCCATAGTGAAGTACCCTTGCTACCTTGGTTAAGCTCGAGCCTAGTACTGAAATTTGTAGTGGTATTGCATCAATGCTTGATTGCTTGGTAGGAGTCCCCATAGTAGGCAAATTTACCAATTTCTATATTGCCTCTTGCTCTCTTTCCTTGGGGGTTTTCTTCTCTTCCTTATCTTCTCCACTTCTGCCTTGATCAATGAAAATGATTTGAGGAGGTGCACCTTGGCTTTGTGCTATAGGAACATCTTGTCCTATCTACTCCTTTGCTGACTCCTTGACAATTGTTGTTACTATTACTATGGGATCAATCGTAATAGTTGTATCTTGTGGTGCTTGCTCTTTTGGTTGAAATTTTGTAGCTATGGGATGTTGTGAAGGTGGTTCTTATGTTTTCACCTTCTCCTTAGTAATTTCTGCTACAACTTTTTGCAACTCCTCTACACTCACCAAAATAGGATTTGTGCATAACTTTGATTGCAATATTGTTTGGTGAAGGATCTTTTTGAGATCCTTTATAGTTAGTGGATTGATGTTATGACCTAAGGTGTTAGGAACATCCTTGACAATTACAATTTTTTCAAGTGTTGCATGTGGAGGACTTCATGGTGGCAATTGGGTGTCTTGGCCTCAGTTGTTGCCTCTTCACATTGTTGTGTCTTCTCCACTGTTACCTCTTCTTTTTCTTCCTCTCCTTCCTCCTCTTCTTCATTCTTCTCTTCTTCCTCATCATTTATTCCCTCAAAGGGGTATTCCTACCCTTCCTTGATAGTAGTTAATCCATAAACTAATTTCCACATTTGTGTGGTTTTCTTTACAATATCCTCTATTTTATTTTGTAAAATACTAAATGCTCTATATTTGGGTGCAAATTTGCTCCCATTTCTTACTGGCCTTGCTTATTTGACCTTTTTTAAGGTCTAGCATCACATGAGCTAATGTTGACTCCCTTATTTCCTTTTCTATATTAAGGTAGTAATGCCATTTATTTTCTACAATGGAGCTTAGCTCCTTATGCATAGAATTGTCTAGTTGAAATGGGGTAGTCTTGAACTTGGCCATCATAGTGTAGATAGACTCTTCCACTATGTTTTGTTCTTCTTTGGATAATTTATTAAAATCAATTCCTTTTAATCCAGTCAAATTTGCATTATCTCTAATATTTTGACAAATATATTCCAAATTAGATTTGGTGGAATGTTTTACCAATTGAATTGATCATTGTTAGATTCTGTGTTTTCTTTATCTAACTCTAGGGGTGCAACATATTTTCTTCTTTTCTTTTTTTCTACAAGCCCTCCTTGCTCTATGGATTTTTGCTTCCCTTTTTCCTTTGCCACTTGTGGTTTTCCCTTTGTGTCTGCCCTTGTAGTTGGCTTGGTTGGGTTTGACTTTTTTGCTTTCTTCTTCCCCTTGGGTTGTGTAGTAGGTTGTTTTTGTGCCTTTCTCTTCTTACGTTCAACCTTGGGTGCTTCCTACTCAGCACCTTCCTCTTCTTCTACATCCTCACCCATGCCTTGGGTCAATGCAAGTGTCTCCTATCCTTGTTCTTCTTCATCACCTTTTTCTTCTTCACCTTCTTCTTCTTTTGCAGTGCCCTCACCAAATTTGGCTTTAAGTTTCTTTAGCAATTTTTCATTTTTCTTTGCTGTGGAGGTAGTCTTTAACTCCATATCCACCTTTGATCTGACCACATCAAAAGTTCCAAAATGTGGTGCACTTTTTCCCACTTCCTCAGCTAGTAGTATAGTTATAGCTACTAATGCCTCATATATATTTATTTCATAGCCAAGAGGTCTTAACCATCTAACTCTTGGTGTAGCAGCTTGAATATAGGTGTAGTCAATATCTACAAGAAAGCATACATAATTTACATGCTTTTCTACCAATGAAACTAGCATTCTTAGCCTCTGCTTTATGGTCTTCTTGAAGTCTTCAAAATAGCTAGTCATAAGGGTCTCAAAATTAGCTCCCATTTGTTCTATATATTCATTAACTTAAGCTATGATAGACCTATTTTCTTTCCAGACAACTTTACCAAAAGATGGAAATTCATTGTGTACATAGAAAAATATGCAAATCAAAATTGCACCAAACTTGCACTATGCTCCCTTGGTTCTCCTTATTGGTGCTAAATTTTCATTGATTTTTTGTAGTTGCAGTTTTGCAAGATCATAAGTATGATCCTTTTTCACTAATTTTTAATGCACATCCATAGCAATGCATGGTACACTATTAAGTCTATTGGACTGGTAAAATTTTTGTGCAATAACCCTAACACAAAATTCAACAAGAGGGTCTTGGATGGTGTCTATTGTCATTCCTCTCTTGTTCACCTTTGGCCAATCTAGTGTTGGGTACCTTGTCACTCTATGTACAATTCTCTTTGTTATTTTTATAGTACCATCCTCCAACCATAAACTTCCATCATGCATATACTAAGCACTATCCTGATCCATTCAATTTTGAAGACTTTAGAGAATTCTAGGGCATGCGCCAAACCCTTCTTCTCAACAATTTGATGCTCTTCTTTCAAAACTCCATTTTCACACAATCTCTCATAGGCTTCCCTCATCTCCATGTCTGCTATGGCTCCAATTTTATAGTTGTAACATCTTCTAATATCTTGGACCATAACTACATTAGGGGGTATAAAGGATAGGGCTCTGGCTGGGTCAATTTTATATGCCACTTCAGAGATTAGCTAGAAATTTGGTTATTTCACTTTGTTTGACACTAGTTGTACCTCAAATGGTTCTTTCTCCTATGGTTTCCTAGAAATGGAGGCCATTTGTGTTAGCTATTGTTTTAACATGAAGAAATTTAAATCTGCATAGCTTGACACAAATGTAAATACCTTGAATTTGATGAAACTGTGTTGAATCGCTATTGAAATCAATTCAAATGCTAGATTATTTTCTTTGAAGTCATTCTGCACTCTTCTTTGTCTATGCTCTTCATTCGTGATGAAGAAAAATGATTCAAATTATGATAATATACCCTATTTTTGTAGCATTTAATGCTTAGTGCATTTACAACTATCCACTCAGCTTCTTAAACATTTCTGCATTACTTGACTTCCATTGTCTTTTCACCACTCGACATCCATAGAAGTATCACTCACTTCACTTCAACTAAAATTTCTCTTTACTTGGCTTCCTTTACCAACTCAACTGTAACTAATCATTTGGCTTCTACTGATTTTGATAGTCAACTTGGCATGTACTAAGATTTTACTCAGCATCTGAGGGAAACTCAACAACACTTATGAAATCTTGAAATTTTATCTTTGCATCTCTATTCATGTTGATCTCTTCTTTTTAGTACTTTCTTATTTAGGAACTAATGTATGATAAAGCTCTGTAAATTAGTCCCTCATGCCTTCTTGTACTTAGTTTGATGAAGTGTGACCACTTGACCTTTTAGGTGAAGTGATCCCTTCATTAGCTGTGCTACTCCCATCTTTCTCCTTCCATGTCTTATTCATTTCTCCTCTAATGTGTTCAACATATACCTTCTCTTTACCTTTGTTGTTCTTTGAATTGGGTGCCTTTGACCTTGTTGGGCAATTCTTGCTGATATGATTAGTCTTCAAACAACTGAAATGTGTGGTTTGGCTAAGCCATCTGCTGTAGTTTCCACTGAAATGTGTTCTAATTTAATTTTTAGGGATGTGTCCATATTCCTAATGGTAATGACAGCTATACCTAGTGTTGTAGTCCCAATTATAGTGATTTCTATGATTATATTCCCTTGCTGGCTAATTAGGTGTCCACATAGGCTTTGATCTGCACTCAAAAACTCTATGTCCATACTTGCAATTGTATTAGTGACCTTCAAATCTTGGTGTTCTAATAGTCCTAGTCCTGCAGTCATGTGCTTGATGTCCTTGCTTGTTGCACTTATGACAGTGACCCATATTCTTAGGTTTTCCATGCTAATAGGCGTTCTTGTTCCTACATACATTAGAGGTATGTCCTTTTTTACCATAGAAATGACAATTAGGTTTAGTGTTCTTACCTTTGTTACTTCTTTCTTCTACAGTCTTGAATGATTCTTCTTTTTTAGTGTTGCTGTAACCTAGTCCTGAAGTATCATTGCTGGCTCTTGGTGATTTCAGTAGCTGCTCAAAGTTCTTAATGGCCTCGTTTGGCTTGTTGAAGCTCTCTGTAATCTCCTTTTCTCTTTTTATGTCATTTTGCAGTTGTTCATTTTGCATCTTTAGTGTAGACATCTCAATATCCTTGACATTTAGTTTATGGTGTGCATTCATCATCTGGCTTAGGGTATCTAGCCACATGTTTGAAATTCTTGCAAGTTCAATTGACTTTTCTTCTAGTTTGTTGGCAAGATTTCTCTTGTCTTCTTCTAACATAGCCTTATCTTCAATGGCTCTTTTCTTTTGTTTAGTCACCTCAAAAAGCATCATGGCTTTTGATTCTTGTTCAATCTTGAGAGTTCTAATTTCTTCTACTTTAGCTCTATTCTTCTCCATTAGATCTACTACTGCTACATCAAACTCTATGGAATCTCCATTTGCAAATAGTTTTGAGGTGTCAATCTCCTTGTATTGTGTATCATTCTCAGCTATGGAAATCTCTCTTCTTCTTTTAAAGGATTTTCTCAGTTCTTCTCTTGCTTCTTCCAAAGAGTCTAGATAAAGTTGTACATCAATTACCTAATTCTCTATGATCTTCCCAAGTTTATAGACTTTCATTTCCAAATCTTTTCTCCAATCTATAAGGCTCCTTCTTGTGAGAACTTGGCTCTGATACCAATTGTTGGAATTTACAAGTGGTAAGATTTACTTCTGAGGAGGGGAGGGGGGAATCAAAAGTGATGAACTTTAACCTTTTCAAAACCTTTTTTCTAAAATCATTCACATGCATCTAATTTATCTAATAAACATGAAAGTAAAGACATGCATGAAAATGGATAACACAAGAATTTGGTAACCCAGAAACCCTCTAAAATAAGAAGTTAAAACTGGGGTGGGGATGACACCCATAAAGTATCACTAAAACAATATGTAACTATTCAAGGTTAAAGGCCTGTCTTGTTAAAGACTTTACACCCTATTAAAAGTGACCTAGTTAAAGGATTTAAAAACACTCACTTGGAATGTTACCCTATTAAAGAATTTGGCACCTTGTTGAAAGGCTTGCAACATGTCTATTAAACCAACCTATCATCATGAGAGAGAGTATTAGAAAGTCTTGACCTGATGATTTGCAATCTTCAATTGTTGATTCCAAATCCTTGTTCTGCTTTGTTTGTTTTGATCCTTGCTTGATTTGATATGTCTCTCCTCAAAATTTTGATTCTCTATTCTTGATCAACTAAATTCTACAATGTTGTTATGTTCTTTCTAAGTCTTTACACCCCTATAAATCTACAATCTCTATTCATTCTCCTTTTCATGCTTGATTCTTTCACTTTTCCTAATTGGTTGCATGCCTTCTCCATTTTTCTTATTAGCTACATGCTGATTACATAGGTAATGCAAAATATTCTATCTTATCTTCAAGATCCTTCAAGATTCACCCTAAGTCAGCTCAAAAAAGGTTTACATCTAAGTTTGTGAATGCACTATCTTATATGATGATTCTATGTTACTCGACACATATAGGAATTTTGTCTCACTCGACTCTTATGGTAATTCTATTTTCCTCAACATCTATACTTTGCTTAGCACCTATAGTGACTTGGCATCACTTGTCACTCAGCAACTTGAAGTTCACTTGACACTTGTTGAATTACTAGCTCAACACATACTATAGCTCAACATCTATATTATACTCAGCATCAACTTAAGAATTGGTTAAGTGTGTTGACACTCAAATGTCAAAACCAATCTTAGACCAATAGAAAATTTCTAACTAGGACAACCACTTGTCTCTATATGCCTCTCTCTATGGAGTGAGATAGATAGTCCTATAGTCCCTTCCCTATCAATGTCTCTACTTGTATATGTATATATGCCCATCTTAGGCCTAGGTGGTCTTGAGGCCACATCCCCACTATCTTTGAGTATCCTAGATGAAGGTCTTCCTATGTAGGAGCTCTCTCTAAAACTCCCAATTTTTTGGTCCTCAAGAATGGCTCACTAATATGCTTCCCTCTAGTAAGTAATCTCCCTACCAGATCTCAACATTAGTATCACACTCTTTGTGTTTGGACCTAAGATATGAGCCATCTCCATCTACTCTAGTATAGTCTTAATTTACTCTAATCTCTCAAGTGCCTTATCTTTCTCACTGAGCACCTTTGCCATCTATTGCTCCAAACTCTCCATCCTCCACTCTTAGTGAGAAACCCTTTTAAATTCTCTCTCTATCTCTAAAAAATCCTCTTTGACCTAATCTATGTCAACCTCCTCTAGTCCATGTATCTACAAATAACATATCTTGTGGAAAATTCTATACTAGATCCTCCTCTCTTAGTCTCTTTGGCTCCTCTCCATGTCACACTACTCTAGGAATTTGTAATAGAGGATGAGGAATTGGTCTCGATCCTCTATCTCAAACTATACCTTTGCAAGACCCTTTCCCCAGTACCCTATTATAGATCTTAATAACATGAATACAATTAGATATAGGAAGAGTAAGGAGATGATATGACATGTTTCTATCTCTTGTATATTGAATCTGAATTATATACTATTATCATACACCTTATGATGGTAATAAGGTTTTGGGATCAAAGTATGCCATGATTGGCATTTTCCTTGCCAGTAATGAACTTGAGATCTTATTGAGACTGATATATGTTTTAGTTAGTGTTGTGCTAAGCACCCTATTTAGAGTTACATTACGTTGATAAGCTGAGACCCTATGGAATAAAGGCTTGAGATGTCATAACTTAGAAACTATATTGATGGGTTCATGATATTTTATGGCCTATTAGGATAATTGAATTAGATGGTTATTATGGAAAGATGAATCAACAACCACCCTTATGAATATTACTAATAGTCATAAGATGAAAATTGTTATCAAATTTGGATAAAGGTCTAATGTAATAAGTCAATCAAACATATATCTTGGTATTTATAAGGAAAGATTTGATGGACCAATAAAATATAATCAATTTTTTCTATGTGGACTGACTATGCAAACATCCTATTTACCTAACATAATTGATACACATTATAATGTATTATCTCATAATGATAATAGGATATTGTTAGCAACCAAACTACATTTAACCGAATCAAAGGATATTAGTTGAGATGTTTACATTTTGATGATTTTGACCTAAAAAATGTATTTGGAACTAATTTTCATGTTGGAAAATTTAATAGTATAGACTCAACATTTCATTATTATCATAGGAAATGGATTATTATGTGATTAAGAATGTTAGTTGATCATTTGAGTAGATATTAATGTTAATATGTAGGTTCTGATATTTTAATGCTTTAAATGGTTTGTATGAAAATTATTAGAGAAAGAAAATTGATTATGATGTTAAGGTAAATTATTTAATATGAAATTGTCACGCATCTAATATACATGCATTTAATATGATTTATCTTCATTGCACTATTGAAGTGCGAGTTCAGTGTGCACACAATTAAACCATGGAATTATTTGAAGAAACAAGGTCCAAACATAAGTAGACATAGTTTAGCCAATGCAAACCTTTGGAAGATTCAAAAGCCTCATTGTCATGCGTTTATTTCATTAACATAAGTTTCCATGTGCATGGAAAATTTAATCTCATAAATATATTAGGGACATGTCATGGTGATGTGTAATGTGTTTCAAATGTGTCACTTGACACTTGTGATTTTTTGTATGTTAATGACATGTCACCTAGGGTCTTGGTCATGGCAACACTTAACCTTAAACTAATTTCCTTTCAAAAGATTTAAGAAAATCCACCTGGAGAAAGGATAGGATGGGTCACCATCAAGGGGAATTTTGAATTAAAACTTCATGTTAGGGGCCTAAAATTGACCATTTTATTGTTACCTAGCCTAGGGGCCCCTTAACCAATGCATTCTTCCACCAATTCAAAAATTGAGTTGTCCTATGAGTTCAAAACCATATTTCCACTTGGTCAAATTAGAAAATTTTGTAGGGACAAGCTTGTAAGAGATAGTAGCTTGATGTTGTTTCCAAAAAGGAGATAGTGGGAGAGTCTTTTTAGGTGACTTGAAAAAACTAGTGGGGTGTTCACCCACCCTCTAAGTTTAGAGACAAATAGGTTTTTGCAAGGAAAAAAAATACTAAGGAGAAGGGAGATCTTCATCAACTATCATTGCATTTAGCTTGGACCAAGGTTGGCGCTCATGCCATGACTTTCTTTTTCTCTTGAATAATTGTGTTATAGTCTTGTTATATTGTTGTTGGTGAAATCAGGTTTTGTGTTGTGTTGAAGTGATTGTAGATTGTGTTGAAATTACTTCAATTGGATTCTGTTCTTTTCTTTTTTGTGTGTGAATGAAAATTAATGGGCGTGAAGGATTCACTCACCGTTGAGGGGGAAGAGATGCCTTGGGTGAAGGGGTTAGTTGTGCTCAACATCAACATTGAGAGGTTTTCCTCTTGGAGAGGGTTTTGTTGTTCATGGAGCATTGGCTCCATTGAAGCCTTATACCTTGTTGGTTATTATGGGAATGTATTTTGATAGCCTTGGAGAGGAAGTTGTATTATGGGAGGTATAACTATATTGATGTAATGAGGATATATTTGATAGCCTTGAAGAGGCATTATGCAATTGCAGATATATATGTGTGTATGGATATGGAATTCTCCTCTTTGGAAGCTCACCTTCATCCAATGTTTCATGATTACAATGGTGAATCATTGTGTTAAACCTTGGAGGGATTGTATATGTATTGTAATGTTTTGTTGCATGCATTGTTAGTTGTATGAGTGTAACCTATTTGAGCCTTGTTTCCCTAGCTTAGTGGGTGGCTTCTTAGAAGCCTAGGATGGGAGGTGAGCCTCCATGGTTCTTGTGTAAAAAAAAATTTCTCAAGTTTTGTGCTCATGAAGAAACTAGGGTTTCTCCCTTGCATAGAAAAAACAAAAGATATGTCAAAAGTAATGTATTTTAAAGGAGCAATCTTCCTTCATGTCATTATGTATCATGGTGTGATGACAAGACCTCATTGTGGTTATATGTAATGTGTGGTAGAGGGAGAGTTACTCCTCACTATATAATATTGTGATTATGAAATTGTGAGAATAATGAAGAAGTTGGAATATAGATATAGGTAGTTGCATTACTAAGATTTGATGTATGCATTAGAGAAATTGTTTTATCATCATAGTTGTAAATGAAAGAAAATTAAAAGGCTCATGTAGAGGAATAGTTATTGCTTTGATGTCCATGTAGATGAAGAATTAACTTCCATGTTGATTTATGAATCACAACAATAGAAATATTTTCATAGATTGCTTATGTGAAAGAGGTTCATAGTAATAGTCATTTCTATTGAGACTTAAGAGGTGTATATGTATTTAGTGCATGTATTCAGTATATGTATTCAACACAAGTAAATTGTTTAATCAAAATACTAGTCATGCAAGAGGTTTACTATGCATCTATTTAATAGTAACATTATGTGGATCTAATTAATGATGAGAAAGTAAGGTCAAAAAATACATAGATTACATTTCTTGGCATTGTTGGCATTGTAATAATAATAGATGTATAAATACTCTAACACCCAGTGATTATACTTAAGTCACCATCCTAAAATACATGATTATTACAATATAAGCCCTTGGGCACCCCTATCCACATGAAAAGACAAAATCAATATAATATCTATAAAAGGTACTCTTATCATTAAAAGTTACTTCATAGTAAAGGATCAACCACATTTTGTGATTAGGGGGAAAGACTTTTTTTAGGTTGAAATATATAGTTAAAATATGGGGAAGTGATCCTTAATTGATGATCACTCTCCCTACCCATCATACTTTCATGCATACCACATGGGTAGCGACGGGACCTAGCCTCATTTCTTGCATAGACTTTCCACTTTGCCTCATTGCCTGTATCATGCAACCAACACATAGTAAACTGTTGGAAGCAAGGATTTGGGCACATGAATGGTGTGTGATATTGGCACTTAAGATTTGGTCCATGCATTTAATGAAGATGGAGGAATCCCCATATTGCTTCTCCTTTACACTTCCCAAAAGAGCACATAGCCTTGGTCCTAGCACCCTCCACTAACTTCATAAATGAATGGCGTTAAGGGAGGGGTGACATGGAAGAGAGTAGAGAAAAACCACATGAAGCATGTGGGGTATGGGATTGGACAAGGGAAGGGATAGTTAAGATAGGGTTGGGTTTAGTAGGAGGGGGTCACGTGAAGTATGAGAGGGGTTAGTTAGATGGGTTGACTAGGAAGGGGGTTAAGTTATAGTGGGAAATGTGTGAGTGATTAATTGTACTTGGAAGTAAGCTATAGGTTAAATAGATTGTGGAAAATAGTAATTAGTTAGCAAATAATACTTGTTTGTATTTAGTATTTAAATTATTAAATTTAGTTGATGGTCAATGTAAATGGTAAATTTTAGGTTAGAGAGTATTGGTGGTAATGTGTAAATGAATTAGTAAGTAGATTAGTAACTTTTAAAATATTGAGTTAGTTGGTGTTGAGAGCATATTGTAGTTAGCTTGAAATTATTATTATGAAGTTAGTAAATTAATGAATTGGTGAATGATTTGTGTAATTGTAATAGTGTAATAATATATTTTCAATATTAGTTAGTGTAGACAAATAGTAAATAGTTATGTTAAAAAATAAATTATTCATATAGATGTCAAATTATAAGTGGTAAGGAATTAATTCATGTATGGCAAGTATATTAGCAAATTGGAACTTGGGTGTGTGTATTAGTCAAGTAAGAATTTTAATAGATTAGTGGAAATAAAATAGTTAGTGGTAGATTAGTATAGATATTTAATCAAATTACTATGTTTTGGGAAAAAAATTTACTAGATAAATAGGACCATTAATAAGTAAATTCAAGTGATGTATACTATTGTTTAATTATGCAATGGTCTTATTGTGTGATGAACTAACCACTAAATTATCATCACTATACTATCACCACAGATGTTAAGTATATTTGCAAGAATAGTGTTGTTGCTATATGTAGTTTATTTTCAATGCAAAAGATTATATACATTAATTTTATTTCTAATGTAAACACCATTCAAATAAGAAATGAATGACAACATTTATATATAGTGTTTTCTCACTTGAAATGATACTATTGCGAATCTTCATCCTCAAATATGCTTGCACAAAACTTTATAAAATCCACATTGCCATTAGTTAGGTTGTGGAATTACAAGTGATACATTCTATCATCATTTGGCCCTTATGTTATAACTTGGGTTCATTATATATATATATATATATATATATATATATATATATATATATATATATATATATATATATATATATATATATATATATATATATATATATATATATATATATATATATATATAATAAAAATAAAATTTGATAGTTGTGTTTTTGACTTGTAAAATTTGGGGCATGACAAACTTTGCCTCGTGACTATGCTCTCCTCTAACCTCCCCCATCTCCTATACCATCACCACCATCCTTACCATCTCTATCATCTCTAACTCCACCTCTACCTAGAGATGGTCCTTGAAAATACAATGTGTTGAAAATACAGTTGAAACAATTATTGTATTTCCATTGATGTCAAATATACTGATAAGACATGTTGCTATCTAATCTAAATGTCATATATATTTGATTGAAGAAGAGGATTTGAAATATTACTCATAAAAAAAGCACCTAGAGGAAAGGCTAAGTAATAAAAATGAAGCCACAATGAACATTTGATTAGTTAGAATTTGATAGGAAAAAGTGATTGTTTATATCATGTTGATGTTAAAGTCTTTACATTACAAGACAAACTATATCATTTATATAAAGCTTGACTGAGCAATGCAACGAAAGATTGAGGAATGCCAAGTAATGCTAGTGTTAACCGAGCTCCAATGCAAGTTGAGCATTTTAGTAGACTAAGCATCAATATTGGTTGAGTGATAGTTTATGCCAACCTCTACAATGACCAAAAAATTGAATGATAACTATTGTCACAAAGGTTTTCACCCTTGTCCAAATTTTTTACCTAAGGACAACCTTGTGAAACATGGAAACAACCTCCAAGCTGTGCAACTTGAACTGTGAGGTTGAGTCTCCGGAGAAGGCTGGCTTCCTTTACTATTAGGGTGCACCTAACTACTCTTGGAGAGGAAAAGAGAGAAGGAATGCATGAAAGCAAATCAACCTATTGTAACCTAAGGAGGTGATGCACCAAAATAGTAAAGGAAGCTAGCCTTCTCTGCAGACTCAACCTCACAGTTCAAGTCCCACACCTTGGAGGTTGTTTCCATGTTTCACAAGGTTGTCCTAAGGTAAAAACTTTGGACAAGGGTGAAAACCTTTGTGACAATAGTTTTTGGCACGCTTGGTGGGACAATATTTAGAAAATTTCAAGTCTACTAGTGTCAAAAGGAAGATTTCAAGATTAATACCGAAGAGATAGTACTGGCTTCGATGTTCAAGCCTTCAAGAGGTTCATTCTTCAAGTACTTGGCGACTATGAGCTTCAAATACATCTGGCTCTAGACCAAAGTTGCAATAATTCATGCCCAAAGCTGAAACAAGGGTATCTTCTAGAGGTAAATTTCAATACCAAGAGCTTTCATTTTCAAATCCTAGAAGAAGGAAGACTAGAGCATCTTTATCACCAGTTAGGAGTGCAATAGTAACAAATACACCTACAAGATCTATCTCTACTCCTCCTACTATTATATCTCAGCCTAGATTGCCATCAACACATATCAATAGATTACTAGTCTATATGGTACAACCTAGAGCCCATACTTTTTCCACCTTTAATGGTGGAAGTCCTCTTTTATTGGCTCAAAGACATGACATACCAATAGCTGCACTCAAAAGTATACCAGAGTTTACTGGTGAAAATTCTAACTCTCCCTTGGAACACATTCAAGAAGTTACAAATGTCTGCAATATCCATGGTATTATAGAAGATGATGTTGTAGTTAGGCTTCTAGCCTCATCTTTGAAAGGAAAAGAACTACACTGGTATAGAGGTTTGGCTCATGGTTCTATAACAGATTGGGATGGATTAGGAGCAGGACTATGTAAACACTTTGATGACAAAAATGACCATTTGTCACTTTTAGAATAGTTGACTACTATAAAAAGAACCCCCCATGAATGTATGACTGATTTCAACTATAGATTTCAAAAGACATGGGATAGAATACCTACTTCAGTAAAACCTACCCCTGGTAATGCCTTCTTGCATTACCTTAGAGCTTTTAAAAGTGACATTGCCACTACAATCCAAACTATGGGAGGAGATACCTTGCCTAATGCTTATGACATAGCAATAAAGTTAGAAACCATCCTAATACAAGGAGGCAAGCTAGCTCCAAGGCTTCTCATGCCTTTCTTTCTTGATGTTCCAAATCACCAACTAGAAATGGCTCCTCTTCCTACAACTTCCACATCACAATCCCTTGCTTCGGTCCCTCAACCTTCTACATCTTCAAATGGAATAGATGAAATCAATGAAATAATGTAATCTATGATGTTGAACATAGATAAGAGATTGTGGGGCCAAGAAAAGAAATTGGAGGATAGTTTCTCTGTGATGCAAAAAATGAGCAATAAGGTACTGACTTTAGAGAGACAACAAGCTCAAGGTAGTAAGGCTCATCAATTGCAACATCAAACTCTAAACAGTGGTAGGCCTCTAAATCATAATTATGGGAACGATTATTTTGATCAAAATAGGTAGAATAGCCATGCTTCAACCTCAAATATAAACCAAAGTAGGGCCATAGTCCCTCAAAATAACATGGCCCAAGATCAAGATTTTTGTCCCTCCTGTAAATACTCCTATGCTCATTGCATGTGTCAAAAGGCTAAATCTTATTTGGCATTGACCATCCAAGATCCTGCAGCAGGACAATTATACAAGGAGGACCAATTTAAAGAGGCCTCATATATGCAAGGATAGAGTTATTCCTCCTTTATGAATCATCAAATGGAGGAACATTGTAATGTAAACCAGGATGATATTGCTCACAACACTAGGTGTAAGAGAAGAGCTATTGAAGGTGCTTCCCCTCCTCCTCCCAATCAAGCCTCGACTTCAAATGCAATACCCCATGAGCAAGCAGTAAATGATCAGTCAAATACCCCTTAGCAGCAAAGGCAAAATGATGGCAGAAATGATGTAAGTGATCCTCAGTTTGTTCCATCTCAACCTCCTACAAATCCAGCCCCCAAGGTTTCTACCAAAGTACCTACTGCACCGTTCAGTGTGGTAGAAAAAATGAAGAAGAAAAATGTGAATATTTCCATGTGGGATGCTATTGCCACTATACCCATGCAAAAGAGGTTGCTGCAACAAGAATTGGAAAGTATTGAACCAAAGGATCAGCCACCCAGCATGGAAAGTGCCACAAGCGTAGTACAACCATCAAGGTAGGAAGAAACAAGTAAAAAGGTTAGACCCCCTCCATTTTATGTATCTCTAATTATAGGTAATAAACTAGTCCACAATTGCATGATTGATTCAGGGGCTAGTAGTTCAGTGGTGCCTAGGTGTGTTGTTGATGCTTTGCAAATGAAATATGAGCCCATTGTTAAGGATGTATTTTAGTTGGATGGTAGTACTATCAAGACTATAGGGATCCTTAGGAATGTGGAGATGGCCCTACATGCATGCCCTTGTTGTACTGTAACTCAATATATATCCATTGCTAAAGTCAGGCCACATTTTTCCATCTGCCTGTCAAGAGATTTCACTGCCCAAATAGATGGTTACATATATTTTGATTGCTCATATATGTTTTTTAGGATAGGATATGGGGCCAAAGCTTCAATTAGAGCAGAGCCTCTAGCCCTCCATCATACCAAACCCTACACCCCTAATCTCATCAACATGAATTACACTATCCTAGAAGTGGATGAGAATGACATAGTGAATGAGCCTACTACTTCCCTAGCAGAGATACCTGATTTTCTCTTAGATGAATGGGCTAATGCACATCAATTTCATCCTATGTTAGAAACCCTTGAGAAAGGCCTCACTACATATTGTATATTAGAGAAAAATGCTCTAGTTCCCAATCTTGTGGAGACTAAAGAAGACATGAGTGGGATATGGAGTATGTACTTTGATGGATCAAGGAATAAGAATGGATTAGGGGCTGGTGTGATGTTGGTTTCTCTTGCACAAGGTACTACTTCTCCTTTAGGCTCTAGTTCAATTGTAATAATAATGTGGCCAAGTATGAATCCTTGATTCAGGGTCTCCTACTTGCTCGAAAAAGAGGAATTCAAGCCTTAAGTTTATATGGAGATAGTGAGTTGGTGGTTAATCAAGTGAGAAATTAGAATATCGCCAAGAAAAAATTGCTCAAGTCTTATAAACATAGGATATGGGATCTTCTTGAGGGTTTCAATGCATTTAATATTCAAAGCATCCCTAGAAAAGAAAGTAGACATGCCGATAGGCTTGCAGCAATAGGTGCATCTCATGATGTGCCAAGGAATCTTGAGGAGGAGAAGAATCAACAAATCAAAATGGTAGTAAGGCTTTCCATCCTCGACAACAACATCCATTGGCAGGTGTTTGAATCTGATGAACAAATTGTAAGCTTCTTGTAGAATGAAGCAGATTTTTTAGATAGAAACCAATCAAGACTGTAGGATCAGTATGGTGATCAAATCATTAACCTCAGTTCCAACAAGTTGCCTAGGGGTCTCATTACTTTAGAGAGTGTTTTTAATCCTGATGACCAAGCAAGGGGCAGAATCATGAACTTAGGTGCTGATGAAGATGATCACACCCCAATCATGGTTGCTGATGGAAAATCCTTAAACATGGGGAAGGTATGTTCTGAGATTGAGCAAGAAATTTTTATTCATCTATGTCAAGAATTTAATGATATATTTTCCTGGATGTATGATGATTTAAAGGGTTTTCACCCAAGGTTATTTCAGCATACCATAGATTTAATTGATAATGTCTAACCAGTAAGACAAAAATAGAGGCTAGTGAATCCCAAAATTGAACCCTTAATGAGAAAAGAGCTATCCAAATTAATTGAGGCCAATATAATTTTCCCCATCAAGCACTCATCATGGGTAGAAAACCTTGTCCCTGTTAGGCAGAAGAATGGAGAAATTAGATTGTATGTGGACTTTACGGACCTTAACCAAGCTTCCCTTAAAGATCACCATCCCCTCCCTTCCATGGAGCATATTTTGTCCAAGGTCAGCGATTTAAAGAGGTTTTCATTTCTTGATGGATTTTTTTGGCTACAAACAAGTACTGGTCAAAGAGTCTGATATATACAAGACTAAATTTACCATCAAGTGGGGTACCTATGCTTATTGTAAGATGCCATTTGGGCTAACCAACACAAGTGCTACATTTCAAAAGGCAATGGAGATGGCCTTCAAAAATGTGATTGAAAAGTTTGTATTAGTTTACCTTGATGATATCACAGTGTATTCAAAGAGTGTAGAAGGTCATGTTGATCATTTAAGATAGGTGTTTTCAAGGTGTAGAGAGTTTGGGGTATCCCTTAACTCGAGTAAGTGTGTCTTTGCTACCAATCAAGGAAAATTATTAGGACAAATTGTATCTAAGGATGGTTTAACCATTGATCCAGAAAGAATAAAAGAAATACTTGCTCTCCCTCTTCCTAAACATAAGAAAGGGTTGCAAAGTTTCCTTGGTAGGATAAATTTTCTAAGAAGATTTATCCCTAATCTTGCTACCATGATAAAACCCCTTATGGCTATGCTCAAGAAAAGTATGGTTTTTGCATGGACGAAGAAATGGAAGGAAAGTTTTGAAGAGATCAAGGTAGCCATAACCTTAGCCCCTACTCTCATTAATCCAAACTTTGAAAAGGATTTCATCCTTTATACCCTAGGCGGTGAGTCAAGCATTTATGTTGTCTTGACTCAAACAAATGATAAAGATGAAGAGCAGCCCATATCCTTCTTTAGTGAAGGGCTTAAAGAGTATGAAGAAAAATATGGCTATGTAGAGAAGCAGGCCCTTGCAGTCATCAGAACTTTAAAGAAATTTAGACACCTCCTATCTCATAATAAAATTCATCTGTTAGTACCCTATGCTAGTGTGTAAGATTTCCTTTTGAGAAAATATATTAGTGAGAAGAGAGCTGGCTGGATTACTAAAGTAATGGAATATGATGTTGACATCCAGATCACCAAGCTAGTAAGAGGGAAAGGGTTATGTAAATAGATGATATCACCTCAGGAATCAGATGAGGAAGCTGTTATGATACTAAAAGAGCAACAAGAAGCAAGAAATGATGCACAATGAACTAGATGGATGATATGAAGAATTTCTTATTAGGCAATGGATACCCTCGAGGATTAGATAGAAATAAAAGGAGATAGTATAGATTACAGTCAATTCCTTATGTTATAGTTGATGGTATCCTTTTCAGGAAAGATTTTAATGGAGCCCTATTAAGATGCATTGACATAGACCAAGCTAAAAGAATGATCAAAGAGCTTCATGATGGTCCTGATGGTGGTCACTTCTCAGCAAGAACAACTACAATGAAGGTCATGAGGGCTGGTTACTACTAGCCATCCTTGTTCCATGATTGTCATAGGTATGTGAGGAAATGTGAAAAGTGTGCTTTCTTTTCTAGCAAGCAAAAGCTTGCAGCTCTTCCTCTTCATCCCATTCAGGTGGACCAGCCTTTTTCTCTATGGGGATTGGATTTCATAGGCCCTATTAATCCTCCTTCTAGTTCTGGTCACAAATGGATTTTAGCTACTACAGATTACTTTACCAAATGGACAGAGGCAGTTGCATTGAAGGATGCCACAGAACCTTCAATTGTTGAGCTCCTTGATGGAATTGTGACCAGGTTTGGTGCCCCTTCAACCATCATTTTAGATAATCCAAAATCTTTTTTAGGAGCTCAAATTTGTGCATGGGCAGTTGACCATAATATCTACTTAAATACCTCTTCAAACTACTATCCTTAGGGCAATGGTTTTGCTAAGTCCTCCAACAAAAACCTGATTAGGATTATGAAAAGAACTATAGAGGATAACCAGAGGTGTTGGCATCAAAAGTTGAGGACTGCATTGTGGGATGACAAAATAACACCTAAGAGGTCAATAGGGAACTCACCATTTATGTTGGTATATGGAGGAGAAGCAAGGCTTCCAATTTCATTAGAATTTCCATCCCTAGAGCTAGCTCATTAGCTGGAGTTAATTGAATATGATGCCATGACAGTAAGAATGGCAGAGCTGATGGAGCTAGAAGATAAAAGAAGTCAGGCCATACAGACCCTAGAAACACATTAGTAACAGGTAAAAAAGAGTTTTGACAAGAAGGCTAGGGTTAGAACCTTTAGAGTGGGTGACTTAGTTTTAACATGGGATGTAGACAAAGAAAAACCAGGGAGACACTCAAAATTTGATGCACTATGGAATGGTCCCTATCTGATTATCAGTTGCAAGTAGGCCAATGCTTTTCAATTAAGCAAGCCTGGTGGTGAAATTTTGCCTATCCTAGTCAATGGGATCCATCTTAAACCATGTTTTTGATAGGGCTTGAAGCTTTCTGTACATATTAGAGTAGTTTCCTTTCTATTGTTTTTAAATTTTCCAAGAAGTGCATGAGAACATGTGTTTTGCTGAGTTTGTAAAATTCTAGAGATAGAGTTTTAGTGTTTTGCTACTACAGAGTTAGGGTTAGGGTTTCACGATATACTGATCCACATTATTTTGACTCTATAGCCCAATGGATGTATAAGGTCACTGGTCATACGCATAGATGGCTTATGTCCCCTCTGAGTCACCAAGAATATTACCTATTTTTGCCCTCGCCAATTTTTTTGAATTCAAACGCAGTGCACCCAACAACTACTTCCCACTATTTTTTTATTATTATTTTAATGCCATGGAAATATCAAAAAATAAAACATTTAAAACCTATGGTATTTCCTAAGTTCATTTTTTTCTGTCTACAACTTTCTACACCATTAGATCTGGCATAGATCTATAGTGGCCACATCCCCACATTTTGAAAATACACTACCTTTACATAATGCAGGGAAGCCCCTTTGTGACACATGGATCGGTGGGTCCTTTTGTTTTGTGTGGGCTGCAGAAAGGAGGGTCAGTCTAGCTGGCAATTCTACTGGTGCCTGCATTCCCACATTGTGAGTTCTGTCAGATTTCCTAACAATGTGGGGAAGCACTTTTCGACCGTGTGGCAGGTGGGTCCATCTTCTTTGAGCTGCCACAGATAGGGTGGACAAGGTGGCAGGGTGAGTTGGTAGTTTGATTGGTGCCCACATTCTTGCATTTTGTCTTTTGTTAGGCTTTCTAGCAATGCAGGCATGCCCCCTTGTGACACGTGTTCCACAACGTCCCACGTTCCTAATTGTACCTTCTACTGTAAGATCTTCAAGGATCAATGGCTGGCGCATGCCCACAATAAAGAGTTGCGAGGAAATTAAACAATGTGAGTATGCGCCCTTACGATGCATGGCATGGTGTAATGTCATGGGCTTGCTCTTCTCAGGAGAAATAAGTAAATTCTTTCATAGCATTTGTCAGAGCACATGGGTTTGAAAAAGTGATATTCTATAGAGTAGCAAGATCCACCATTCGATCTCCCAGGATCAAGGGCTAGCACTACCCTGCAATATGAAGATGTAAGTATTTTAAGGAATGCAAGAAAATGCCTTGTTGCCACATGTCCTTGTGGGGCCAGGCTTGTTTCATATGCCGCAGGATGATACCAAGGTGAACATCGAGTTGCTGAGTTGGATGCCAGGTTGTGCTGAGGGTTTCGTGGGCCCAGAATTTTGTAGAGCAAGCGTAGTATGTGAAGAATCTTTCCTGATCGTTGATCTTCTATAGATTGATGATCAGCGCTTGCCCATAATATGGAAGTGCATGAAGATTAAACATTGTAGGAAAGTGCTTGAGGGACGCATGTCCTTGCAGGCATAGGGAGATACGTTGTGGCTAGATAGTGATAGTTAGGGTTCCGAGGAGGTGGCGTAGTCAGTTATAAAGATGTGGTCAACCGCATGGAGACTCTGTAGGGTGGAAAAATGAAATGAAGTGATTGGCCCACGTGGCCTATCTTGGGTGCAGGAGTTAGGTGGACCTATTGACTTATCTGATTCATGAGCTAGAAATAGAGGAAATTGAGTTTTGTTGTGCAATCTGATCCTTATGATCAATGCCAACCACTCTTGGATAAATGTTGAACTCAGTGAACGTGGGAAAATACTCCACCTCTCTAGTTTATCTATCTACTTGGTTAGAATAGTTTAATGGCACCATTTCTATCTTCTCAAGGTCTTGTTCCAACAAAGATCAATTATCATTGCATCTAGATCTGTGCTTAGATCAGATTTTCTTTAGATCTCCATGATTATTCTCTCTAGGTCTTAATGGCATTGGTTGTGGAGTAATTTTGGTTGGAAAATATCTCAGTTATGCCTGTGCTGTAAAGGCAATTTTTCTTTGACTTCTCTGATATTGCTCTACAATTTCATGTGTAAATTCCCTTTGCCTCTAAACTGTATGGCATTCTGCCTTATCTCCTTCAGCCATTGATGTAAAGTGCAAGAACTATTTGCCTCCCATTGGTGTATTGTGGATATCTTCAATCTTACATGATTATATCTCTTTTGGCCTATGAAAGGTATATAAGTGAATCGTCTCTTTCCTTGTGTCATTCATTTGGGTTTTCTGATCTGCATGTGATTGTTAGATTAAAGCAAGTTTGAATGTGTATATTTTTGGTGTCATAATGGTTCAATAGTGCATGTATGGGTAGAGATTGGTTTGAACACTCTATTTTGGTGCATCACCTCCTTATGTTAGTGTAGGTAGATTTTCTTTCATGCATTCCTTCTCCCTTTTCCTCTCCAAGAGTAGTTAGGTGCACCCTAATAGTAAAGGAAGTTAGCCTTCTTTGGAGACTCAACCTCACAATTCAAGTCCCACAGCTTGGAGGTTGTTTCCATGTTTCACAAGGTTGTCCTTAGGTAAAAACTTTGGACAAGGGTGCAAACTTCTATGACAACAATAACCAAGTGTCAGAACTCAGTGATGACCAAGTAACACTATTATGAAGGCGTATGAGGAATCATGATTTCTTGGGATATAGAAACTATGTTGGAAATAAGATTGATGAGTTGGATCATTTAATTAAAGCAGAGGATTAGGTATGATATCTAATTATCAAATTTGATGAGAATTTTTTAGATAAGGAAGAAGATGAACAAATAAAATGAACCCGATGAATTAAATCAAAAACCCTAAGATCTATGGTGATCATGAAAATGACAAAAGACAAGAATTACATATTTAAGGAGGTGTAGAGGTGAGCTTTAAAGAAACACACACACACACACACACACACACACACACACATGAAGAGTGAGCAGAGTACATGTAGGAGTAATATAATGTGAAGTGTGAGATGAAAAGAGACAAAGTGAAGGAGTTTGTGCATATTTCTAGTAGGACGAAACAAAATTGCTAAAGTTGATTGTGAATTTAAGAAGAAGGCTCAATTTTTTCATGAAGCAAAGGATGATTGCTTGAAGGGTTGCCAAGTGAATCAAGAACATAGGTGAAAAATAAGGCCTATCAAAGAATCAACACATGAACCAAATAGAGATTTGAAATTGCAAAGTGAATTGTCATCATATAGATCAAAACCTACTCTTTTCTTCCTAATCATTGTAAATAGTTTGTATAGACATCCTTTTAATCAAAGGTTGAGCAAATAGTCATTGAAGGAATTAACAGTCTATGTAAATTATTTAGCAAGCTGATGTTCTAAATGAAATGTTTGAATTCCTCTGACAAGACCACTCCTAATAGGGTGATTAAATCCTCTAACCAAGTCATATTTAATAGTATGTATTGTAATCTTTAACATGGTTGGCTCCTAATAGAGCTCACTTCAAATGAGTGAAAAAGTGGTGATATGTTGCTGGTGGTTTTTCCCAAATTGAGTTTCCATGTTAAGCCATAGTGTCAAACTTGTGTTGAATATTTTATGATGTTTTACATTTAAATTTTTACATTCAGCAAGTCTTTTATCTTAGGATAGTGAATTACTAGTAATTATGTTTATCAGTATAGAGTAGAGATTGAGCTACAAAAGGATAACTAGAAAACATAATGTTTAATGTTTGACTATTCAAATGATACTTATGGACCTTGAGTAACTAATTCAACCCCCTCTTAGTTATTCTAAACATTATAACAATTAGTATCAGAGCACAATGTTTATAAAGAGAAGTTTGAAGTTACTAAAGCTAAAGATCATGACTCACAAAAGGGAGGTACCAAAGATAAACAAGGAGAACATTTTTTCATGGAAAACATTGACTAGGCTGCATATATCTAGTATCAGTGATGCTGTAATAAACTTTGTGGACAATGAATATGTGAAAATAACAACTAATCCTCTGTCTACTCAATAACTAAAAGAAAAGCAAGAACACAATCAAGCAATGTTGCAAATTACTTTAGCCCTAAGCTGTGTCAATTTTGATGATATAAAAGAATGTGATAAAGTAAAATAGATGTGGGACAAACTAAAGACTCTATATGGAGGAGATGACAATGTCTTGAGAGCCTAAGAGGTAAATTTGATGAAATGAGCATGATGGAAGTTGAGAACATAGTCCAATACTACACAATAATCAAAGAAGTTGGCAATGTTATTCAAGGTGCAAATAGAGAAATCAAAGATGAATTACTGATAAGAAAGGTATTGAGTACTCTACTACCTATATATGCCATTAGAGTTTCTACAATATAAGAGTTAAGATGTACTCCATGTAAAATTTGACCTTAGAAGGTGTAATTGGAAGACTTACTACTTTTGGGATGTCTTACTTTGGTAACTCATGCCTGCTACTATTGAATATGCTTTAAAGTCACAATTGGTTCTCAGCAAAAGAAAAGGAAAACATGTGAAGAGTGATAGTAATACTTCTAAGAATGTGATGATGAGCTTTATGAACTTGAAGTACGTATTGCAAAAAGATTTGGAAGAGGAAGAGGTAAATACAAAGGTAAATTACCTATTATTTGCTTTTCATGCAACAAGGTTGTTCATATTGCTGCTAGATGTTCTGACGGAGAAGAAAATGATGAAAAGAAGGAAATAATGTATAATGGAAGAAGATATGACTGATATTACAAGAGAAACAAAGATGAAAAAGGTAAGAAATATTGTTATTGATGAAGAAGAAGCTAATATTGAATATGAAAGTAATAATAATGAATTTACCTATGTTGCTATGAAAGAAGAGTCTAATGAAGATGAGAAAACTAATTTAATATCTTATGTGAACAAAAGTGACAGATGGATAATTGATAGTGGTGATGATATTCCATGTATTGTGAAAAATAAAGAAACTACTTAATTAACTAACAAAATCAAGTCTGACAATGTTTACTAGGTGGAAGGACTTAACAATAATCTATTGAGTGTTTCACAATTAAACAAATGAAGATACAAAGTTGAATTCCATCACATAAAGACCAAGATATATGATATTGATGGTAACTTGATTGGAAGTGGTGATTAGAAAAGAGGTAACTTGTTCTATCTAGATTTATCTATTGAGACATGTTTTAGTGCCTCTCCCATTTGATTTTTGTTAGTCATCCCGATGTATGTAACCTTGATGATCTTTCCTCGGGGAGTGATTGTGATGAAGACCATGAGTGGTCTACACCCTGAGGTGATTGGATTTATGTTACTATATCAATTGCTTTGGTTATGCTTATGACTAATTTATGAGCTTATGTTCTATTAGATGGTTTCATTGAGGTTTGTGCCAGTGGTTACCAAGGTTGATGTGGTATAACAATGTTGATCAATGATTACCATTAGATGTGTGTAGAGATTGTGCTTTGCACTATTGCTCTACTACACTGGACTAGGTTCTTGTAGTAGTGGTTAGTAATGTATATGACTATGTTCACTTATGTGTTTTAAGTGCCTTTTCATGTTGTTTAAACAAACATTATTAAATTCTTAAGTAATTAGAAATGAATTTTCCATGTTAGATTACTATGCTATTTAGTTGATCATATATATGCATGATGATGCCCTTTTGAGATGACAATATGTTTTATGAGGATATCTAGTTATCTAGTACTCAGACATATTCTCTGATTTTGTTTATATGTTGGATTTGATGATATGGTGATTTACTTAATTCTTTCTTTGTGATGCTTTATGCTCAAGTGAGTTATGTAAATGAATTATCTCAATGTGATTAAATAAATGGTTAAAATATCTTATTTAATGCATTTATTTCTTTGGTTATGTTATTATATGCAATTGCACTTGATCATGTTGTTTAGTGTGCATGACTTATGACTCTGGAAGTGGCACATGGAGTTAGTTATTTAGTTGTTCATATTTTACCAATGTTGTCCTTGTATGGTCAACATATCTTATTTAATTATTTAAATTAAAGTTTTTAGAAATTTTATTAAATCTAGACTCATTTGCATTATGTGATTAGACTTGTGATCATGTCTTTGCATTTAGAGGTTGACATTGTCATGAAAGTTATTAAGAAATTCTATGATTTTTGGTTTAAGAGATTTTTGGGCTTTATTTTATTTAATTTTAATTCCCAAAAGCTTTGCCATAGAAGAATTCCAATTACTTGTAATAGCCCACTTTCATTTGGGTTGATTTAAGGTTTAACTAGGTGACTTGATTATTTTCTCTTATTAATTATTCACTCAAAAAGTGAATAAGTATCCAAAAATGAATTTAATTTCACACTTCTTTAGAATGTTTGAGAGTAAAACTCAAAATCCTCTTCATGAGGAATTACTATTCTATTCACTGAGGTAGCTATAGGCATGGGATCGTAGCGAGATTGGTCTCACTAGATCCAACTTAGGAGGCCTTGCATTACCATGATTTTTGGCTACTTCTACAAGATTTTTATTTTATGGTTTAGATTCTTGTTTTGCCCCTTTTGGCTGCAAGGTAGGGCTCTCCCATTTTATTGTTTAATCTCTATTGCTACTTTTGTTTTTGGTATCCATTTGTTAGGAGGTTGAGAGCTAGTGTTCCCCTCTAGTTTTGTATGTTAACTCTACCCAGTTGGATGGGTATGAGCATTTCCCTATTTTTTGAGATGAGGGTTTGGGATTTTGCATTGTTCTGCTGGTCATTTTTGTATACAAACTCCAAACCTAGATTTTATTTGATATTTGTGGCTTTTGTGCCCTAAGACCAAATGGGTTTTAATTTTGAAGTTATTAAGTTTTGAGGTTTTACTTCAATTTTCATGTTGCCTAGTTTTCTTAGCATGATATTGGTCATGGACCTAGATCATCTGTAGGATGTCAATTAGATGATTATTACATCTTTATGTTTGCATTAGGATGCATGCCACATCTGTTCTCTTGACATTTTATTCAATTGAGTGATTTTATACCTGATGTTATTATTCTTTTGGGCCCTTGTTATTGTTTCATGGACATTAGAATTTGTGTAGAATCCATACTCCTAGATTGAGTTCAGTTGAGTGAGTTTATGATGTTTGGTCTTGTTGCATCATTAGGATTCATGTGCAATCCATACTCCTAGATTGAGACTTGCTAAGTGAGTTCATGATGCATGGTTTTATTTTTCATTGGGATTTGTGTAGAATCTATCCTCTTGAGCTTATTTTCGGTTGAGTGTTATTTTTCTTGTGTTCTCATCCAACACTTTTTTATGATCTTCATGATGGTGGTGCACCACACATGAGCATGTGCATGTGAATTTTTTGGGTGACTCTCTAGGCTTAAACTCCTAGTGGTAATTTAGTTGAGTTATGTTCATTGGGGTTGGGTTAGGATCATGCATGCCTATGGGCACTCATCATTGTGATGAGCATGGGTATGTAGGGTAGCATGGAGGAGCTTCTCTCACAACATTGATGACTATTTCCTGAGGGTTGATGTAAATAAGTTATAACTAAGTGATAACTAAATAAATGAACTAGGTAATAAATGAAAGATAATAAAATATAAGTGAGCACCTAATTCAGTTTCAGGACACCTATTATGTGAACACCTAATTAAGTTTGAGGACACAAGATTGTGCACCTTTAGTTGGGAAGTTGATGCTACCAGGATTGTGTACCTTCCATTGAGAAGTTTGCTTCCACCACTAGCTTGGGATACTTGATGCCAAGTTACTTACTCTCTAGTGAGCCCCTATATAGTGACCCATAGAGTGTTTGACCAAGACTTGATCCACTTGCATTGTCTCATGATCTTGGTTGCAATTTGGTGTGAGTGTTAGCCATGGATGTTTTCTTTATGTGTTTTTGTGGTTGGATCATTATCTCCATCAGCATGATGGGAGTGGACCTATAGATTTCATGTGGTTGGGAGGCATAGCTACCTATAACACTACTTGGCAACTGATGTATAGAGATGGTCCATTTCTATTTGAGATCAATGTTTGATGTTTACTTGGTATTTTTCAGTTCTCTGTAGTATATTTTCTTGTGATTTATGCTTTCATTGGAATGTATGGATATCATGTTTAGATGATGTTAGTTTGATTTGATGCATTCTTTTATTATGATGTTATGGCATATGGTTAGATAATTTGATTCACTACTAGTTGGAGTATCTATCCTTTGATAGATTAGCATGTTAGATCTTGTTCTTATGATGTTAGTTACTTTTGTAGTAGTAACTCTCTCATAAGACAACTCTAACTATCTAGTTGGTAGTTTGGGACGTTACACATGGGAGACAGCAAGGGCCTTTGAAGTCTCATGATGCTATTATAGTTGGGAGAAACTGCACAAATTTTTTAGTTGTGTTGGTGCGTTGATGTTATATGTTTCCTTCATATGATGTTTGGTTTATGAACCATGTATGTACATAGCAATGTTGCTTTTGGCATCTTCCTTCATATGTTGTTATAGATTAGATGGATGGTTGTTTTCTTCTTCCTATTGCATGGTGTTTTGTATTTCATGCATTCAAGTGTCCAAGCCTCTATTATTGTGGATCTAACACTCCCCAATGTGAAGGTTCTAACTCTTTTTCCCTCTTGATTGTTCATTGGGTTGTTTCTTTTGAATCCTGGGTGACAATGGTTCAACATTGGGTGATACTGGAAGAGTGTTACATGCTTTAAGGAGAAATATCATATGATACCATAAAGTATCACATCATAGTAGTGTGAAATATCGTACGATACTAGTTAAGTATCACATGTCCATACTGAGAACTATTGCTTGGTTGTACTAAGTAGTATTGCCTATATATAGTGAAAAGTATCACCTTGGAAAAAAGTGTCGCTTGGCTATAGTGAGAAATGTTGTCTGGCAAAGTGTCTCCTAGTTTTCTTGCAAAAACTTGCTCATGCAAATAACAGGTATCTTTGGACTTTTCAGTTAAGATTTGATTGGTGTTTTGGGTATACCCTTTAGGATTGCACTCCTTCCTAGTTTAACAAATGCTCTATGGGATTTATAATAAATTGTTTAAGTAAAATTTGACATATATTTGTCAACTTATACTTAAGATATATTTTAATATATGTGATGATTCATTTGAGATAGGTTCTAGACCTTTTTGAGATAAGATAAAGATTCTAGGAAATTTTAGGGCTTCAAAAATTTAGACTTAGCCAATTTTAAGGGCTTCAGGGTTTTAGGCTTAGCCAGATTTTAGGAGACAACGTTTATCTTTTAGCATAGTTTTTGGTAGATGACTGGTGGTAACTTTGAGTCCTCATCTTCTACATGACCATTATTGGTCACTACTTGTGATTCTTGATTATGATATGTTTTGTGGATATGGTTGTATGTCTAATCATGCTAGGAGATTTTACCTTGAGATTCAACAAGAACAACCCCTTGATATATTCTCATGATTTTTGTGGTCTTGGTTTTTGAGTTGTGGTTTTGAGCTTGGACATCTTTGGAAGCATTTGTAAGACTTCCATCAGTGTAGGTAAATATGTGAGTTTAGCCATGTTCCCCATTCTCATCACCTTGTGCTGTTGTTTCATTATTACACTTGGTTACTTTACTATGTTGTTAAGTGACTCATATTTAAAACAATCATTTAGTGCATGTTTTATCCCTACATTCCAAGGATCTCCAAGTGGGGCTTGCACATATTTGTTTCCACAATAAGATGTTTGGTTATGGAACAAAAGGTTATGTCATGTAAATTTTGACAATTTGGTGAACATTAGTAAAATGAAGAAAGTAAGAGGGTTGCCGAATATAAAGAAGCTTGATCATGCTATGTGTAAACAATATCAATTGGAAAAAATTAAAAAGTCTAGTTTCAAGAGAAAAGTGTATACATCTAATGATATTCTAGAATTGGTTCATATTGACCTTTGTGGACCTATTTATGTTCAAACCTATTATAGAGATAAGTATTTCATTTTTTTTATTGATGGCTATTCTGGGATGATGACTATGATGTTTCTTAAAGTTAAATATGATGTTTTTTAGTTATTTAAGTGGTATTTGACCAGAGTTGAAAAAGTACCAGGAAAGAGTTTGAAGTGTTTGAGGTCTGAAAAAGGTGGTGAATTCATTTCCAATGAGTTCAATACATTAAAAAATGATAGAGGAATTAAAAGGTAGATGTCAGCATCGAGGACTCCTCCTCAAAATGGAATAGTTGAAAGAAGAAATAGATCAATAATGGATTGTTCTAGAATGCTGATTATGGATAAGAATCTATCACATAAATATTGGAAAGAAGCTATCAATACTACTATGTATATGATGGGGACACAACCCAACAACCAGAATAGCCACAATAGAAAGGGGAAATTATATTAACTGAGAAAATAAGCTGGTACAAACAGTGTAGAGAAAATAAACTCAAAACATGCCCTGCGGGCTTACAATAGCATAAATTTGGAGAATATTTCTCCTTTTAGCACCTCCTCTCAAGCTCCAATCCGAACTGCCTTTTACAATGCCAGAAATCTCCTTAAATAGACCCCGGAGGGTTAAGGACTAGGAGTACATTCTAGAAAGTGCTAGTAGGCATCCACCGACAAAATAGAAGGTTCCGAAAGCTGCGTTAGAAGTCGGTGCAATTCTAGAAGAATCCAGAAACGGTAGCCGAACTTCCGGGAGGCATAACTTTTGAACCGTAACTCCGATTGACGAACCGTTTACATTTTTGGAAAGCTCTCGAAGCACTCTATAGCCCTATGGACGAGCTTCGCTCGTCCCCCATTTTTTGACCCTTTTCAAGATCATTTAATGCCCCAAACCTGACTTTGAAGCATTCTTAGGGGGTCTCCAAAACCTGAAAAACTGCAATAACTTTCAAACCGTGGGGCCTTTTGACCTGATTCTTTTTCTGGAATGCTCTAAATCTTGATTACATTCATCTAGCCAAGTCACACCTTCTAGGTCACCAAAATGATGGTCAAATTGCATGCTCCTATTTTTTCGGGATTTTTAAATGCACTGATAGTTGAACTATGAGAGTTGGAACCTTTATTTGAGCCAAATGGGTATCCAAAAATGTAAAGACATAAAATATAAACTAAGTCTAAGTACATTATTTTGGGTGACACAGGATTGCCCTTATACCTCTGGATGCTCCTGCATCAGACACCCAGGGTAGATTGAAAAGTGACCCTGTCACTTTATGGATGGTAGAGGAAATCCCAAATGGGAAACCTCAGCTGCTGAAATCCAAGTTGAGTCTTCGATCGATCGTCCTTTCCATTTGACCAAATACTCTTCATACTGCCTATTTCTGGTACTCCTACCCACACGATGATCTAGAATGTCTTCTATCTCCTCCTTCTTAGAAGCAAGAATTGGACATGGCTCTAAAACCAGCTCCTCATCAGTACCATCATCATGATACTCTGTCAAATCTGCAATGTTGAAAATGGGAGAAATGTGAATACCATCTGGTAGCTCCACCTCATATGCATTTCCTGAGTTATGTTTCTTCAAAATTTTGCAGGGGCCAAATTTCTTCATTTTCAACTTGTTGTAAGTACCAACTGGAAATCTTTCTTTTCGTAAGTGCACCATGACAAGATCCCCTACTTGGAATTCCTTATGTCTTCTCCTTTGATCAGCCCTAGCTTTATACTCTTGATTCATCTTGATAATGTGTGCTTGGACCTCCTCATGTAGATGCTTGATGTGTTCAGCAAAATCCTCAGCTTCAGCACTTGTTCTCTCCCCTTGTTCTATCTTCCTCAATTCTGGTGCAGTCCTTGGGCTATTTCCATACACAATTTGAAATGGTGATTTTTCAGTACTCCTATTTACAGAGTTATTATAAGCAAATTCTGCCTGTGGTAGAATCAAATCCCATCCCTTGGGCTTATCTCCAACTAAACATCTCAACAAATTGCCCAGACTTCTATTTACCACTTCTGTTTGGCCATCAGTCTGTGGGTGATGCGTGGAACTGAATTTCAAGTCTGTTCTCAACTTCTTCCACAATGTCCTCCAAAAATACCCCACAAATTTAGTATCTCGGTCAGAAACTATACTCCTTGGAAGACCATGTAGTCTTACCACCTCTTTGAAAAACAAGTCTGCAATATGGACATCATCATGAGTTTTGTGGCATGGAATGAAATGTGCCATTTTGGAGAACCTATCAACCACCATGAATACTGAGTCATTACCCCTTTGTGTCCTTGGCAATCCAAGAACAAAATCCATACTTATGTCCTCCCATGGCCTTGATGGAACAGGCAATGGCTGATATAGGCCAGTATTTTGACTAAACCCCTTGGCAACTTGACAAACCTAGCAACTCTGTACAAACTTCTTCACATCCTGTGTAATTTGAGGCCAAAAATAATGTTCTCTAAGAATGGCAATGGTCTTATCCCGGCCAAAATGTCCTGCCATCCCTCCACTGTGTTTCTCCTTAATCAGATTTTCCCTCATGGAACTCCTTGGAATGCACAATTGACTACCTTTGAACAACATGCCATCCTGAATCAAATAGTCTAACCACTTGGTTCTATCTACAGCCACAGGTTCTTTACAAGCTTTCCATGCTTCAGCAAAATCAGGATCCTCGGGGTACAAATTCTTGAGTTCATCAAACCCAACTACTTCAACCTGCATTGTTGTAAGCAACAACTGTCTCCTACTTAATGCATCTGCAACCCTGTTAGATTTTCCACTTCTGTGCTTTAACACAAATGTATAACTCTGCAAGAATTCTACCCACTTCATATGCCTCTGATTCAATTTACCTTGGCTATTTAGGTACTGTAATGCCTGATTATCAGTATACAAAACAAATTCCTTTGGCAATAAATAATGCCTCCATTTCTTTAAGGCCTGAACTATCGCATAGAACTCTTGATCATAAACAGAATACTTCTTCTTTGCATCATTCAATTTTTCACTAAAATATGCAATAGGCTTACCTTCTTGGCTTAATACAGCCCCAATAGCGCTACCACTAGCATCACAATCCACCTGGAATACTTTTCTGAAATTTGGAAGTGCCAACACAGGCTGTTCAGTCACCACCTTCTTCAGTAATTCAAAACTTCTCGTAGCTGCTGTAGTCCATTTGAACTCTTTTCTATCCCCTCTTATTGTATCAGTTAGAGGTGCACATATGCCACTGAAATTCTTAATAAACTTCTTGTAAAAACTAACCAGACCATGAAATGATCTTACCTCAGTAGCAGACCTTGGAGTAGGCCATTCCAAGATGGCTTTTACCTTCTCTGGATCCATTTTGAGACCTTCAGGTGATATAACAAATCCCAAATAGACTAACTCCCTTTTTGCAAAGACACACTTCTTTAGATTAATTAACAGTTTCTCTTCCCTTAGCCTTTCAAGGACACTACGAATATACAGTAAATGTTCTTCCAAAGTCTTGCTGAAAATTAAAATATCATCCAAATAGACAATAACAAATTTTCCCAAGAACTTCTTAAGTACCTCATTCATGAGCCGCATGAAGGTGCTTGGGGCGTTCGTCAATCCAAAGGGCATGACTAACCACTCATAAAGACCCTCCTTGGTCTTGAAGGCTGTTTTCCACTCATCTCCTTCTCGAATCCGTATCTGATGATAGCCACTCTTTAGATCTATCTTTGTGAAGTACTCAGCTCCACTCAAGCAGTCCATAAGATCATCCATCCTTGGCAAAGGAAATCGGTACTTGATGGTTATCCTATTTATAGCTCGGGAATCTGTACACATCCTCCACTCTCCATCCTTTTTTGGTGCGAGTACTGCAGGTACTGCACATGGACTCAGGCTCTCTCGAATCAAGCCCTTCCTCAACAGCTCCTGAACCTGTCTATTTAGCTCTTCTGTTTCAGTAGGAGTCATCCTGTGAGCAGCCTTGTTAGGCAAACTAGCTCCTAGAATCAGATCTATTTGATGACTGATTTGCCTTACTGGTGGCAATCCATCTGGAACATTATCAGAGATAATATCTCCAAATTCCCCTAGTAAATCTGAAACTTCAAATGGTATTTCACTACTACCTTCTTTATCTTTCCTAGGAATCAAAGCATAGCACATACGCTGATGTTTCATGCCATCTAAAAACTTCCTTCCATCAACACGACAAATCCTAGCACTACTACATACCTTTTCACCTTCCTTTTTCATGGGCTTCAATTTGTGGCGAACTCCATCCTTTGTCAGAGAGTATGTGTTTGCATGTCCATCATGTATTGCATGTCTATCAAACTACCATGGTCTACCCAACAATAGATGGGAAACATCCATCGAAATAACATCACAGAGAACTTCATCATGGTAACTCCCAATTTTGAATTTTACTAAACATTGTTCACTTACCAGGACCTTATGATCATCTTTTACCCAAGAAATCCGATAGGGCTGGGGATGTTTCTCCCTCTTGAGCTTCAGCTTAGAGACCATCTCTTCTGATACCAAGTTATCAGTGCTACCACCATCAATGATCACATCACAACATTTATCCTCACACTTGCATCTGGTACGGAACAAACTCCTTCGTTGTCCTGGTTCATTTTCACCACTTAGTAGGACTCTTTCATTTACCAAGGTCTCTCCTCCTTCTGCATCCTCTGAATGTGATGATTGTGCATCCTCATCCACATGAGCAACCCTAGCTTGGCCCTCAGCTCTCCTATCTGTCCTTCCTTGTCGTTGAGGGCATTCAAAGGCACGATGACCTTCTTCATTGCAATGGAAACAGGTACCACGGAAGCCTCCTCTTCCTTGCCCACGTCCTCTACCTCTTCCTCTTTGATTTCCAAAGTCTTGATCATGGGAGCGGTTGAAACCCTCATTCCTCTGGTTCTTGCTAGTACCCTCATCTTCATTTTTCTTTTGAGTTTCATTGCAGCCTCCAGATGATCTACCGCTTCCCCTTCCTCCTTGACCGCGCCCTCTTTGTCTTCCTTCAAACCTTTTACTCAGCTTCTCTTCAACTCGTAGGGCAAACTGGTATGCTTCTTCAACGCTGGTCATTCTTACCAGACTTAGTTCTTCCTGGATGCTAGGTCGTAACCCACTGATATAACGAGAAACCTTCTCCTTATTTGCTTCTGCATGCCCCGCTCTAATCAGGAGTCGGTAAAACTCCTCTGTATATTCTTGCACTAATCTTCCTGCTTGCTTTAACCCATGCATCTTCTTAAACAGATCAAGCTCGTAGTCCACAGGAATGAACTGCTTCTTCAATTTGTCCACCATGCGATCCCATCTTGTGATCTTCTCCTTTCCTCTTCTAAGTCTTTCCAGTTGAATCTCTTGCCACCAGATTTTGGCATGGCCTTTTAGTTTGGCCTTTGCAAACTTAACCCTATCTGGGTCCCTTACATCCTCATACTCAAAGTATTCGTCCAGTTCATTGATCCAATCGATCAACTCATTTGGTTTCAAATTTCCCGAAAATATACCCACTTCAATTGTAGGTCTTTTCCCAAACCTAGAAATGGCCCTAAAAAGCCTTTCCTCTACAGGATTCAGAACTTCCCTGTCAACTTCCATTACTTCCTCTTCATTGTCATCCTCACTATTGTCATCTGCGGCAATGTTTGCTCCTCTACGAAGCTCCTCTTGCAATGCTTGTACTTGTCTCTGGAGGGCTCTAACCTCCTCAGGATCAACAGCTCTGGCCCTTCCACCATGCTCTCTTCGTGGAGGCATCTTCTAACTCGAACCCACAACCACACAGTCCTGGTGCAAACTGCCTCACAGTCGGCGCTCTGTCTACACACTCAGGAAAACCCGCTCTAATACCACTTGATGGGGACACAACCCAACAACCATAATAGCCACAATAGAAAGGGGAAATTATATTAATTGATAAAATAAGCTGGTACAAACAGTGCAAAGAAAATAAACTCAAAACATGCCCTGCGGGCTTACAATAGCATAAATCTGGAGAATATTTCTCCTTTTAGCACCTCCTCTCAAGCTCCAATCCGAACTGCCTTTTACAATGCCAAAAATCTCCTTAAATAGACCCCAGAGGGTTAAGGACTAGGAGTACATTCTAGAAAGTGCTAGTAGGCATCCACCGACAAAATAGAAGGTTCTGGAAGCTGCGTTAGAAGTCGGTGCAATTCTAGAAGAATCTAGAAACGGTAGCCGAACTTCCGGGAGGCATAACTTTTGAACCGTAACTCTGATTGACGAACCGTTTACATTTTTGGAAAGATCTCGAAGCGCTCTATAGCCCTATGGACAAGCTTTGCTCGTCCCCCATTTTTTGACCCTTTTTGAGGTCATTTAATGCCCCAAACCTGACTTTGAAGCATTCTTAGGGGGTCTCCAAAACCTGAAAAACTGCAATAACTTTCAAACCGTGGGGCCTTTTGACCTGATTCTTTTTCTGGAATGCTCTAAATCTCGATTACATTCATCTGGCCAAGTCACACCTTCTAGGTCACCAAAATGATGGTCAAATTGCATGCTCCTATTTTTTCGGGATTTTTAAATGCACTGATAGTTGAACTATGAGAGTTGGAACCTTTATTTGAGCCAAATGGGTATCCAAAAATGCAAAGACATAAAACAGAAACTAAGTCTAAGTACATTATTTTGGGTGACACAGGATTGCCCTTATACCTCTGGATGCTCCTGCATCAGTATACCTTAAACAAAGCACCAATCAAGAAAGGTACATATGCTACACCTTATGAATTATCATATGGATATGCTCCTAATGTGAAATACTTCAAAATATTTGGAAGAAAATGTTATATATTCAAAGATAATAAGAATTGAAAACTTGATGCAAAGAGTGATGAAGGTATATTTCTAGGATATCCCACTAAGAGTAAAGCTTATAAGTGTTTAAACTCTAATACTAACAAAGTTGTGGAAAGTGCAAATGTAAAAGTTGATGGATTTGTAGAAAGAAATGATGTTGAATGTAAAATAGAACCTGGAGATTATAGTACATTTATATACATGAATGATGATGCTCTAAGTACTCCTACTAAAAAAGAAAATAAAGTTGCAGTTCCTCAATAGATAATAAATACCAAGACACAATGATAGGTTGCCCATCATCAGATCGTGGGTGCCAAGAAATAGATAGAAGATGTTGAGTCAGAAATAGGCAATGTCAAACATCATATAGACAATGTCAATCATTCATAATTTGAACCAAATCATGAACAATAAAGAATTAATGAGCTAGAGATTATCTTTCAAGATGAACATATTGAAGAACAAAGAAGGAGACCATCTATGCTAGCCAAGTATGTAAGAAGACATCATAAACTTGAAAAAAATATTGGTGATGTTGAATCAAGTGTTATGACAAGAAAAAGAATTAGAGATGACACATGATTACTTTGTGAATTTTAACCCAAATCAGTGAAGGATGCTCTAGATAATGAGAATTAAATTTAGGCAATGAATAAATAAATTGAACAAATTCAGAAGAACAATACTTGGACCTTAGTACCAAGACCAAAGGACAAAAATGTAATTGTAACAAAGTGGGTTTTTGGGAATAAGATAAATGAGAAAGGCGAAGTTACAAGGAATAAAGCTAGACTGGTAAGAAAAGGATATGCTCAAGAAGAAGGAGTTGACTATGGAGCAACTTTTTCACCTATTGCAAGAATGGAAGGAGTCAGAACTCTGCTTGCATATTCAACCTACAAGAATTTCAATGTATATCAAATGGATGTAAAATATGCATTTTTAATTGGTATACTAGAGGAAGAAGTGTACATAGAATAACCTGAAAGATTTGTGGACCTTGACAAGAAGAATATGATGTGTAAACTAAACTAATCTTTATATTGATTAAAAAAAGCCCCAAGAGCATGGCATGAGAAAATTCATAATTACTTAATGAAGATTGGTTTTGAAAGGACAAGGGATAACAATAATATGTACTTGAAAACTAGTAAGAATGAAAAATTACTGCTATTTGAAATTTTTGTTGATGACATTATATTTGGAGAAAAAGCACTCCGCAAATCACTTACTAATGAAATGAAGAAGGAATTTGAGAAGTCAATATTTGGTGAAATCAAATTCTTTTTTGGTTTGCAAGTATATTAAATAAATTTTGGTTTTTTCATTACTCAGTCCAAAAATTTCAAGGAGATACTAAAAATTTTTGGAATGGAAGAGTCAAGACTAGTGAGCACACCTATGTCTACATGACATAAGTTATCTAAAAGTGATGAATCTACTAATTTGAACCAAATACTCTATAGGTCAATGATTGGAAAATTGTAACATTTTGTTCATAGTAGACCTCATATTGTATTAGCAAGTGGGATAGTTGCTATAATTTTAGAAAATCCTAAGGAGAATCACACAATGGTGGTAAAAAGGATATTGAGATATCTGAAAGGTACAAAAGACTATGTACTATATTACAAGAGAAGTAATAGATTTGAACTAAAATATTCATTGACTCTGATTAGGAAGGAAATTTTGATGAAGGAAAAAGCACTATTAGAGGTGCATTCTTTCTAGGAAAGATATTGGTGTCATGGACAAACAAGAAATAAAACTATATTTCCCAATCAACATCTGAAGTTGAGTATGTGGTTGCTACAATGAATTGTTCAAACATTATGTGGACCAAACAATTGCTGAAGGAATGAAGGAAGAAATTATAGATCTAGTGGTTATCTATTGTGATAACACAAGTTCTATTAACATATCAAAGAATCCATTGATGCACAGTAAAGCAAAGAAAATTGCTATCAAGTATCACTACTTGAGAGAACTAGTTCAAGACAAAGAAGTGAAGTTAGAATATGTGCACATAAAAGAACAAATTGATGATATATTCACTAAATCCTTACCTAAAGATTCTCATGAATATCTTAGAAGGAAATTAGGGGTGATTTCCCTAAGAAAATCAACTTTAGGAGAAATGGTGCATTACATCAAATATGCTAATCAGAATATCATACACATTGATGTAGACAGTTTTACTTTAGGAGATGCCTAAGGTACTCAAGTAATGAAGATGAAGGAGAAAATCATAACAAAGAAATTATAGATAGATGAAAAAAGAAATCCAAACATGCAAATATCTACATAATCAAGATGTATGAAGTAAATGAAGCCAAGAAAGCTAGTGTCTTTGGAATTGTTGTCAAAGAGGGGGAGAATTACTAAAGAGGAAGAGATACATAATGAAAGAGGGAGATATTTGTATAAGAACTTAAAGGGAGTTTCTAAATTAGTATGGATGAGAATTAGAATGAAACTAAGGATATTTGTTCACTCATGTAAGTGAAATCTTTTGGATTGCATGGTAACAAAGAGGGAGACAAGATTCATATACTTGAGATATTTTAAGGTGTTGCCATCAATGTCAAAGAGGGAGATTGTTGAAACTATGATTGAAACAATTGTTGTAATGTCATTGATGTCAAATCTGAAGACGAGACATGTTTTATTCTAATCTAAACATCATATCTATTTGATTGATGAAGAGGATTTGAAACATTTCTTATAAAAAAAACACCTAGAGGAAAGGTTGAGTTATGAAAAGGAAGCTAGAATGGACATTTGATTAGTTAGAGTTTGACAAGATAAAGGTATTGTTTATATCATGTCAATGTTCAAGTCTTTACAATACAAGACAAGATATATCATTTATGCAAAGTTTGATAGAGCAATGGAATGAAGGATTGAGGAATACTAGGTGATGGTAATGTTAACCAAGATCTAGTGCAAGCTAAGCATTTTAGTGTTGACCAAGCATCAATATCGACCAAGTGATCTAGTTGATGCAAAGCTCTACAATGATCAAGTAATTTAGTGATGATAGAGTGTCAAAACTTAGTAATGGTTGAGTAATAATATTTTGAATGCATATGAGGAATCATGATTTCCAACTAACTCAATTGATTTCTTGGGATATGGAAATAGTGGTGAAGATAAAATTTGATTAGTTGGATCATTTAATTCAAGGAGAGGATTAGGTATAATATCTAATGATCAAATTCTATGAGAAGTTTTTAGACAAGGAGGAAGATGAATATATACAATGAACTTGATGAATTGAATCACAAACCCTAAGATCTATAGTGATCATGAAAATGATAAAAGACAAGAATTATCTATGTAAGGAGGTGAATAGCCAAACTTTAAAGACACACACAGAGAGTGAGTGAAGCACATGAAGGATTAATATAATTATGAAGTGTGATACACAAACAGACATAGCGAAGGAGTCTGTGCATGTTTCTTATAGGAGGAAACAAAGCTCCCAAAGTTAATAAGTGAAGCTAAGTATAAGGCTCAAGTTTTTTCTAAAGAGAATGATGATTTCTTGGAGGGTTGCCAAGTGAATCAAGAGAAAAGGTGACAAAGAAGGCTTATCAAAGAATCAAAACATGAACCAAAAATAGATATGAAATTGCAAATTGATTTGTAATCATACAGATCAAACCTACTCTTTTCTTTTTAATCATTGTAAATAGTTTGTATCAAAATTCTTTCCAATCAAAGGTTGACCTAATAGTCATTGAAGGACTTAAAAATCTATGTAAATCATTTAACAAGGTGAAATTCTAAATGGAATGATCAAATTCCTCTAACAAGGCCACTCCTAATAGGGTGATTAAATCCTCTAACTAGGTCACATTTAACAGTGTGTATTGTACCCTTTAACAGGGTTGGCTCCTAATAGAACTCACTTTAAAAGAGTGAAAAAGTGGTGATATGTCGCTGGTGGTTTTTTCTAAATTAGGTTTCCATGTTAAATTCTAGTGTCAAACATGTATTGAATTTTTTATGGTATTTTACATTTAAATATATACATTAAGAAAGTTTGTTATCTTAGGATAGTGAACTACTAATAATTTTGTTTATCAGTCCACAATAAAGACCAAGCTACAATAGGATGAGAAGAATAGATAACGTTTAATGTTTGATTATTCAAATGGTACTATGGACCTTGAGTAACCGGTTCACCCTCTAAATTATTCTAAACATTCTAACAATCTCCTACCATGTCTCCTCCTCTATCCTCTCATAATTCCTATATCTAGTGGAGGTGGCTCACTTGGTGAAGATATCCTAAGAAAAATATACCCTTGTAGGTATCTCTCATACTCTCCTATATTCTTAGGATCCACAACATCTCTTCTCATCATCCATGCCTAGACTAGAATATATCAAAACTCTAATTAGGAAACCTTATATGAGGGAATAGGATCCCAATACTACCTCTCCTAATGAGTGTGAGAAAACTCTGATATGTCCTATGGCATCCCTTGAAGTTTTCAAAACTGGCCCTGAACATGATCCACTAACAATCTCTCTAGAATGTGTGTTGTTTGGCCAATCAACAATCTAGTCTCAAAATAATATCCCAACTCCATCTCATTTTCCCAATCCTCATAGTCCAAATAAGGTCTCCACATTACTAAGATATAAAGTGTTTGGCACATATCTCCAGTAATCCAACCTTCCCAACTTAGGCTAGGGTTGAATCATAGATATAGATGTACATATCTAGCTATTTGGCACCTTTAAACCTCATGTGAATTAGATGTGTAATAAGTATGTGCTCCCACACCTAGACATGTAATAATGTGACACCTATTAATGAAGATACTCCACTATGGTAAAGCACCTAGTATAGATCATGATATAAATATGCTAGCATACACAGTCTCCAAGAAAATTGGGTCCCCTCCTCTATTGTCCTCTATAGTATCAAATCCCATCCTACCAAGAATCCTCTAGATATCTTGTTTGGACTTGTATCCTTCTATCATACCTTACAAAACCATAGGCAATTGATCATAAGCCTTCACCACAAATCCTCATTGATCTCATAGTCCTCCAAGTCCTCATCACCAAAAATATCTTCACACTTTGCAAATCCACCATACTAATCATACTATACTAGCTCACCACTAATAGGTAGTCAGAGGATATGATATATGTCCTCAAGTGTCTAGTCATCTCTTTCATGGGGAAAATGTGTTGGTCTTAGAGTACCATCTCTCTACAAGCATTGTCAATAGACCAAGATTGGCCCTAATCACATGCCAATATAATGCATGGTGCAAACCACATGATGCAATAAAAATACAATCACTCTCAATCAATAGGGATCTCAATGACTGTACATTAGGAAATTTCTCCCTTGACATTATAATATTTGAAATGTCCTCCTATGAAAATACACATAACATGCAATTAGACATTCTAGACATATATAACCTAGAATTTTGAATAAACTATTTTATCAAACAACTGGTACAATCATGAAGGTGATATAATTTTTTTGAGCCTAATTGGGTATCTATAAAATTATGCTAAGATGGTTCCTACATTAGTCACACCAATTACCCTCAATTAGACAGTTCAATCACAATTCTACAATATCAATCAACCAAAATAATCTAAAACCTAGGGTTCCTCAACCACTTCATATCAAAATTCTGTCACTAAGACCAAATGTGCAACCTTGTAAAAAAAATGTGCAATATCCCTAAATAAAAGTGCCTATTTAGTGTAAGTGCAACTTTGTTCTACATTTTCTTACAAACCCTCAATAGTTGCACATTATTAACCGATGCACAATTATAGTAAATGAATGTGCAAGTGTATTATTCCAATGTGAAACAATATTACATGCATTGTTTAAATTATATATGTGCCTACTTTTTTTTATGTATTCATATTTGTGCATGCATCTCATACTATTGTGCATCGATGATGTATACTTTTGCATCCATGTGTTGTAGCTATGCATCTATTTATATTAGCCAAAAAAAATAAAAAATTCTACTGATCATAAAATCCTATAAATAATCTATTAAAAATCTACCAAATCTATCAAAATCTCATGCTAAATATATCAAATGACTAGGAGGGATCAATGACTTACTAACTCACCATAGCCGACTGGCCACTGGTATCTCCTGGCACACTCATATTGGTGGTCTACTTTCAGCAATGACATCTTTGATATGCTAGCTCTACTCTAATATTCAACAACCAAGTGTGAAAATGCTGACTCATTCACCTCTTTCTTATCATTTTATACCCATGGGGTCCTCAATGCTTGTGAGTGTTCATATGGCACCTCAACTAGTTTAATTTTTCATTATTTTCATCATTTCTCTATAAATCCTTATCAAAATATTGCTCAAAAAAAATTTAATTTAAAAAATTAAAAATTAAAATATTTTGATCAATCTTTCAAGGGGGCATCTCATCAAGTCTATGTCATCCAAATTCTTGTGGTAGGGGCAACAAGGTCAAGTGCTAGTTGTCTTTGAAACAATGTGTTGTATGAACATTATTTCAAAGAGGGGCAAAATGTATACACTTAAAAATTGTCAAGTTAATTTAATAATTTAATATTTAATTGATGTCTTTCTTTAATTAATCTTTATAAATTATTTAATTTATTAAGTTAATCAAATTTTGTCAATTAATTAAATATTTCTATATTTAATCAATGTTATTCTTGTATTAGATTTAATAAACTATTCAATTTATATTAAGTGAATTATTAAAAGTTCTTAATTACACACTCACCTAAGTGACTAAGTCTCTTAGTCCACCTATCTAGTCCATTTCATGTGGCACATTATTTTTCCACAAATAATTAATTATTAACTGACTCTATTTACCCTCACCCATGTGTTCTATTTTTATGGGGTTAGAAATGGAAATGTGTCCTCAAAGAATGAGTCACATGAACATTTGCATGCATGTGATTTGGTCTTTGGGACACATGTCTCTGGGTGAAAAAGTCTTTCCTACCTTCCCTATCCTATAGGAGTTAGTCAATCCACCTCATAAGGTCAAAGAGGACTCATGAGACACTTGTCCAAGAGTCCACGTTGAGGATAGGGTCTTCTCAAGGGTCTTGGTGAGATATGCACCATGTTTCTCTTCTTATCCTATTACGCATCTTCATGTTCATGTGAGAAGAACATCTTCCCTAGTTTTTATCTCACATTATAACTAAGTCCTTCTTTCTCTCAACCTCTTTAATTGAGTCAATCTCATCCCTACACTTGTCCTAAGTTTTCTCTCTAGTGTTGGATGTTGCCACCTAGAATAAGGTCCTCCAAAACTCTATAAAAGGAGCCCTAATTCCCTCACATAAGCTAATTATCACTCTTAGTATTCTAAAATTGGAATTCCAACATCCTCTAGCAATCAAGAAATTCAAATAATTTTCATAATCATATCATAACTCGATTAGGTTTTTAGTTGATTTGCCACAATTCATCATTTAATATTTCTCATAGAGAATTCTAGATTCATAGAATTGCATTATAATTCATAATTATCCAACTCCTTGTAGCATCTTAAAGGAAGGAGTTGATTCAAGTTTGAGAGCTTGAAAATATAGGAACTCAAAGTTTAGGAGGACAATGGAGGTAGGTTGCAGTTGGTAAGTAAAGGTAAAATTAACATTCTTAGCTTAATTTTTTTTGTAATCCTTCATTGGGTGTGAATAATTATATTATCTTAGTTATTTTATAGTCTTTTCTACATGGTCAAATGGTTTTTCATCATATGTCACCATCAATCCTAAAAGGAAGGGATTTTTATAATGAATGTTGAAGGTATTCCTAAGGAGGAGTTTTTAATAATGTTTGGGGAGATGATTGAGTACTTATGTGTTTTATTCATGACTTGGTTTATCATTGATTCCAACATGTATGCATTCTTGTTGTAACAGTTAGAGGTGTAGAGGCAAATTTGGTTAGCAAGGTCAAAAGTTGTAGAACTTAGTTCTATAGGCTTAGAATAATATTCATGGGTATGGATTGATTCTATAAATGTGCTTGTGGAAAGTTACTTTAAGTATTGTTTGAGTTATAATAGATTATGTGAAGATTAGTCACAAGGTGATATGCAAGAAACTATTTGCTAGTAAATCTATTGTGTATGTTAGCAAGATGGAATCCAATTGACCAAGGTCAGAGTATGGTTGAAGGAATGTTAAAGCTTATGTGTTCAACATAGAAAAATATACTTTTTACTTGGTGAAGGATGTTGAAGGATAATATGTGATTTATTGATCGTCAACTATATTTTTTATTGTATCATTTTGGGATGTGTAATTATATTATAAGGTGTAATGTAATATCTTAATGAGCTCCTATATTATTCATTGTACATTGGAGAAGCCTCATGGACCACTCAATTAGTTTTTAAAACAAGGTATAAGAGAAGTATGTTTTCCTTGGTTATAAGTGTGATATGTGTGAATGTATGATTATGAAAATTGTAATTGATATATGAATGAAAGTTTGATGAGATCAGAGCAGTAGATGATGTTAAGGATGTGTTGATAACTTCAAAGGAACTGCATTGACAAAGAATTTATTGTATTAGTTAGCTCACCCTTCGATATTTTATACAAAAAATAATAATTTGAAGACAGTTCTAAAGCAATTTTGATAGTAGGTTCAGTTGATTTCCTATCAACTCCTAATAGGGTTGAAGCCAATCCTAGCAGGGTTGGAATATTCTAGTAGGGATTCAAAGTCCCATAACATGGACTAAATTTTCTTATTGTATCTAATTGACTCCTAATAGGTTCTTACCCATTCACAAGGAAGTTTAATATTAGTACATCATTTTGTGGGCATCATTCTCACCAAGGTTTTCCCTTTGATCAACAATTTTCCTAGTCATTTTTATTTTTATTGTGCATGATTTTCATCTTCTCATTTTTTCATATATTGGTTTTAAGATTTGGATTTGATAAAGTTGATATAATTTTTTTAAGCACACAACTGATTAAATCCCCTCTTAGTTGTATTTGTCTAAGAGCTAAAGATTTGTGTGAATATAATGCAAAAAGCTTAGACTTTGAATGACAGAGAGACAAGGAAAAAAATGGGACCTGAATTTTTTCTCACAAAAATTAGGGATGGGTATGCAAGGCATGAAAGATCCATCCTATGGACATTTTCATACCATTACTATGAATCCTAAGAAGTAACCAAATTCTCTTTAATACAAATAATACGTTTCTCTATATCCTGAAGAACCTCTAGACCCCAAAATATGCAATCCTCTAACTAATCCCAACTCAAAGAAGTATGACAAGTTCTAATATACAAGGCTTGAAAGGGTGATATAATAAGAGAATAGTTGTACACATTATTATAGAAAAAATCAACCAAATACAAATATTCTTCCCACTTCACCCATCGATCCATTATGTATATGTGAAGCATGTCCCTGAGAACTTTATTTACTTACTCTATCTATACATATGTCACTATGTTATAAATAGAACTAGAATTGAGTTGTGTGCCAAAACCATGCTAGAGAGATATTCATAGTGCAAAAGTTAACTAACAATGGATCTCTATTTCAAATGATCCTATGAGGAATCCCATGCAATTGAATAATATCCTCCAAGAATAGACACACTACCATAGTAGTAGTATATGACACTCTCATGTGTCAGAATTGATTTACCTTGGATAAATTTTCTACTATCACTATAATATCATTGTGATGATGTGATGACACATGCAACTTGTACTATCTTAAAATGGAAGCACTTCATTTTGAGACCTTTTATGCCTCCTTACTGTGGATTTTTTTTCTCTTCCTTCCAAGATGACCCTTTAGGTGTTATTTAATCACCTTTTTTTTACATCTTTTGACAACTTTACTATTTCTTGTATTTTTCTGCACTTCTTTTGAGACCTTTGGGACCTCTATTTTTGGACCTCCTTGGGAATAGTTCAAGCTAAGTTGACCTATTCTATAATAGTTCAACCTAAGTTGACCTATCCTAGAATAACTCAACCTAGGTTTACCTATTCCAAAAGAGGATTACCTAGGTCAACCTCTTCCCTAAGAATTTTAAATCTTGGGGTTTGAAGTGTCTTAGGTCTCTAAACTTTTAATATTGCTCCTAGGTTAGCCTAATTTGTTTATTATCCCAAAAAATTGTATATAAGGAGGCTCAAGCCTTTCATTTTTTGTCCATCAATACAAATTATCCTACAAGAGACAAAGAGAAAGAACACATGCATTCATGAAACTTTGAACAAGCATTTTCAAGAATTCATTAAGATCAATTGTCTCCTTCTTGCATTAAGCTTCTTCCTTCAAGGTGGTAGTGGATTTTGAATTATAAAGAGGATATCTTTGATCAAAATCATTCAAGATCATTCATTCTTCTTCAAGGCATGTCACATAAATTCCCATTCATGAGCATTTGACTTCTATGATTTCCTTTTGGTTTCTTTGAGTCAAGGCTATTATATTTGCATACTTTATCTCATATGTAAACCAATTACATCTACAAAGGTAATTATATTTCTTATTGATATATTCAATCCTACTAGATTATAGTATTTCCTTTTTCAACATTTTACATCTCAATTTCAAGTTTTATTACTCAATATAAAGCTTGAACAAGGCAAGTCCTCATCAAATTAGAAACAAGACCAAGTTTTACTATGTGTAGAAACAAAATCTCCAAATCATGGTTCCAGATCCAAAAAGTACTCACTAAGAGCTTTACAAAGTTGGATCAATTTTTCTACTGTGTCCCAAGAAAATATCAATCTTCCCATAAAGTATTTGGACATTTTATGACCAAGTCAATCTTTTCTTGGAGGTTCAACAAAAATAAGGTGTGTGAGGTTGTTTGTTGTGATTGTAGCTTTATAGTTAGAAATTTAGTCACAAGTTTAGATCCATTATTTTTAGAGAAAAAGTATATTAACTTGAAAATTTTGAGGTAGTTAATTTATCCTTTATTTCATTGTTTATCATAGACCTATTTATATTTATTAATTCCTAATTGCATTTATTCAACACCTAGATCTGTCTTACAATTGTTATTAAATAATTAGTTTAATTTTACATTTATATTGCACATCTTAAATAAATTTACATTGCGTGAAAGAGGACTTGATTGTGTACTTCCTTATATATAATTTGGGCTTAGAATTGACATCCATTCATTTATTTGGATATTTTTCTAATCTATCCTGGATTATCTTTAGAGTTATGTTTGGAAACCCTTCTATCTCTTTTATTTGAGTGTTAGTGTGAAGTGAAAGTGTAATACTTTGAGCACTTCCATTTCATCACTAAATATTTTTGTGAACCTGACATCCTATATGTCTTTCTTATATTTTGGAGTGAGTTTTTTTCTATCTTTTGGAACTAGATTGTTTCTTTGTGAATTACATATCCTTTTTCTTTTACATTATTTCAATTCATATATTTGTATTATGAAAATACAAAATAAAAATAAAAATGCATCCTACATTTTTATATTGCATTAATTTATTTCATAGTCATTGAATTTTCTTTGAATGGGGTAATTACATTATTTTCAATCTATGTTCATAAACTTCAAGGCATTCTATTCAATGCATATAATGATGCTTCAATGTTTTCTTTCATTAAGGCTTGTCTTTCTAAAGCTTTTATTGATCAAGATCTTGTGAATCATGATGTTCATAACATTTATAATCTTACTATTTTAGATAAAACCTTAGATAATGGCATGGATTACTCCTTTACTCATGAAGAACCCTATATAATATTGGATGATGATATGTTTATTACTTTTAATGATCAACTACTTTATACATTTCATTGACATACTGTCTATAGATGATGCCTTGATGAGTTATGCTTGTCCTTCTCCTAACACAATCTTAGAACCGAATGATCACACCCTTGATGCTTCTTATTGTTCCTTTCAAGACACACCTAAAATCATATTAGGTATTGTTGAAAAATATTTTTGTCATTACCTTTCTTTTCACCAATTCAATCTTAGACCATAATGATCCTAATCACAATTACCCTATGAGTATCTTATCAACTCTCAAAGATTGTGAAACCTTATATTTAACACCAACATTATATGCCAAAACACACATCCTTGGATTTGAGAATAAAAAAACTTTATTTTTTTGATTATATTAATATTTAATTCTTCTATCTAGATTTCAATATAACTTTTTCTATGCTTCATCATATTCATAAGAAGTCATTATCATTGTAAAATTTTCAATATAAAGAGTCCATTGTTTGTGATATGTTTTCAATGAATTTTGATGACATGTGTTATGTTTCTCATGATTATTATAATTGATACATTTACATCACTATTACATTTTTCCTCACTGTGTGATATTTCCAAACTATCTTTTATGTGCTTATTTTCCTACTTTGTGAAAATCATAATAGTCATTTCCCTTACCACCTTATGAAGGGCCCTATTTAATTTTTCTATCTATATATATGGATCTATCTTATCCCTTTTTTAAAATTTTATTCCTTTTATATGATTACATATTTTCTTTCATTCATTTCTTGTGTTACAAATAGACTAACATCCCTAGTGCAATCTAACATTTTCTTGAAATTACATGTCTAGTATAAGTTGAATCCACCTGGGGAGACATAACATGTCCTTATTCTCTTGTATAATGCATGAAATATACTTTATGAACTTGAATTATATTATAATTTTATGCTCTTCCTTGCATGCATTTTTTGTGTCATATAAGGATTAGCATCCTAAGTGTAATCTTATGCTTGTAAGTGCATCTTTGATATAAACAATAAGTCATTTAAGGAATGTATTCAATATCATCTTTTCATTTTTTTTCAAGGATCAAGTATATCTTTATTTTTCCTCTTATCTTAACTAATGTAGGTATAACATGGTATCATTTAATCTCTCTTTTAATTTATCTATAAATTTTCATTGTTTATGATATATTATTATAAATGGGTAGGTAAAGCTTTGTTTTATATAATATGTGATTATCACTACCTAACAATGTTTTTCCATGCCTTGTACTTTAATATTTTTGATTTAGTAATATTTACTTTAATATGTGATATTTTTTCTCTCATATTATTTTTGGAATTTTATATCCTACAATGTTTCTTTCATTCTTTATCTCTATGGTGTTTCATTATTCTATGGCACATCTTGTTTGATATAGGTTGTTTTGTTTTGTGCACAACTAGATTATGGTTGCTAATTATAATTTATATTTGTATCTTACAAAATATTTTTTATAATATACCATGAACTTCTCATTATTTCCTTACACTTAGGGATAAAGGTTTTTTGTGAATTCTTTATCTCTATTTTTCTAAGGATCAACTTTCCTTAGTAGAGAGATATTTATTTATCATGTGAGATTATTTTACTATAACGAATTGTGTCTTGATCATGAATATCACTTATATAAAAGAGGTGTATGTCTTCTATCATCAACTCTTCTTTATTTTCAAAATTAAGTTTATCATAAATCTTTCCTCTTACTTCACGTATTAAAGTTTATAATCCTTCATCCAAGGATCCCTATTTTCTCTTACACACAAGGGGCATAATAGGTGCATTCATGTTCTTCTTCCCCTCTTTTGTCCTAAAGTATGTTTTATTTTTTAAGACACTCCTCTTGAAGGTAGATTTATTGTCAATAGGATCTCTTCCTTTCAAGGATCACTTCTCATAAGTGATATACCCTTTCATAATTATCTATTTTCTTATCTTAAAAGAGCCAATGATCTTCACTAATTTTGTGGCATACATTATCATTGAAAGGTTATTTCCTTATTGCTAAAAGTAATTATCCTTTCTTATATTATTTATTATGTATATGGATACATATTCATCATGAGGGGGAATACATATACCCTCCTTGTACTATAGTTTACTTTTACATCGTAACATGCCACTCCCTAATGGGTATCAATGACACTTATCCATCCCAAGAAAATGCAATTAAATTTTAATTTTACATGTCACTCCCTATTAGGTACCAATGATACTTCTCCATCTTAGGGAAATGCATCTTCACATATTTATTTCTATAAATAATGAACCCTTGTCCATCCACAAAGAGCATAAACATATTTATACTTCATGGTGATACCAAGGAATTGATCAATGAGTGGACACACATGCACATAAAAGCCCTATGGGTGCACATTATTTACTACCAAGAACAAAAACCCACTAGACCATTTGATCCTTTTTTTTCCTTTATTTATGTGATTCATAATAAGGCATACAAACCTTACTAGGAAAGATAATTACTTCATTTGTCTTTTTTTCTTTTTTTCTACTAGAACTGAATTAAGAGGAATGTGATCCTTTGTGATCCTCATACTTTTCCCATCTGATCTCTTATAATTTTCAATAGTCTTCCAAATATTATATTAGTAGGTGAGATGTTTCCTTAGATAGGGCCTCTTTCACTAGTTGATTTAGGCTTTAATATTAACCCATTTTTTATCTTTTGATTTTAATTTTTGTTTATTTTTTTCTCTTATTCATGGGAATGGAGTTAGGATCATAGGTTTGTGGCTTATGTCATTAACTCTTATTATCTCATTGTGACAATGCCTCTTTATCTCTTCTCCTTCTTCCTTTATTGAATGTAGAACTTGCATCACACTCTGCTAAAGTGGGGGCTAAATTTACTCTCTTAAAATTCAATCAATTAATTTTGAGACCTTTAAGACCTCCTTAGTTTGGTTTTGGTCACTCTTCCTCCTCCCACTCTTGCTCACAATCATAGGTCATCTCCCATTTTCTAGCATGGATTTTTAGTGTTATTTAATCACATTTTTTGTCATGCTTCTAGTGACTTTATTATTTATTGGATATTTTTCTAGTGTTATTTAATCAAATTTTTGGTCATGTCTTCTAGTGACTTTATTATTTATTGGATATTTTTACACTTCCTATTAGGCCTTTGTGGCCTCTAGTTTTAGACCTCAAGAACAAGTTGACCTAGGTTGACCTATTTTGAAATACGATGACCCTAGACTGACATCTTCCTTGAGGGTTTTAAATTTTGAAGCCCAAAGTGTCTCAAGTGTCTAAATTGTTTAATCTTTCTCCCATCTCAGCCTACTTTGTTTTAAATTCCAAATTATTCAAGTTATTTCATCCTTCATCATGACATGTCACATAAATTCTTATTCATGAGGTTTTTACTTCTATGGTTTCCTTTTGATTTCTTTAAGTCAAGGCTTTTACACTTGATACTCGATCACATATCAAAATTAATTGTATCTACTAAATTAAATTATATTTTGCATTGATATATTCAACCCTACTATATGATAGTATCTCCCTTATTAGTATTTTACATCTTTATTTCAAGGTTGATTCCTCAATCTAGGGATTGGCCAAGGAAAACCCCCATCAAACTAAAATAAAGACCAAGTTTTCCTACGCATAGGAATAAGACATCCAAATTATGATTGTTGATCCAAAAAATATTAATTGAGACCTTTCTAAAGAAGTTGTTGACTTTTCTATAGTTTCCCAAGAACATGTCAATATCCCTATAATTTTTTTGGATATTTTACCACCAAGCTGACCTATTCCCAAAGGTCTACGAAAAATAGGATTTTCTAGATTTATCACAAATTCACAATAAAATTTTTAGTCATAGCTTCAAATCCACAACTTTTTGGAGAAAAATGGTATATTACCTTGCATATTCTAGGGTAAGTAGTTTATCATTTATCTCATCTTTTAGTGTAGACCTATTCCCATTTCTTAATTAGGTAGATTTCATGTATTCAAAATCTAGATATATCTTATACTTTTCATTAAATATATTAATTAAATTTCAAATTACATGAAAGAGGACTTTCTTGCATACTTGATATAGTTTGGGATTAGTATTGACATCCCTTCATTCATTTTGGTTTTTCTATTCTAACTTGGGTTATATTGAGAGTTTTTTTGGAAGCCCCTCTTTCTCTTGTTTTTAATGTTAGTGAAAAGTAGGAATCTTATATTTAGACACCTTATTGAGTACTTGTGTTTCACCACTAAACACAATCATGTGATGAAATAAGTGGATATAGTATCCTACTTCCACTTGGGAATGAAATATTTTTACGTAAATTCCATAGGATGTTGATGTTCTTTCTTCACTCTATGGAACTCAAGGCATCGATTAATAAAATAAGAAACATCATGCCTCATCCCTGCCCAAATGACTAACTATTTGAGGTTGTCATGGATCTTCTTGATGCCAAGACATGCAATGCATAGGGCATGATGTCCCTCTCACATGATCATATAATTAAGATCTCCTAACATTGACACATAAATGTTCTCCAAGTGTTGTAATATCCTATTGCACTCTAAAGAGAATCTAGTATATCACCCCTCAAGGGTACATCTAGGCTCAAGTTTCTCTCTAATCTCTTGATACCAAGTGTCAATAGGAAAAGAATTTAAGATATAGCTAAACAAAAATATTCTCCTTCACCTTGATGTAATGAACATTAAAATCATACTCACACTAGAGCTCCATCTAATAAAATTATCATGCATTTAGGTTCAACTGACATAATATATACTGAAAGATATTATAATAACTATATAAATCAAACCCATGTTCCAAAATAAAATATCTCTTTTATACTAGAACATAAAAAAATTTCACAAACTCAAAATTATGAGTGAGGTACTTTAGCTCATAATCATTGAGATTTTTGGAATCATGTGCAATCACACATCCCTCTTGTAAAAAAACTACTCCACACCCTCTAATGATGCATCAATGTACACCATGAACTCTCCTTTAAGATCAATCACTTCCATGGTAGTATTGGTCTGAACTGGTACTGATGGGGGGGGGGGGCGGTGGGTGGTGGTGGGCGGGTGTGAATCAATATAAATTTTTTTAACAATTAGCTGAGTTACCATGAAAAATATTCTAAACACAAATTGCTTGAACAAAAAAAAATGATAACGGAAGTAATATAAAAGCATGCAAACTCACACAAAATTGCATAAATCAATGATACTTGAAATTTGTACATGGAAACCTTCAATTTAAAGAATAAAACCATGGTGGGAGTAATATATCCACTAGCCTTTATAATTAATATAAATGGTTTATCTATTAAAGGATATAAATGTTCCTTTTGAGAACACACCATCTTAGGAATGTTCATAACATGTGAGGATTAGAAAAGCTTGCAAAAGATACCTAGCTAGAGGATTTACAATTCCTCCTTCTAGGAGGTACCTTGTAAGAGGATTCAAGGTTTCTGATTTAAGAGCTTGCAAATAGATGTAATAATAAGAAATTAATCTAAGTAAATGATCTAAGAATAACACTATCTTTCCTTGTAGATCTCTATGATAACTTCTTGAAGATTCTCTAATGTTCTTCCTCTCTATTAATTTCTCCTTGAGTTGTAGGGGTTCACTACAACCTTGTTTACTCCTACAAATAGTCTATTGTTTGATTATTTTCTCTACATCTATGATCTCCATTACTAATTTGTACACTATCCTTGAACAATAGTCATAGCTGAAACAAAATCAACTTCAATAATGAGGTGTAAGTTTCTATATACACTTATGAGTGCCATTACCCAAAAACTATTTCTCAAACTCAATGTATTTCAAAATTAAATTATATACTTGAGATTTTTATTTTTTTAAATTGTGACACCTACTAGTAGGAGTCCAAATTGGTAGACCTAAAAGTCCCTTTGCAAGTCTATACATATACTCTATTCTTGCATACTTTTGTTGCTTTAACCTATATGCCTATCACATCACTCTTTATGACTATCCTTTCACTATGTCACATCTTTTCCAAGATGACCATCAGTTATTGATCTTATGTTTTTCGTGTTTTCTTTGCCCATTTTCCTATATTCTTGTCATGACTTCAACTAAGTTACTAAAACCATGTTAATTGGTACACCTATCTACTAATAGTTGCATTTCATCTCTTGTAACTCTCTGAACTTCCTTGATTTATTGTCAATCAATGAAAAAAATTAATGTTTGCCTAATTTGTGATAGGCTAAAATTTCATGATCTAAGGATATAGTTTTGTTATTTAAAAAAGGGATATGCCTTGAGTTTATCATTATTATCCTTTGACCCTCCCCTTATACCTAGTATTAATTGTTAGAATTTATTACATGCCCTATCCCATGTTTATGCTTACCTTTTAAATAGTTCATAGCTTTTTTAAGTCTTAAGGATTTTATGTTACAAAGTAGCATGTTGAGGTCATGGAATCTCTAGTTTATTTACAAGTTTTAATGTTAAAGTTACGATCTCATAATATGTTATTTGTGCAACTTCACAATTTCAATTTCATATTTAAAACGTTAAGTCATGAATTGGCAATTAGTAGACAAGTGCTATATTGCTGACCTATGTTTACATTTTTATTTCAAATTGTGAAGTTGTGACCTAGAGATTTTGATTGGGGTGATACATCTCCAAAGTTTTCTTGATGGTTACCTTTTAAGTTTTGATGTTGCAATTCACTAATTTGTCTTAAAGTTGTAACCTCTCTACAATCAGGCTAGATAGTTGCATGTAAGCCACAAAGTAGTAGTATTTGAACCAAAAACTCTAAGCGATGTCACTTCTAAAGCCTTTTTAGTAGAAAGGAATTTGATGATAGGCATGGGAGGTCACATAGGCTACTAAAACACTCAAAAAAATAAAAGAAACAATCATGGGGCCATATATTCTTAGACAAACTCATCCTTTAAGGGAGGTAAAAAGATTCAAAAAAGAAAAAAAGCTCCATAATAATAAAGGGAATAATGCCAATAATAAAATAAATAGAAATACATCTCATGGAAAAAATCTCAAAATAATGATAAAGGGAGTGTGTAACAATCTAGTGCACCTCTTTCCCAAAATTTTGGCAGATATACAGGGCATTTTTCCTCTAGCCAACAAGGTCACTATGTAACAAGTTTCCCATAGAGATAAAATCAAACTTATACATAGAAGTAGGCAATCTCAAAACCCATAATAGGAAATATAGGGTGCTTGCACCATATTTTTGTAGCCATAGACCAGTGTCAAATATACTTCCAAGGTGTAGCAGTGGAAACCTCAGTTGTCTTAAGAAACACAAAAATATCTATCTTATTTGATTAAGGAGCTATGGATTCTTTCATTTCTCACACTCTAGTAAATTTGTGTGGGTTAGAGGCTAAGGGGAAAGGTGACCAGTGGTAGGTAGAATTAGCTTTAGGAGCTAAAATATCCACAAACTTAGAGGTAGGAAATTGTGACATAAACCTGGGACATTTCTCAACAAAGGTAGACCTTTACGTTATCCCAATAGGCTCTTATGGAATAATTTTAGGCATAGATTGGTTGGGTGCTCATGAATTATACATAGATTTTAGGAAGAGGGAAATCCTTTGTAAGGATGATTTGGCCAGAGAAAGAAAAATAATATAGGTGCAAAAGCCCATTCCCTTGTGAATGATATTTACAATGTAATTAAATGAAGCACGAGGAAAGGACGATAAATCTTAGCAATAATAATTAATGACTCTAAAAGGGAGATAGGAGAAATAAAACTTAATCATCCCTTGTTGGAAAAATTTGTGGATTTTTTTCCTACAAAAATCCTAGGGATAGATCCAAAAAGAGACATAGATCTCCATATTGATATGGTACTAGGCATAGAACCAATCTCCAAGGCACCCTACTAGATGAATACTCAAGAATTGAGTGAATTAAGGCTTGAGTTAGAGGAAACTTTGGAGAAGGGGTTTATTAGACCCAATGTATCACCTTGGGGAGCACCCATAATATATATCCAAAAGAAGGACAAATCCTTAAGGTTGTGCATTGATTACATATAACTTAAAAAGGTCACCATTAAGAACTGATATCCCATACCTAGAATTGATGATTTGTTTTATTAGATGAAAGGGACAAAAGTATTTTTGAAGATTAATTTAAAGCCTGAGTATCATCAAATCAAAATTTATGAAGAAGATATTCACTGTATAGATTTCCACCCAAGATATGGTCATTATGAGTCTACATTTGTACCTTTTGGGTTAACAAATGTACCCTCAATATTCATAATGGATTCTTTAGGATGTACTTAGAAAAAAATTTCATAGTATTTTTGGATGATATTCTTGTATATTCCAAAACCAATGAAGAGCACGAGAAACATCTAAGGAAAGTTCTTCAGTGTCTTAAAGAAAACCAACTATATGGAAATCAAGAGAAGTGTGAATTTTTCCAAAAAAAATTCAAATACTTGGGACATGTACTCACAAAAGAAGGAATCTCAGTAGATCCCTCTAAAATATGGGTAATAGTGGATTGACCGACCACTTCTAATGTCTCAAAAGTAAGGTGTTTTATGGGCTTGGTTGGGTATTATAGGAGGTTTTTGATAGGGAGCTCCAAAATTTATCATTTAATCACACCCCTCCAAAGAAATGGGAAGTAATTTATTTGGTCAAAAAAGCATGAAGAAGCTTTTGAATGCCTTAAAAAAAAAATTGACCAGTGCCCTAATTCTTGTAGTACCTGACTGGGTAGGAAATTTTGTAGTATATATTGATGCATCTTTAGAAGGCATAGTGGTAGTTCTCATTCTCATGCAATAAGGAAGAGTGATTTTTTATGAGACTAGGAAACTAAAGGATCATGAACTCAACTACCCCACCCATGACTTAGAGTTGGTCAGATGGAGACATTGAGTTACATATAGATCATAAAAAACTTAAATATATATTCACCCAACCAAATCTCAATGCAAGGCAATAAAGATGGATGGAGTTCCTATGTGAATATGAATTTGATGTAAACTATACTCAAGGGAAAGAAAATGTAGTAGCATATGCCCTTAGTAGGAAAAGACATGAAGTCTCCTCCCTTAATCTTGTAGTTGGCATACATAGTTAGATGCTTTAGGGACTACACTCTAATATATGGTATCAAGAAGTTAAGTCATTGATTTATTCAAGAACAAACCTAGGAGGAAGTTTCTTTGATTATCGCCTAAAAGATTATGGGATTTTAAGACATTATGGAAGAGTATATGTTCCTAAGGGGATGAAAGGATTTATCTTATCAAAGGCACATAAAGCACCATATTTATCCCACCTAGGAGTTAAAATGATACACTAAGACTATTTTTGGGTAGGCCTTAAACTAGATATAGATGATTTCATGGTCAAATGCTTAGAATGCCATAGGGTGAAGGCAAAACATCAACATCTTATAGGTCTCTTGTAGCCATTCTATTCCTGGATGGAAATGAGATTTATTTATATGGATTTCATATTTAGGTTACCCTTGACACCTTGGAGGTATAATTTTATTGTGGTAATTATGGATAGGCTCCCAAAAGTGGCACACTTTATTCTCATTCAGTCTTCTTATACAACTATCTTAGTGAGAAAAAAATTTCATGAAGGATGTGGTTTGACTTTATGGGATACCAAAGAATATTATTTCAGATAGAGATCCCATTTTCACCTTAGAGCTCTGGACATCACTGTAGAAGGCCTTAGGTACACAACTAAACTTTAGTTCAACCTATCACCCAGAAACATATGGAGATACAAAAAGGGTAAAATAGGTCTTGGAGGATATGCTTCATATGTATGATATGAATAGACATATATTGGGGGGATTATTTAGATCTCATAGAGTTTCCTTATAACAATGGATAGTATATCTCTATTGGTATGGCACCATTCTAGGCATTGTATATTTGTACCTTTCATACTCCCTTGAGTTAAAACCATCTAGAGGATAGAGTAAGTCTAGGGCTAGAAATGCTTTAGAACATGGAAATGTAGGTACAAAGGTTTAGGGAGCATTTGGTGACAACAAGACCAACAGAAGAAATATGATGACGCCCAAAGGACGAATAATAAATTTTTAGTTGGTAGAAAAGTCTTTTTGAGATTAAGGCCATAGAATTATCTGGTCAGATATGTGAAAGAATCTAACTTAGCACCATAAATTTTTGGACCATTTGAGATCTTGGAGAGGATTGAAATTGTTGGCTACAAACTTTCCTTTCCACCTAGCCTTTCTTGTACACATGATATTTTTCATAAATATGTGATTAGAAAGTATTTTATGAATATTTCTCATGTCTTGGATTGGCATTCCTTACAAGTTAGAGACAAGAAACTAGTTTTGGATACAATGTGCATACTCTAACAGAGAACACTACACATCATAGTTCCTACTGTGGAGCATGTCAAGGTCCAATGAATCCCCAATGATGAGCCATCAACCACCTCAGAAGATACTAATAGATACATGAAATCCTTTCTATATTTATTTATTGGCTGTTAGGAGAAAGCCTAGTCCTAGGGGAGGAGGATGTAGTGTCCACCCTAGCAACTTGATTTATTATATATTGAACTTTTATTTCATGATAGAGATAGGAGATGCAAATTTATTTTAGATGAGATGATAGAGATACATTTCTTACAAAGATATGTATGTTTGCCTTATGTGGTTGTCAGTTTTATGGATCTCTAACCGTACTAACCTATTTGATTCTTATAACACTATGTGATATATACCTGGAGATTATATAGATATGTATGTACATTGGTTGGTGATGAAGATGTGTTTAGATACATGTACAAAAGCCTCTATAATAATTTTTTATTTGGAGATGAAACTTGTATATCTCTAAGCCTAAGTTGCCTATTAGTGTCTAACACTTACTCATTTCCAAGGTATTTTTGGATGGTCATCTCTATGACCGAGCCATCTAAAGAAGGTTGAGATACAAAGGACTTGTTTAAATTTTATTTCCTACTGAGAAATTCAAGGTTATCAACACCCCAGTAGGGACCAAGCCAATATAAATGCTAAGTAACATAGAAGTTATAGAGAAATTGGAAAGTTAGTTAATGTCAAGTCGATTAATATATACCAAGCATATAGAAGTCAAGTGACAACATGAATGTTAGTTACATGACTGAGCATCAAAACATTCAAGTGCTGAATAAACCAGTTTTAACATATGAGTTTGTAGTGGCACAAAAATTTATATAAATAATTTTAACCAACTTTCAAATGACATTTGAATATTGTAGAGACAATCAAGGAGAAGATTACACATTTTGTCAGAAGGCATTAATCCCAAGAAAATTAGATTAACCAATCAAAAAATTAGAAGGGAAAATAACAAAAGGATGAATAACTAACTGTTGATTAAGATCTAGAATTTTTTACAATTATCTATTTAAGAAGGGTTTTAATCCTAAGATCTAAATAGTGAGTGGAAGTGAGCATAAAGGAGCAAACACATTAAGAATAGAGCAAGGAGGCTAAGTTAGATGGGATATTAGACAGAGAAACCTAGTAGTGAAGGACTAAATAGAGATATTAGATAAGCATATATTTTTGAGATATTGAAGAGAGGAGATTCGTGAATATCTTTTAGAGAAAACTGAAGGATCATGTATTGAAAGAGTTTGGACAAATTGAATAAGGGAAAATCTCTTAAAAGAGTGGTTCTAACAAACCTATTTAAATATTCTAATAGATTCTTTACTTTATTGTAAGTGGAAAATAATTTAACAAGATAAGACCTAACAGTCTTAAACACTTTTAATATAACGGACCTCCCATAGGGCATATCATTTGATATGATCAAATTTTAGCCCTAATAGGTGAACTTTGTTATTTTAGTAGTAAATATTTGTGGGTTTCATCCCTACCCCAATTTTATCTTCATCTTTAATTGTTTCTAGATTACCAATATTATTGTGTTAAGAGTTTATATTTTTATGGACGTTGTGCTTAGATAGATTTCATTTCATCATTACAAGTTTATGTTTATATGGTATGAAATTTGAGATATGAGATGGATTAGGTGTGAATACAGTTAATTGTTTTATTAGTGAAAAGTTTTATAGATCTTGATTCACACCCCCCCCCTCAATATCTTGTTTCCCATTAAGATTTCCAATAGTTGGTATCAAAGATTAGTTACCTTGAAAGAAGCCTAACAAATTGAGAGTATGAATCTTGAAATGGAGGAATACAAAATGGGAAATATCATTGAGAACCACATGATTGAAATCAAGATCATATTGTAACAACTTCAAGGATCAAAAGACAAGTTAACAAAATCCTTAAAGAAAAGAAAAGAAAAGATATGGTCATTTAATAGAATGAAACACTATACAAATAATTTGATGTCAGAGGATTTCTTAATAGTGGGAGTATTGATGATAGTTAGGAAACAACAACAAATCTACTAGAGAAGAAAAACATTCTAAGTAAAGAAGTCAGAGAACAAGAAATTCAATCACCAAATAAAAGAAGAAAGTTAAAGAAGATAAGACCATGGTTGAAGAAGACAAAAGAAAAATGACTACCAGACTTAAAGAAAGATCATTTGATGTGTAGAGGATCACAAAACATAAATTGGACATGATGAACCAGTTGTTACTTTCAAATCAAGAATTGAATAGAAATGACATTAACTCCAACAAATCATCAATTAAGGGATCAATATATATAGTCATATCTTTCACTTGGTACTTACCTAGTTGAATGAACATAATAAAACATAATTATTATGGCCATTTTGATATTGTGTTTATAAATTAATTTAGATGACTACTAAATGGAAAAATACCTGGTACAATCATTGCCAACATTATGTGCTCCCTCTTTATGGACATCCAAGGATGAATATTATTGTTAATAAAAAAAATAGGCTAGACCGAATAAATATATCTCATCTCTCAAAATAGATTGACACTATCTACTGTCAATGAACACTTCAGATTATGAGGTTCTTCTTTAAATACTGGCCACCTAGCTTCTATGTTCTTAAATATAGAACCATCTACAGACACTCACATATTATCATCTTGTCTTCTATTGCATGCATGGTAATCCATAAATTGTGCCAATCTTGTGCACTTGAAGGAGTAATGTTATTGTTAATAACAAAAATAGGCCAGACCAAGTAAACAAATATCATCTCTCCAAATGGATTGACACCATTTGCTGCCAATAAAAATTTTAGATTATGAGGTTCTTCTTTAAATATTGGCCACATTCCTTCTATGTCATTAAATATAGAACCATCCACAGGTATTCACATAATGCCATCTTGACTTCTATTGCATGCATGGTGATCCATAAATTGTACCAAGCTAGTCCACCTAAATAATCATTGTAGATGTGCAATAATGGGAATGTACCGAAGAACCTTACAAGGCACCTTTTTGGCTCTTTGATTTGACCAATATCCACTAATGTGAAAACCAAGGCATTATGTTACAAATTCATGTTGTTTATGATATATAATATAATCATTAGAACATGCATATATTGTTTGATACTCTATTCCAATATCTTTCATAATGGTTGATAATTCTTAGTTAGAGTGAGGTAGAGTGTTTGATGGTGGTAAAAAACACTCACCTATCAACCTATGGAAAAAAAAATTACTATGAAGAACATTAATGGTACACTAACATAGAAGATGACAAAAATGACACTATACCTTAGCATGTGTGAGATTGTTACATTGGATATACCATTCATAACCTTGAAGTTTACCAAAAACAATATAATGTAATTATTTGGGAGCCTTGGTACAGGGGCTCCTATACCTTTTCAGTTACAACTATATCAAGGTTCTCTTCATCATTATCATTAGATGCACTACTCTCATCATCTTCATTTGTTGCATCAGTAACATCTTGTTCAGTCTTGTTCTTTGGCACGTTATTAGTTGGCCAATACCAACATCTTCAATTATATACCTCAGGATCATCTTCTTCCATGGAAGCATTATCTTCTTCTTCAATATTTGCACCTCCATGTTCTACTAGTTGGAGATCAATATTTACCAAAGGATGAAAATCCTTTACCCCTTCAATGTGATCATGTTGCCTACAATATCTCTAAGCTATTGTGATTAGAATTGTTCAATTATTTAAGCCCTTATATTTTTTGCAAGGACAATAACATTTTCCATCACCTTTTCTTTTGAACTAAGACTACAATCTAGCAACTATTGCCCTATTTTGTTCTAGGTTCATATTGTTAGGTATGGACTTTCTTCACAGGCATATATTTATACTATAAAGTTATATCAAATATAAAGATACAAGCATTAGTATCATCTTGAATATAATAAAAATAATTAAATATTACTATCTCTTCAATAAGGGTGGCATCTAAACAAATCAAATGAAATATACAATTTAAATATATACAATAATAAGAAAAGCTTTCATTAAAAAATATCACTGTAGAGACATAGATCACAAGGGTACAACAAGAGACAAAATATATATTCATTGTTGAATCCTAAATGAATGAATGGCTAGAAAATCTGGGGTGGCGGGGGGAGGTGCATAGTTTATAACTTAATCAATTTAATAACTTTTAGTTTCCCTTCCATTCCTCAAACTCAACAAAAGCTTCCATTGTGTAGCCCCCTAGTTTGTATTTATCATTGATTTATGGGTATTTAAAGAGGAGAGAGTGAAGATCCTATGGTTAGAACACCACATCAAATTAAAATGACACTTCAACAATGGCCCTTCATATAAATTTTTTATGCAAAACCTTTCTCATGAGATAATGTATTTTGAGATCTTTATCAATAAGAAAAGAATTGAGAAGAAGGCCCAATTTTGAAAGTTGCTTAATGCATTGAGAAGAAGGTCCAAAGATCTATAAAGATATCAGGATCCACTTTAAGGGTTTTTTTTATGTGTTATAACAATGGGGTATGCATTTTGTTTGGTCATATTACTTTTTGAAGATGTACAATGTATGGAAGATTTTTTCTACACATCTTGGGAGTATTGTAATATCAAGAATATACATTTATATGTTCAAAGACATTTTTTGATTATCAGATAAACTTGTGAATGGTATAAGCATGATTATTCCAATGAATAATTTAACAAACTGTGTTTTGGTGTTTTACTCCATATCTTGGCACATTGGTCTTGAATATTATGTGTAATATATTAATTATTTATGATTAAGGTATTACTTAGAGGATACTAACACATGTCTTCTTTTAATTTAATCATATACTATAGTAGATTCAAATTTGAGGACATGTTAATATATTCTATATAAGTGTTCATTTCTTTCATCAAATGTTATGAAATTTAATTATTATTTTATTTCTTAGTCTATATGGGTTGAACTATAACTTGGTCTTAAATCATTGATATAAGGAAAAACCTTTGATCTTGTTCTTGATAAATCTAATTGAAACTTTGCTATCTCACAAAGTGGATAACTCTAAGTAGAAGTTGGAAAAGGCTTGATGAGTATCTTCCTAATTACAAATGACCATTATTTCCATTGAGAATCTCTCCTTCACTTACCAAGAGGGTTTAATGATTTTATATATGCTTGAACGGATAAGGAGGAATGTTGAAAGGAGGAGGAGGAAGGAGAGGAGGGGCACAATGACTGTAAGCTCATAGTTACACAATTTTTCTTCAAGTTCATAGGAAATCTTGACAACTTCTAGCCCAACAATGGTTGGGGCATCAACCTTGGACTCTTTAATTGAGTTAATAACTACGTGGATATCCAAGGATTTGTTGATAATGGAGAAGATAGGTGTATGGTTCTTCTTCTCCAAGTACGAAGAATGGGGAGGTGGTGAGATGATAAGATCTAAAGGGGGCAAAAGAGGGGGAACCAAAAAATGTTTTCTTAATTTTTGGTAAGATTTTTTCTTAATCTTTTCAAGAATAATCTATTAAGAATTTTATGTCCTAAGATTGGATTTGGGGATGTAGGGCTAAAGGCTAAGATTAACTTTAGTGGATCTAAGAGGGAATTAAAATAAGATAAATTAGAATTTGAAGGGGGTAGGGGCTCTAGATTCTTGTTAAAGGAAAGTTATAGAGCATCTAGTGAGATGTAAATCACCTTAGAATTAACCAGATTAGGAATATCTAGAGATGAAACCAAAGATTGAGGGAGATGATTGGTAGTGTTCCCCTATTGATATGGAGGAGTCACACATATAGAATTAATAGGGTTACTTTTAAGAAGGTTAGAGATCTTCTTTTTAACCTCATTTTTGAGAGTCTTCTTGAAAGATTTCTTACTATTGAAAAAACTCATGTATTCCACAATTTGATGGTGCGTCACAATATTGATGGTTCAATGTTACATAATTGAAGTTTCAATTTCTTATCTAAAAAAACTATTCTTATACATTTAAGATGATAATGTAGAGCATAAAATATTAATTATTTTAATTATTTTAAAGTCAAAACTTAAAATTCTATAACATCTATCTATTGATGTTTATATACTTTCAATACATTAGAACATCAATCCTTTCTTATTATATATTTCATGCATTGACTCACACTAGCTTGTGAGACCCTACCCTTTCATAAATAATTTGTTCATTGGAGTTAATAGACTAGTATGTGAATGATAATTGTTTTATACATTTAACTTTTTACAATAATTTAGCTTAATATGTTGGCTGATTATATGTAACTCTATAACTATAAATTATATGTGGAGGCTTTAGACTATAGCTTTACAGATTTTTTTAAGGGAAAAGACAATATGTGGTTATTATAGAATGTAGATAGTAATAAAATTTATCTTGTGTGTAAAACTTTGATGAATACTTTTTATATTTTATTAAATGATAACAGTGCATGCATTTGTTATACTAGACCAATGTTGAAGTTGTAATGTGATTTTTGTCTTTAGGTTCAACACCCTATTGTTGTCATCTTAATTAAAAACTAAAAATTATATACTGATATGTGATATACACTTCAATAACCATACTATATTTTAGAATTGACACCATATCATTATGACATAATTTGCTAGCATAATCAACTAATGAATTGAATACAATAAGTAGTCTATCTAAAATCTTCAATATTAGTAATAAGATCTCCCATGGAAGCTATACAATATTTTAATAAAATTTCTACATAAATGGCCAACATTTTAACCAAAATAATGAAAGAAATACCTTGTGAATCAACATAATCATAACATTCCCTGCATCATCCATAACCACAATTTCATGATTGGCCTCTAAAAACTAGATTCCCAACTGAGTCAAAGATGGTGAAGCCTCTGCCATTCAATATTAGGGATTTCTTTCAAACTGTGAAGGTGGTAGACTTGATTGAATAATATTTATCATTAATGACAATTTGGGAAGAGGAAAGTGATGGGAAATGATGCAATCGTACCCCCAACAAAGTAGTCCCACTTATTCCACCAAAGCAAGAAAACAACATGACCTTTCATCATACATATTGATCTTGTTGTGCCCTTCTAATCTACGTCTCTATTGTGCCCCAGTTGGGATCTATGTCTCTATTGTGCCCTAGTTGTGATCTATGTCTCTATTATGCCCTCGTGATCTATGTCTCTTCTACTCCCTTGTGATCTATGTATCTATTGTGCCCTTGTGATCTATGCCTCTTTTGTGCCCTTGAATACTAAAACTACTACTCGATCCTAAATGAATGAATGGATGGAAAATATTAGCGGGGGAAGAGTTTAAACATAATAAATCAAAATTTAATGACTTTTAAGTTCCCTTCCATTCTCCAAAAATGACCATAAGAGTGGGCGTTGAAACTCTTACACGAGTCAAGCCGCGTTGATCATAGTTTTTGTTGCCTGAGAACTACACGCAAAAAACCTCCTGCGCATGCCCATAATCCGCTAGATACAAAATGAAGTGTTTACTTTTCATTTTTTTGTTTCATCATCAAAATTTTGCTAGTAAACTTAAGTGTCATCAAAATTTTGATAGAAAACTTAAGTTTCATCAAAATTTTGACAAAAAATTTAAGTTTGTTCAAAATTTCAACCTTATCGGGATCATAGTAAAAGTAAAAGTGAATTTGACAAGCCAAATTAGCCTATCGTTGAAAATTTTGGTTGAAAATGGAGGCTTAATGTACTAGTGGGGTGAATACAATCTCCCTTCATTAACCTTGTGACTTGAATAAGCTTGTTATCTTCAATCCTTCTCAATAATACATGATTGTGAAATAATCAAACCAATATTACATAATCATTGTATAACTCATTCAAGTACCCAATGAATACCTTTCATATCATTTATGATTTTGTCATATTTTATTCATATCCTCTTCATCAATCAAATGATATGGTACTTCCTGAGTTAGCATAATATCTAGACAATAAGACTTTGAGATCAATTACAATATAACAACTGATATGAATCTTTTATATACATTTACGGCATCATCACCTAACAATATCAAAATATTAATTATAATATCAATTGAGGCTAGCAAAACTAAGTATATTATGCCTACATGATTTGAGAGATCAAAGGCATGCAGAAATACTAATTGCGTGCTTATTTTTGTTTTATAAAAAATAAAATTTAATTCTTGGATTTATATATATTTTTAAACTTGCTTTCATTATTTTCAGAAATTTTTTATTTATAAAAAATAAAAAATTATTATTTATTTATTTTAAAAATTAAAAAAATAAATACTACTTATTTTCTTTTAGGTACATTTCTAATATTAATATTTAAAAAAACTCTTAGTGGGATATAACTTATTATATATTTATTAATACAAGTGAAGTTGTAAGTCAATAAATATATAGTTATGATTTAATTATATGTTAGGAGGAGTTATAGTGGAGTTAATAGAATCATATAGTTATGAATATTTAATATTATGAGAGAAATTATAAATACTTTAATTAGAGTTATAATTTCAAGTTTGAGTAGGAAAAAGCCTACAACACAATGGTAAATAGTGAACCTCTTATCGAAGAGGTCTTGGGTTCAAATCTATCGTGCTTGATAAAATAATAATTAATAATAATACATAATAATTAATCTTGGCTTCGGCCTCTTACCAATCCAAATAATTTTTTTTTAAAATCAAGTTTGAGTTATCTCTAGGTTCATTATGAATTAAAGAGAAATAAAATATTTATATTGGACTTACATAGAAGGTATATTAATATTTTTAGAAATCAGAATCTATTAATATTTAATCTAATAATTTACATTTATGTTATTAATTAAATCATTTATGATTTAAGATTATTAACATGATAATATTGCATCATATTTTATATGCACAAAGAGATTTCACATTTAAATACCTATTTATTTTAATAAGTATATTAGCCTAACTATTTATGTAAACATGTATATTCTTACTTTATTACTAAACACAATCTAAACATAGAATATTATGGAACTAAACTATATGAATGAAAAATATGTGTTTCTTTATGATTTATTTAACATCTCATGATATTTATTTTGTGATTGCTTTATGTGACTTGTATAGTTGGCCAAACTAGGATGTGCATAGGAGGCTTCTTTTTAAGATTTCTTTAATGATGATTATTTAACTAGATGTCATGGTATATCTTTTTTTTATTTAAATTGAGATTTATATTTATGAGTTTTATTTTGATGAGCATTTATGAGAATTTGGGTTTCGAGAACCAATGTTATTTTTGGGTTGCTTGTTAAGGAACCAAATTTGATCAATATTAAATTTGTGGCATGGGATAAAGTTATGGTTTATGAGTTTTTGGGAAGGTGGTCTAGTTACATTCTATGAGAGTAGCTTGTAGTCGGAGCCAGAGTTCAAAGTGGCTACCAGGGTAACTCATTGTAAGTTGTGTAACAAGTGATAACATAGTAATTAAAATATCTTACCTAGCCATTTCCTTAAGATACATTAAAAAGACAAGTTAGAGATTTTGCCTCACCAATACCTTGAGTGCTTGTATGGGATAAGAATGGGAATGTGATGATGCCTTGAGATGTATGGCTAGTATTCCTCATCTTCACAAGAGCATATTTTTATTTTACATAGATTCATTAGGGGGTCAGGGTCTTGAGAGAGTATCATGGTAACCTTAGAATTGGCTCATGTGATGACACTCCCTAGTATGTAGCCGGAGTCTCCTCTGTAGATTTTGTATTTACCTCTAGTGGTATATTTATTGTTGATTATACTTATTGTTGGTGATATTCAATCATTTATGGCAGTTGGTGTTTTGTTTGTTGTGGTACTTTGACATGTGGCTTTGACTTGAAGTGCATATCTTTCATTGACTTTAATTCTTTCTTTCGATACTTTTTTTTTACTTGGTATCTATGGTTGACTTTGGTATGTGGTGTTGGTATTGGTTGAGTGTCTATTTGACTTTGATTATCTTTTCTTTACCAATAGTTTATATACCCTTGTGGTACATTTGACTATCAAGATTTCTTTTCTAGAATTGTTCTATGGTTTTATTATTTGTATGTGGATCGTTCGTTATCTTCTCTGCATGGTGGGAGTGGAAGCTTGACTAGGTGACCACATGGTTAGAAGGTAGTTACTTCTTACCATTTGATTCCCCCTTATATTGGAAAATGTTGGATGTTCATTGATGTAGTTGTACTACTATCTTTCTTATTCTTATCCTAGAGACTTTTATTTAGTTGATGTATATACATTATCATGTATCTTGTATTTGATGACTTGTATTTATTCTCACATACCTTGGGGTATTTACAATAGATGTTATTCATTAGATTTATTTCAATAATATATTTTAATTATGCATTTTCTTATGAGATGATGTGTCTTTTATTCCTTGATGATCATGAATATTTTACTTGAGTTTTAAACTAATTAACATATGCTTCTTAAACGTGACTCAATGTGAAGGAACACTTCAAGAATAAAATCTATATTGTATTCAAATATATGTAAATATTTTTATGTGTAAATTACTTTTCTAATGTTACTTTGATGTTGTTTAAACTTTTTTTTAAAATAGTTTAGAAAATATTGTAACATGTTATGTCTATTTCTCTTGGGTTCTTGAGTGGGCATTACATAAGTATTAATCTCCTTAATCATAAACCCTAAATCTATATCAAATGATCTAAATTAATTACAAAAAATATAATCATTCATTCTTATTTTCTCCTAACTGCATTGACATATATCAAATCTCTACCTTAGAAATTGTTTCAACTCCATAAGCTATTTTGACATTATAGAAATTTATTGATGAATATTCCTCAAATGTATTACCTCGATTGTTATGTCATTAATTCCTTTGATAAATCACACATCAACCGTCTAGTTCTCCAAAATTAATCATTAATTCCAATAATAATTTAAATCTTACAATTATGCCTTGAATCTTTACAAACGATTCATTGATTACCAATAAGCCTTATGTGTTTATCTATTCACCTATTTATTGGATGAAGGGTGCTCCCATTAATACCATAAACACATAATAGAGACAAAGAAATAAAAATAATTTGGGAAAACAAAAGATGGGCTTCTTGTTATTGCCACAAATACGGAATTACAAAATTCAAGATTACAATATGCTAATCCACATGGGTGCCTTCATTATAGTATTTGCACGAAAAAGTTGCATACTATCACCTGGAGTTGTCCTAGATAATGTATGAGCATTTCTTAAATATGAAATTTCATGCCTCTTGGGAAGGTTCTAGACACTCAAAATTAATACCTAGGGCCCACAAACCTTAACAATAAATATAGAGTCATACAAATGCATTTTTGATATTCATTTTGGAAGCTTTGGTTTGCCCAACTTTGGAAGACCCTAACTGTCAAATTGTTGCTATGATTAACTATGATAAACCCCTTTTCAAAATCCTCAGCTCTTGATCTACAAGCTTGGATTGGCACAAGTTCCCATCTGTTGATTTTTTGGGCCTCATCCAGGTACATTTAGGCCTCCAACAGTGAGCCTAAAGTTTTCATACAAAAATTGCATAGCAAAAAATTGAAATAAATCCATGAATACTCGTGATATGGCATTGAGCCTCAACTAACAAGTTGATATATTCAAGATGAATATCCACCTCTAAAATTAGGATATTTTGAGCTTGTATGACTAACTTATAAGTAGCAAGCCTCCAAAAAAAAACTCTGCACTGACACAACCAAAATTTAAGAAACAAAAAGGAAATATTTTTGGGTGATGCAAGATTGTTCTTACACCTAGGATGCTCCTACATTAGACACCCGGGATAATTTGAGAAGAGAACTCATCACATCTCAGGTGTTCTAAGGAAAACCAAGATGGTTAACGTCCTCCCTTGCTAGCCATGATGAATGTTCTACTAGCAGTCTCTTGATGAAGGGTGCTCCCTTAATACCATAAATACATAATTGAAACAAAGAAACAACAACATATGTGACAAAATATGGACTTCTTCTTATCACCATAAATGCGGGATTATAGAATTCATAAGTACAATATGCTAACCCAAATGGGCACCTTCATTATAGTAGTCTACTAGACAATGCTGTGAACTATCACCCTGAGCTATCTTAGACAATGTTTGGGCCTTTCTTAAATAGGCAGTTTTATGTCACTCAGAAAGATTCTAGATGCTCAAACTTAATACCTAGGATCGATAGACCCTAACAATACATATAGAGTTGGCTAAATACATGACATTTATTTTAGAAATTTTGAGTAGCCCAACTTTGAAAGGTCATAACTCTTGAACCGTTGCTTCAATTGGCTATTATAGCCACTTTTTGAAAATGCCAACTCATGATCTACAGGCTCAAGATTGCACAAGCACCCTTTCATTGAGTTTTTGCACCTCATCTGGGCAATCTAAGGCCTCCAAAAGTGAGCCTACATATTTTTTTGCAAATTTTTCCACCAAAAATCTGTAATAACTTCTATGATACTTAAGCTAGAGCAATGAGATTTTTATGGTAGCCTTATAATTCTAAAATGAACCTTCATGTAGAAAATGATAACATTCTAAGCTTGTATGATAAACTTATTAAAAATAGTAAGCTCCCATAAATAGTAACAACCATGTCTGTTGGTCCTTATTAAAATAGAAAAGACTAAAAATAAAAATATTTTTGGATGATGCAAGATTGCTCTTACACCTAGGATGCTCATGTATTAGTATAACTCTAAAAAAAACTCAGCCCATTTCAAATGCCTTTGGTTTAATTTTCCTTGACTATTCAAATATTGCAAAGCTTGATGATCAATATATAAAACATACTCCTTAGGAAGAGGATAGTGTCCCCACTTCTTCAATGCCTAAACTATAGCATAAAATTCTTGATCATAAACATAATATTTTATTTTGGCATCATTCAACTTCTGACTAAAAATAGCAATAGGTATACCTTCTTGGCTCAAAACAACTCCTATTGTAGTACCGCTAGCATCACAATCTACTTGAAACACCTTTTTAAAATCTAGAAATGCTAAGACAAGCTTCTTTGTGACTTTTTATTTCAATAAATTAAAAAACGTATCTTCTCTTACAATCCACTTAAATTCTTTCCTATCCCCTCTCTTTGTTTTAGTCAAGGGTCCACAAATATTGCTAAAACCTCTTATGAACTTTATGTGTAAACTTGCCAATCCATGAAAAGATCTTACCTCTATAGCACTCTTTGGAGTAGGTAATTTAAGGATAGCCTTCACTTTCTTTGGGCCCATTTTCAAATCTTCTATTGAGACTACAAATCCTAGGTACACTAACTCCTTCAAAAAACTACACTTCTTTAGGTTCATTAGCAAATTTTCTTCCCTCAACTTATCAAACACCTTTTGAATATGCATGAAAATCCCCTCCAATGTCTTACCAAAGATCAATATTTCATCTAGGTAAGCAATGACAAAATTACCTAGAAAATCCTTTAGTACCTTATTCATGAGCCTCATGAAAGTGCTTGGTGCATTAGTTAGCCAAAAGGCATGAATAACCACTCGTACAATCCTTCCTTTCTCTTGACAGTAGTCTTCCATGCATCTCCTTCTCAGATGTGAATCTAATGGTACCCACTCTTTAGATCTATCTTTGTGAAATATATAGCTCCACTCAAAGAGTCCATAATATCATCCATCCTTGGCAATGGAAATTTGTACTTGATTTTGATCTTGTTGATAGCCTATTAATTTGTGCACATCCTCCAATATCCATTCTTCTTTGGTTCTAATACTATTGGTATAGCAGATGGACTTGGACTTTGTCAAATCAACCCCTTCTACAAAAACTCATGAACTTGTCTATTCAACTCTTCAATTTCTACTAGTGTCATTTTTTGCACTTCCTTGTTTGGAAAATTGGTTCCTAGAATCAAATACATTTGGTGATAGATCTTCCTCATTGGGGGTAATTCATCAGATACATTATCTGACACAATATCAATCCCAACAAATTTGTAACTTTTGCAAGTACCTCCTCTACTTCTTCTTTACCATATTTTGCGATTATAGAAAAATACATATGCTAATGCTTCATACCTTTGAGAAACTCTTTTCCATCAACAAAACATATCTTGGCAACACTACATACCTTTTCTTCTTTCTTCTTTAATGACTTCAACTTATGTTTCACTCCACCCTTTTTCAGAGTGTAGGTATTTAGTCACCCATCATGTACATCATGCCTATCAAATTGCCACACCCTTCCTAGAAACATATGACATATGCTCATTTACATGATATCACAAAGTACCTCATCCTAGTAGCTTCCAATCTTGAACTTCACTAGGTATTGCTCATTGACCATAACCTTGTGGTCATCCTACACCCAAGCAACATGATATGGACTCGAGTGTTTCTAACTCTTGAGAGTTAACTTTTTGATCATATTTTCTAACACTAGATTTTCAAGATGTCCATCATCAAATGATCACATCAAAGCACTTATCTTTGCATTTGCACCTAGTGCAAAACAAACTCCTCCTTTGATCAAGTTCATTCTCTCCACTCAAGAAGGCTCTCCTATTAACTAGGACTTCTCCTCTTTAAGAATCTTCAAAATATGATGATCTAGCATCTTCATCACCATGTACAACTCTGGCTTGGTCTTCTATTCTCTAATCTATTCTTCCTTGGTGTTGTGAACATTCAAATTCTTCATGCCCTTCTTCTCCATAGTGAAAGAATTTTTCACGAAAACCTCCTCTTCCATATCCTTGCTCTCTGCCTCTTCCTCTTTGATCTCCATTTTTTTAATCATGGGGAAGTGTTTCCCCTCTAATTTTGACTTCTACTTCTCACATCATCTTTTTTTCTTTTGATCATCATATTGACCTCCATAAGATCGTCTGTTGGATCTTCCACTGTGACCTCTTCCACTATTCTTGTTATCAAAATTTTTTCTCAACTTATCCTCAACTTTTAGGGAAAAATTGTATGCCTCTTCAATACTATTCATTTGAACCAAACTCAGCTCTAATTGACTATTATAACCACTTTTCAGAATCCTTAGCTCCTGATCTATAGGCTTGAATCAGCTCAAGCACCATTCCCGAGCACATTTAGGCCTCTAATGATGAGCCTAAATTTTTTATACAAAAATTGCACACCAAAATTCTATAATAAATCAATGAATACTCATGATATGGTACTAAACCTCAACTGGTAGGCCAATATATCTAAGATGAATATCCACCTCTAAAATTAGGACAATTTGAGCTCATAAGACTGACTTACTAAGTAGCAAGCCTTTAGAAATAACAACTCTACACTAAGATAATACTTATTCAAGAAACAAAAAGGAAATATTTTTGGGTGATGCAAAATTGCTCTTACACCCAAGATGCTCCTGCATCATTATCCTTTGTAACTATTCATCCAGTTCACTTGTCAACTTCTAGTTTACTTGTTTGTCCCTATTTACCTATACAAATGTCTAGCTCACCTATTTACTTGTTCTTGTCAACATCATCTCCAATTGATTAAATGACCTTTACCTATAAACATTATATGATGTTATCTTAACCATATCATATCAAAATCATCATGTATCATTTTTAATGATCGATCCAAACAATTCCTTACAAATTTGAAGAAACATTCAAATCACTTAACTACTCATTGTGACTACTTTAATAATTACCTCATTTGATTACATCAATCATAACTTATTGAATTAATCACATAAATGGCTGCTATGATAAACTTATCTTCATGACACATCACTTAACCTTCTTGTTGTTGAAAACAGTTATGTAATTGTATGTTGTCTTTGATGTTACACAAAATGTCAAGCCTTTACTAAGAAATCAGTGATAGCTAAGCTCACTCGGGCATTGAAGGTAGTTTTCTATATATGCCAAGCATTCAGTGATAATCAAGTTCAGAGATAGTACCAACTGAGCTCATTTAGTTAATGAAGTAGATCCTATATTGATTGAGTTCACTTGGTTACCAAAATAAAGTTAGCATGGATTCAGTATTTATCAAGTTGGGTTGGTTAACATTAGAACTCATGTTCTAACTGAGTTGGGTCAGTTAACAAATGGATTCTTAGTATTGACTAAGTACTCAATTTTGTATTAGCTGACTATCAGTATATTAAGTCTGATAAATTTATTGGTGAATACAAGATGACTTAAGGGTTAATATTTTATTGATAAAAAGAGTATTCGAGCCAAATTGAGAAGGTGAACCATATATACAAAAAGGTCAAGTTGAAGATTAAAATATGGAATTGAACAAGATGAATTAAGGAAGCAAGTTTAAAGGATATCTATAAAGGGCAAAGCATTTGAGTCAACCAAGTTGCAAAGAACTTTTTTTATCAAGGAAGATCAAGTAATCAAGCCAAAACTAATATTTGAACTAGCAAAATTAGTTGCATTATTAATTAGGTTAAGTCATTGTTAGTCTCTAGTAATTGTAGCAGTGATTCAAATATCTTAACAGAGTTATCCTAATAGCTATTCATCAAATCCTCTAATGAGGTGGCATTTCTAGATTGAAGTGTTTGAAGACCTCTACCAAGGCAACTCCTAATAGGGTGAATTAAATCCTCTAACAAGGCCACACCTAACATTGTATTTTGTAACCTTTAACAAGGTTGGCTCCTAACAGGGCTCACTTTAGAAGAGTGACAAATAGTAACTAGTTGCAATTTGTGGTTTTCCCAAATTGGGTTTCGACATTAATTCTTGGTGTCTCTTATGTTAATGTTATTTCCTTTATGTTTCTACAACTAAGTTATTAAAGGCTAATCACATTGATATCTTAAGATCTCTGCGCTAACCAAGTGATGGTAATATATTTAGTGTTAACCAAGTTACAACAAATTTTGGTTTTATATTGTGTTGACATCTTAAAAGGTACTTTGGATTTGTTTTGTAGTAATTGACTCACCCCTCCCCTCTCATTTACTCATTTCCATTTCCAACACCTATATGATAGGAACACTTAATTTTCACTACAACTCATTCTTTTCTCCAATGAATATGTGGTAGCATGTTAAAACACTTAGTCAATAGTTGAAATCCATGAAAAAAAAAATTACTTATCTACTATAGTACATGATAATAGGTAAACCTTGTTCTAATCTACACCATATCTTCATCAACAATATCCAACAATATTTTTATAATATTTCCTCAATAAATACATCATCATTTCATTGCCAAATTAGTTATGCCAACACTATATTAGGTCTAGTCTGAATTATATATTGCAATCCTCCAATCATAGATCAATTCCTTATCTAGAATTTATTAGTTGAATTATTAATAGAACTCAATTTACATTTATTTACCATAGGTTTTCCAACTAGTTTATGATTTTCCATAGTAGCCTTTATTAAAACATCCTTAAGATATCTAGTATGAGATATAAAGATACCATTTTAAGTCTAAGTTATTTGCAAGCCAAGAAAGTACTTCATTCCACCTATCATAGATATCTCAAATTTACCATTCATTTCCTTTAAAAAAAATATTTATCATTTCATAATTTCCACAAAAAATAATGTCATCAGCAAATACCTCAATAATCATGGACCATCATTATTATTTTGCAAGGATAAGTTATTGTGTGCACTACCTTTCTTAAAACCCAAATGCAAAAAATACTTTTCTAACCTCACAAACCAAGCTCTTTGAGCTTTCTTAAGAAAGCATATTTGGCATCCATCTAATACAATTTAAATTTATTGCTAGTTTAAAATGCCAAGACTAATATAACTACTTCTAGTCTAGCCATATGAGGAAAAGTTTCTTCAAAACAAATACCTTCTTATTGATAATAACCTTTACATATCAATATTTCTTTGTTCATTACCTTTTCTCCTTGTTCATTTAGTTTATTTCACAATGACCATTTAATATCTATAACATTTTTATCTTTAGGCCTAGGAGTCAATTCCCATATATTGTTCTTTTAAATCTATTCTAGTTATTATTTCATTGTAGTATCCCATGATTTATCTTAATATGCTTCATCTATACTCTTAGGTTCAACTTGTGAAATTAGCCGCAACTATTTTCTAATTCTTTCTCTAGTTGTTATACCACTACTTACATTTTCAATAATATGATCACAAGAATGATTTAGAGCTACATACCTTGGTGCTATCTATTTTTTCCTTGGTTCTTCAATATTAACATGTATCTCATTTTCCATCTCAAATAATTATTCTTGTTCTGCACCTTGATTTTGAATTTGGTTATGTCTTTAAGTAGTCCTCGCCTGATTTCCTTCTTCATCTATGTCATAATCAAATGTTTTTTCTTGCACCTAAAATATTTCATCAATTTTCACATTTTCACTCTCAATAATTTCATTTACCTTATATTATAACATATGCATCCTTTGATATTAGTAGAATAACCAATAATTATTCCTTCATCACTTATGGGCCCATACTTTCCCATCTTATCTTCTCTCTTAATGTAGCATTTGCTTCAAAATATTATAAAGTACTTAACCAATGGTACATGACCAAGTTAAATTTCATTATAAGTTTTACATGTTCTATGCCTTTTATCTAAACTATATTCAAGGTGTATATTGTAGTATTTCTTGCTTATCTCCAATGTAAATGTTCTACCTTACCAATCAAGAATTGTAATGTTTCTTCTCGCCACTACATCATTTGATTGTGTTGTCATGGGGGCTAAAGACTTTTTGAGAATATCATGATCTTCACAATATGCATTAAATTTCTTGGATGAAAAATCACCTTTTGTGTTAGACATTAAAAAATTTATAATCTAGATTCATCTCTCACCATCATGTGACCTTGTCTAAATAGAATCACATAAATCTGTATGCACTAACTCCAGCTTCCCTTTAGTAGTAAATGCCTTTCTCTAAAAAGTGTTCCATATTTTTTTACCCATCACACATTCTTTTCAAATAATGTGAGCATATTTTATAATTTTAGGAAAATATCTTACAACATTAGCATCATTTATTCTCACCATATGATAAAAGTTTACATGAAAAAAACCTTATTTCTCATAACTATATGTCATCAATCTTAGACACATTTTTTTTTGGAATGTAATGCAAGCTAGGTAACTAAGAGGCGGGGTGAGGTGGGGAGGGGGATGAATTAGGAACCACTTAAACTTCTTTTAACTAAACCACTTTTTTAAGTTGTCTAATCTACTTGCATGCATGAAATATAATGCAGTAAAATAACATCATAACACAATATTGGTAATCCAGAAACCCTCCAAGTAGAAGGTAAAATTGGGTTAGGGATGACACCTACTATGAATTTTGATGAAGGTCCTTTCAAGTAAACTTATCATCTACATTTTATAGATGAGTCTCTTCATTTCCTTGGAATGCTTGTAGCATTCAAATATTATTTTCTTCCATATTTGCTTAATGCTTAAATGATAATACAATGAATGATATATTTGGATAGAAAAAATTCCTTATACTTATATCCATCCAAAAAATTCCATCACAGGTTAGCTACAACATAACTAATTCCAAAAACATTTACCAAGTTGGCTTAGTGCTAAAACACAAGTCCAATGGCTTACTCGGATGATGTTCAAGATACTTAGGCAACACTATCACCTTGGCTAACTCTGGCACTCGGTTGATACTAGATACTTGGTTCATGTTGATCACTTGGTAAACATCGCTAACTCAGTTCACACTAGAGCTCAATAGAGACTCTCAACTCAATTTACACTACAACTCACTGTGAACTATCAACTCGGTTGACACTACTTACTGTAGACACTTAAATTTGTCCAAAACCCATTCCTAGCCAATTAAATAAATACTCATTATTTATTTAATTCCCCTACCTTAATTAAATAAATTTTACATTTATTTAATTATGTTTGCCTTACCTTGATTTAAATAAACTAAGGTTTATTTAAATCTTAACCTATTCCCACTTGCATCTAACCCCTTTCACTTTAATTAAGTATGTCATTTACTTAATTAATTCCCTCCTAATCCCACTAGGAATTAAATATTGCATTTAATCCTATTTGAGCACATGGCTCCTACATTCAACCCTCACCTAACATCACTAGCCTACCTAACCCATCATGCTAAACCTACCCACTTCCTTAATCATGCTTTCTTTTCCTAATCATCCTAGCTAATCACCTCTTAATCCTAAGTGTGTTCTCACACATGTGTGAGGAATCCTCACACATGTGTGAGAGATGTTCACACTTTCCTCAGCCCTCATATCTTGCATGCTTCTTGCACACTTGTCCTCTTGCATGAGAATCAAGTTGTCTCACACATGTGTGAGAAGCCATGCTTCTCACACCTCTTACACCTATCATTTACATGTCACCATCAAAGGTTGCTCACACATGTGTGAGCATATTGCCCCCTTTGAATGGTCAAAATCCTAATCCATGTGGAGTCTACTTGTCCTCCACCTCATTGACACCTCATCGATCCTGAGAGATCTTAGCCCTCCATCTTGCATTCAATCTCAGCCATCCATTTTCCTATAAAAGGAGAGCCCTCTCCTCATTTTCTAAGAAGCACTATCTACCTTATTGTTATGTTGCTGGACTTGTGAGCAACCACATCACACAACAATGTGAAATCATATTCACTTGATGGTTTCATGAGGTTTGCATAGTGCTATTTTGTTGTTCATTTACATGCCTTCTTTCATATTTTGAGGTTTTGCATGATAATGTAGGAATGTGCATTAGTTGCTTAGTGTTATTTCCTTAGTTACATTTTTATGCAACACACTTACTTCTTTCTTAGTTAACATTGTCTGTATGACTCTTTAATGAGCTCAGTTGACACTACAAACTAGTAACTTGGTTACTACTGTCTATCCATTATGACTAAGTGTTTTGACACTAACTGACAATATATCTTTCAATGAGATTAACAATCTCCCCCTTTGGCATTAGTGATAAAAACACTTATCATACACAACATCTAAAAATATTCTCCAATCAAACTCCCCCTTTGAGTATGCTATGTTTTGTAGCTCAATTTTCACTAAAAAATTGCGCAACTTGGTTTGAATTGAAGACTTTGTTTTTGGTTTTTCAAAATTGTTTCTTTTTCTTCTTTTTACATATCTTTCCTAATGTACATATTTTCTCTTTCTTATACATACCTCCATTTACATATAGTAATATGTATATTCTAGTTTCTCTATATAATTTCTACTTTTGTACACCTTCTTTCCTCTTTGTACATCTTCTTTCCCCCTTATTTTTGTTTAAAATGTCAAAAAGCTCCAAGGTTATACCAAAATGAGAAATAAAATCATTGTGTAACTTCAAAATTATAGAAGAAGTCTTGTATTGGTTATCTTATAGTACCTTCAAGATGTGCAGATTGATCTGAAGCTTTGTTGATAACTTATACATATGATTTGCAATTAGCATACTTGCATCTTTGACTAATGTCCTTGCATGATCCATTCTCTTCTACATAATGTCCATGTGGGGAAGTATCATACCCTATATATCAATCAATGTTTCTCTTTTTTAGCCTCTTCCCTTAGTAGTCTTTCCTGAAGATCTATCAATAATCTGGATTTTGCAAAATGAATGGTGTTGGAGCTAGGATTGAGTGCCAAAGTCCATGTCAACTTTGACTAGTTTCTCTTTTATTTCCTTCGTAAAGTTAGTGGAATCACTTAAATTTACAAATAAAAACATAATATTATTTAGAAAAATTTCTAATGCAAAAATTAAAGTAGATTGTTCTATTTTATCTATTGCTATCTTGTGTGCTACATTATCTAGCACTTTATTCTCAAAATTCCTTTTAGCTTTCAAAAGGATTTTGTCCTACCCATTAGTATCCTCATTGAATTTATGAATAATATCAAGTAATTGATCAATGAGAGGGACTTTATCATTTAACTCTATAGATAGAGCATATACAAATATTTCTTTTATGTCTTCCAAGGCTTTGCTCCTATCTCTTTTATCACTTAGCATTCATTACTTTACTCTTTTCTTCCATAGTTCACTTTTCCCTTGCTCTTGGCTACTGAAGAAGGAATAATAGCTTTACTTTTGTCAATCGAGTCCTCTTGTTGTTGCTCAATCAAACTATGGGAGCTTATTGTAGTTCAGTTGAGACTGTGGGAGCCTGCTACTTAGTTTCCTTTGTGATAGAACTTGGTGAAGGTAAGATAGACTTCACTTCATAGCTTGGTTGAACTATGTTCAACTCAAATTATTGTTTCTCAAATGTTGCCTTAGGTGGAGTGGAGGGAAGTGATTTTATGACTTCTACTACAATTTTCTCAGCATCAGAATCGTCAATTGTTTGAATCTCTAGAAGAGCTCCTTCTTCCTTAATGTTAAAAATGTTCTTCCATGTCTTTGTTGTGGACTACACATCTTCCATATTTTTTGATAAAACTTGAAAGGTTTTGAATCTTGGAGTTTATTTTGTTTCATTATTGGATATTTCCTTCTCTATTTCTTTCTTAGAGAGATTAGGCATGAGACTTCTTAGGGTCTACTCTCTAATGTCCTTCTCTATTTTTTTTGTATTCTCTCAATGGTGTGAAACAACCTTTAGTAGATTTTCAGGAGCATGCCCTTTAATCTAAGAAGGGTCATATTTTCACTTTTCCATTTTCACAACTAATGTTTCCTTAATTTGTTTCTACTCCTCTTTGCTACATTTTCTAGCAATTTATTCTCAAACTTCCTTTCAGCTTTCATAAGGAGTTTGTCTTAGCATTCATTACTTTTCTATTTTCTCCATAGTTCTTTGAAAATATCCACTTCCTCGACTGATAGATTTGATTGGTCTCAATTTGAGATTAAAATCTCCTCATCAAGATCAATACCATCAACTATGTTTACTTTTCCTTTGCTCTTGGATACTAAAGAAGGAATAATAGCTTTAATTTTGTCAATTGAGTCCTCCTAATGTTAAAGAGATTAAATTTCCACAATCCATAGCAATTAAACTGATATATTTCTGGATTTGATTGTGTAAAGATTTTTACCATCAACGTTTCGAATCACACCAAGTGATCCATCATCAGGATGAAGAGAGCAAGAGATGTCAAACAGAATGGGTTGCAGAAGTAGACAAACTCAAAGATATAGGGACTAAGGGAGGGGGATTGCACGCACACCAAAAAAAGTCAAATGGGGAGATGGTAGGATAGAAGACCCTAAGTGATAGACACCCAATCAACAGGGGGACAAGTAAAAGAGAAGTGAAAAGGAAACTAAAGAAATGGCCAGATGTAGGGTATGTGGCAAAAAAATGTGCATCCCCACTAAGAACAAAAAACAAAAAAACAAAAAACAAAAAACAAAAATAAGAGTCAAAAATGAATGAAAATGAAAATAAATTACTAAAAAATAAGTTGGAAATACGTATAACACAGCAAAGAAAACCCACACGAACAAACTGCTAGATAAATGTATAAATGAACATCCACCTAAAGAACAGACCACATAAAAATTAGAAATAAAATTAAAAATAACAATAAAAATAAAAATACAAATAAATAATGATAATAAAATAAAATAAAGAAATTGAAAATATGAATAGGAATAAACAAGTCTAAAGACAAAAACATGAATAAATATAACGTGTTGGGTAGAACACATGCAAATATAGTATATAATGAGTGTATGTGTGTATCATTTTTTTTGATATATATATATATATATATATATATATATATATATATATATATATATATATATATATATATATATATATATATATATATATAAAATGTTATGCGCGTGTGTGTGTGTGTTATTTAAGACTCGATATATGTATAGACACATATACATAAACATGGATGAGAATTAGATGTGGGCAGATATGGGCCAGCGGAGGGAAAAAATCTATATTGATGTAAACAAACAAATATATATATAGTATTATTTATATTTATATATAACTATGCAAATGGTGCATCTTGGAGTTTGTTTTGTTTCATTATTGGATATTTCCTTCTCTATTTCTTTATTGGAAAGATTAGGCATGAGACTTCTTAGGGTCTACTCTCTAATTTCCTTCTCTATTTTTGTTGAATTGTCCCAATGGTGTGAAAAACCTTTAGTAGATTTTTAGAAGTATGCCCTTTAAGCTTAGAAGGGTCATATTTACACTTTTCCATTTTCACAACTAATGCTTCCTCAATCTAATTTTTCTCCTCTTTTCTTTTGGAGTCATATTTGAAATATTTAAATCCTGTCAATACCCCTTCCTTCCCTTATACTTTCTATTTGTTTCTCAAAGGTAGGAGGTTCCTTCTTCAAAGATATGATTAGGGTATTGTCTTCATCTTCATCATCTTCATCCTCATCCTAAAGCTTTAGTTTTTTCCTTGGTTTTCTTGGCTTGGAGGTAGTAATCACAGGATTAGATCTTGTAGATACCCTAGGTGGAGGATTGGATGGAGCCTTCACCTTCTTCTTTTGTGGTTCCTCTACCTCTTCTTCTTCTTCTTTACTTTCCTCTTCCACATCTTCTTCCTCTTATATATCATCACCCTTTCCTTTAGTGGGCTCAAGAGAAGAATTTGATTTGGCAAGTTTCTTTCCAATGCTTTCTAGCCTCTTCTTCCCTCTTTTTAGAATTTGAGGAATCTAAATCTCAAGTGAGATTCTAGCCTTAGCTTCATCATATGTTCCAAAATAAGTTTCCTTGGGATCCATAGGCTCATTGATGAGTACCTCAATAATGTCTTTTGTATCATCAATATTCACTTCATATGCCAAAGGTTTTACCCATGTAATCCTAAGTTTGACTATATGTATGTGAACTATGTTACAATCAACTAGAAAGCATATATCTTGTTCATAATCTTCTACAAGTTTCTTGGAGATCCTAATCCTACTTTGCATCCTTTCTTTGAAATTATTATTAAAGTATGCATCCATGATGCTTTCAAAGTTTTCACCCATGTTATTTATGAATTCATTTATTTGATATAGAATTGGGGTGTCTTTCTTCCAAACAACATTTCCTTTTGAAGGAAATAATTTCTAAACATAAAAGAATAAATAAAATAAGATTGAAGTGAACTTACATGTGTTTTTCTTTTGAGGCTTGAATGCTCTCCATGTTCTTGCTCAGCTGGGTGTGTTGAAGCTCAACTAGGTCAAAAGGTAGACTCTACTTAACAACCTTGTATGCCTAGTCTACTACTTCACATGGTACACTATTTTCATAGATTGAATTGTGTATTTTATGCATAATGACATGGATGTCATCCCATTTAGCTAGAGTTAACTTTTTAAGCTTTGCCCAACCTAGGATTTTGGTCATCTTAGATTTCTCGATCATTGGATACCTTGTTATCCTATGAATCATCTTCTTCATGATGGGATAGGCATGTTCTAGCCATAATGATATATCATGAACTTGGCTTAATATAAGCATGATTCATTGGACACAGAAGTTACTTTGCATGTGGATAATGTGGGTAAAACCCTTGACCTCTAGATGTTTGTGTTCTAGCTTTAGCACATCATTATCACACAATGCACCATATGCTTGATCTAGCTCAATATTCCCTAATTATTTAATAAAGTAATGATAAAATGACCTGATGTTATGAACGAGGATTCAATGAGTGATCTCCTTAAGGATCCTTCTCTTCAAAAATTACTAGATAAAGTTGGAATTTTGGAGGAATGAAATTTGAGCTTTTTACCAACATTTTTGAGCCCTTCTTGACCTTTGAACTAGAAGATGTTTCCATGATGCTTAGTTCATGAAGGATTTGAAGCTGCTATCTTCACCTAATAAATTCCTTCAACGCATTTTTTCCTAATGACTTTGGAAGCTCAAGAAATATTGCACTCTTTAGAAAACTCCAAATTCACAATGAAAATGAAACTATGATTTCATCATTTTATCAAATTTTTGATTTAGGACTTCATTAAATTCTCAATACCTGGGTAGGTATAAGAATCTCAATTTGTTCTTCAACCTTTGAATGCTCAAATATGATTAACTAATCATGCTTCATTAAGTTAGTGACCATGCTTGGTTAAGTCAATGACCATGCTTGGCTAGTTCTAAGGAGTGACTTGGTTTGGTCTAACAACTTCGTTATGCCAAAGAAGTGACTTAGTTAGAGCTAACATCGTTGTCTATTCTAAGTCTTTACTTCTATCCAAGTGTATCTAATATGCTAATTTGGATTATCTTGCTTGGATGATTGGAACTGATGTATAATATGAGTTTTGTCACAACTCTAGTGATCTCCTTGCTTGTTCAAGTGGACATAATTGAATCACCCAATCCATTCTCTTGGGTGTCAATAGCCAAGTACTTATTTCATTTAAATTTTCTAGATATTTCCTCACCCATTGTTTCTTCATTTGAGTCCTAGCATTGTCTACCTTTAATTTATTTTCATCTTTAATTTCATCTCTATTCATGCAATTCTTTGCTAGATGTCCAAGTTCTTTGCATACATAGCATCTTTTAGTAGGATTTCTCTTTTTGAGTTGAATCTTCATGCAATTAGCTCCTATATGTCCAAATTCTTCACATAAATAACATCTATACCAAGTGTTGTAGTGCTAGCCAAATATTTATTTAGCAAGTTGTTCAAAGGGATTCCAATTCTTGGTTCTACACTCTAAAGATTTATGGCCTTTTTTGTTGCATGTAAAACATTTTCTTGCAAATTTTTTTTTCTTTCTGTATTTACTTTCCCTATGTCCATATTTTTTGCAACCGTAACATTTTCCATTAAATTTATGCTTTCCATTACTCCAACATTCATTTGAAGTATGCCCCATTGTTCCACAATGATTGCATGTAGGCCTTTTATTGTTTTGAGCTTCTTGCTGTAATGACTCTCCTTGTTCATTTTAGCTCAATCCTGCTTTCCCTTTATTTATTTTCCCAAGATATTTCAGCTAACTAATCCATGCTTTCTTGTGACCTAATCATTCTTTCATTGGTTTCTCTTTCTATTCTAATATCATTCCAAAGTCTTTCATTTTCTATCTTTAAATTGATGACTTCTTGATTTGCATCATTCAACTGATATTCCATATCTTCCTGAGGTAGTGAAACATGGTGGATTTCATTGTGCTTTTCTTCTATCCTTGTGTTGAGTAGTATTTTGTCTTCTTCTTTCATATTTTTTTCTTTGCAAATATCTTCAACTCTTTCTTCTATGTAGAGATTTTCATTCATCTTGTTTACTAATTCTTTTCTTCTTTTCATTGATTGAGAGAGTTGATCCTTCAAAAAAATTATTTTTTCCATGGTCACATGTAGATCCAAATTTTCATTCTCAATGGCCTTCTCTAGTTTGTATACTTCCATTGTCTTTGATCTTTTTTCTCAAGCTGCTAAACTTTCTGATATGAGAACCTTTCTCTGATACTAATTGTTGGAAATGTAATACAAGCTAGGTAATTAAGAAGAGAGGGAGGGGTGGGTTGGGTTAGGTGGAGAGGGTGGGGGGTGGTGAATTAGGAATCACTTAAACTTATTTTAACAAAATAACTTTGTTAAGTTGTTTAATCTTCTTACATCCATGAAACATAAAGTAGTAAAGTAACAACACTATAACAGAATATTGGTAACCCAAATACCCTCCAAGTAGAAGGTGAAATTTGGGTGGGGATGACACCCATAATGCTTCACTATTGTAATAATAAATTTTTCTTATTAAGGCTTACAAATGATCACTTCTTATGATCTTACTCAGTTAAGAGAAATAAGGACTGTTAGGTCCACCTTGTGAAAGGATTTATACAATACAGTTAAGTATGTACTCTGTTAGGAGTTTTGCAAAGGATTGTTAGGTCCACCCTATTATAGGATTTGGGAGTGATGAACCTATTAGGATGAATCAGTGGATTGATCTCTAAAATGCAATTGTGATTGTTGATAAAGATCCTTTGAAGTAAATTGACCACCTGATTGGGATAGACGAGTCTCTTTATTTCCTTGGAATGCTTGTAGCCTTCAAATATTTTTCTCTTCCATATTTTCTTAATGCTTGACCATTACTACAATGAATGATATATTTGGATAAATAAAATGCCTTATACTTATATCCATCCAAATAATTCCATCACAGATTGGCTACAACATAACTAATTCCAAAAAAAATTACCAAGTTGGCTCAATGTTGAAACATGAGTCCAATGGCTTACTTGGGTGATGTTGAAGATACTCAGGCAACACTATCACATTGGCTAACTCTGACACTTAGCTGATATTGGATGCTCAATTCATACTGATCACTCAGTACACACTATTCTACCAACTTGATTATAACATTGGAACAATAATGCTTTTTTGACTTGGTTCACACTGGAGCTCGGTAAACACTGTCAACTTGGTTGATATTATAGCTTAGTGTGAATTGTCAACTCAATTGACAAAGAAACTCAATTGGCATTACTTACTTCCTAATTAGTTGACATTGTTTGCATGGTTCCTTAGTAAGCTCAGTTAACACTTTAGACTAGTAACTCGGTTACTATTGTCAATCCATTATGACCAAGTGTTTTGACACTATCTAACAATGTATCTTGCAATGAGATTAAAAAATTATCATAGAAGAATTTAATTGAAAATTAATACCTCTAGTCTTAGCACCAATTGAAATTACATTTCATGATTGATCTCTAATTAAATAGCTTCCATATTTGAATTGCAAATGATAAACCTTGTCCACAAGTTATCCAATAGTTAAACATTTATGTATCAAACCATCAACAAATAAGACATAATGTGTGTTAGTTTTACCATCAAGGGTTCTAGAATCCTTTCCCTTAATAAAGTAAAGATTATCAACATAAAACTTGACAATACAACTATCATACTTTTTCAAATCAACAAACTTGTATTTTTCACCTATCATGTGATGTGAACATCCAATATCTATAATATATTGTAATTTCTTCTTAGTATGTGAAACTAATGATTTTTCTTCCTTAACAAGACCTTCATCTTTAATTTCAAAAAATCCTATTTTATCTTCTTGATCATTATTCTCAAATATAATATCTTTAATTGAAGGCTCTTCATCGTAGTAATATTACTATGGTATTTTGACTTGTAGGGCTTGAGATTAACCTTAGATATTGTGGTAAATACTATAGAAGAAAAGTGACCAACCTTTTGATGTGAATAGAAGATTATAGATAATTTTCCTTAAACTTTTCCCTTACTATGTATTCTCTCTTTTTTATCAAAGCCCCAAGCTTATTCAACTTTATTTCTTCTTACTCTATATCTTCCTAATCCTTAGCATATTCTCCAAGGTATCTACTATAGCTTATTTCACTCTTTGTTAGAATTCATTTATATTTAGGAATAATAGCTATACAAGTATATTCAACTTTAGGTAAATAATCTTTCAAATTAGAAGTTTCAAAAGATTCCAACTTACCAATCAATGTATCCTAGATGAATCCCTTGATGATGGGTATCACTTCCTTAGTAGAATTCACTTTATTTTCATAGGATGATGTCAAAAATATAAGAATATTCTTCACAATTTCTTATTCTATTATATTTCTACCAGTATTCCTTATTCCTATAATAATCTCTATAATTCTCTAGGCATAGGCTCTAATTGTCTTATCTTCCACATTCTTGCATTCTCCAGCTTTGGTTTCCATTTTTGCAACTTCACTTTCTTTGTGTATCAATATCCTCCATATCTTTTCTAATGTTTCGCAAACCTCATGGGTTGAATCCAAATCTTTCACCTCTATAGATTATGCTTTTGATGATGCACTAATTAAGGCTTATATTAAAATCATATTTCGCTAAAAGTCCTTATCATATTTTATACATTAAGATAACTCACTCTCTAATGTTATGTTAGTTTGATTATTTATAATCAACTAGAAATAAATTCTCATATAGATCAAGTGATTCTCATCTTGATCTTATAATTATCATATTCATTGGCATCAAATACAAGACTTTCCTTTGTGTATGTAATCATGGGCATCCTCAAGCTTCTAAGTTTCCTTCTCAAAGAGGACCCAATGCTCTGATACCAATTGTTAAGAAGTAAATTCCATACTTCATAAATATTAGTGGAGAGATTATATTGTATATAAATCTAATTAGTTTTAAGCTTATAAAATTGATCGCCAATTACTAAAATAAAAATGTACAATAACAAGAGACCAAACACCATAAGATAATGATTTTTTTTCTCAAGGAAAACCTTTAATCAATGGGGAAAACCCCAATGAGGATGATACCCACTAGATATTTTACTAATACATAAATTCATTTTTAAAGGATGTGACACTATTAGGAGTTAAATATAATGCATTTAGTATAATTATCCATGTTATAGGAACTTTAACCCTTGTTAAAAAGTCTGAAGTGCCTCTCTCATTTTATGAGTGATCATATTGGGAACAATGAGTGGTCTACACCCTTGGGGTGATTTAAATTGTGTTGTTGTCTTCGTAGATTGATTATGTTTTATGTTTAACTTATGAGACTTATTATTTATTCAATGGCTTCATTGATGTATGCGCTAGTGGTTACTTGGATTTATATGGTATCACAATGTTATTTCATGATTACCCTTGGATATGAATAGTGATTACACTGTGAGTTGCATTGGATTGGTGCAACTTATGCTAGCGCTTGCCACATTGTTGATTTTTATATTTGATTAAGTTTTTAGTATTATTTTTTCCATATCTATATGATGGTGCCTTATGATATTTTTGGTGCATTTTACATTTGAGGTTATTGATGTTTCTTCAAGATGACTATATATGATTGGTGAGGTATTAGGCCATATATTATTAATCCAACTTTTATGCCCATTGAATCATTTGTATATGCTTAGAATAATTGAGAAATGATTTATGTATATTCAAGGTTGAGATTATTAATTATATTTTCATATGGAATATTTTTATTGGGATTCATGATTATTATGCCTCTATGTTATGAATGTTTTTCCTTTAATTTTAGTTGATATGTATAATGATTATTTAAGGTTTAAGTTTAAATTCAATATCATGTAATCATATGTTGTCCTATTTTATTTCACCATTTCTATACATGTATTACCCATTGGTGCTAGTATGAGGTGGAAAGGAAATTGTAGCCATTTGCAAGATCTACACAATGTCTTATTCTCATTCATGTGACTATGTTTATTTATGCTTCAACTACTATATATTGATCATTTGCACATAATGTTTTCATTTTTGTTGAATAGATACTAGTTATATTCATCATGAATTAAGGATATGAGTGTGTACATATATCCTCGATAGTGGGCACTAGGACAGAGTGATGTTTACTATTCATATTGAGCCAATGTGGTCCTTATATATTTATTATTATTAATCTTCTAGTAATTGGTAAATCTAGATTCACAAAGCATTATGTGATTAGATCCGTGAGAGTGTCTATGTGTTTAGGGTTTTTCAATTATCATAGAAAATGTTAATTTTGGGGTATTTTAAGTATTTGATTTGATTTATTTTAATTACCAGCTAATTTATCATAGTTGAATTCCAAATGCAAGGAATTATATAATGAGTTTGGGAAAAGAGGCCAATTAGATTATTGAGTGATTTTATAATCTCATTTCTAAGCCACTTAAAAAAATTCTTATATTAGGAAAAAGAATGTTTTAATATTCAATTTTTAATTTTATGTTTAAAGGATTTTTCTCCAAAAACCTCTTATGAGGAATTATTGTTTTACTTATTTTTAGAGTTTAACTCACCAGATCTTAACAACAGGAATTTTGTTGGATTCTTAGAGGAGGTCTCCTTCTACATTATGACTTTAAATTTTTTTGGAGCTCTCTCAAATTTTCTCTTTTATTTTGTGGTTTTTCATCTTTTAAAGTGAGGTAGGAGACTCTCATTCTTTCATTTTTCTTCATTTTAGTTATTATTTCAATTTCCAAATTATTGGAGGTTGAGAGCTAGTGCTCCCTCAATTTTCATACAATTATATCACCCAATTGGATGAGAATGAGTATTTCCTTGTTTCATTTTTTTAAAAAATGTATGTCTTGGTAATGTTATATGGTCAGATTTTGTGTGTGTGTTTAGAACTTGATATTGAACTTCAATTTTATTGAATTTTTGAGAGTTTAAATATATTTTTGATGTGGGTTTTTTACTTCATCAAATTCTAGTATATTTAAATTTTTGGTGTTGATGGTATCACCTTATTTTATGTTCCACCCAACATTTGTTTGTTGAATTGTTTAGCTTGGCTTGGTTTATGTGCTAGTACCCTCTACTACACAGGGTAAGATTGTGGAGTCATAATGATTAGAGAAAATTCTAAGGTATTTTATATCCCACTTCAAAAGTTTTCTTTTTATTGTAAATGTAGGATTTGGTTCTTGCAAAAATTTGATTGAATTTTGGTATATTAGTGTATTTTGGGTATCATATGCCATCCTCATGTTCTAGCGATATGATTAGAGTATTGCACTGGAATCTATAATCTTAACAAAGTGGTTGATTGAGATATGTGATTTTGAGATACATTATAGTTTCTTGTCAAATTTTTTTCTTGAGTGTGTTTATCGATGTATCATTTGTTGCATTTCCTAAATTTACAAATTAGTTTTATCATGATTTTATGTGGAATTGGTTGTACCCATACATGAGCATGCATAAGTGCATATGGAAGGATCTTACAAGATCCAATCTCCTAGATTTAGGTTGGTTGAGTCTTTTTTTTATTTGGGGGTTGGAGTGGGAATTTTTATTCCCTACATACATTCATCATGTGAGGACATAGGTATATATGGGTAAACATGTGGAGTGGCTTCTCTTGTGTTTCCCAACCCAAAATTGGTCGACATTATAACATGAAGATGCTCTAGGCAAGTGATAACCAAATAATAAACATTAATAAAACTTAATTAAATATGAGAAAACACTTATATAGTTGTTGAGCATCCCAAGGGAGCTGACACAAGGGTGTGTTATCTGTATAGTTTTTAGTCTCATGTACAAGTTGATTAGAGGCCACAATGCCTATACGATTTTCATTAATCTATAGAATCTAGTGTGAGGACATCATATGAAGTCTCCTAAGGGATCATCCCACTTTATATTTGGGCTAGTATGAGCCAAGTGAACTACACTCTACAAAAGTCCCAATATAGTTATCCTATAGTGTGTCTGGGTGATGACCTAATGTACTATATTTATTTTAATGATCACATGTTTCATTTTGAGTGTTAGTAACCCTTGTGTGATCCATGTGCATGGATACCTTAATAGTAGTGTTTATGATGTCTTTTGATATGGAATTATATTTAATGCATATAAGTTTACCCTCAAAGGGTGGTTGGAATAGATGTGACTTAGTGTGGCTTGATTTCATGGGTGACCCCTTAGGAGAATTTACTAATTGGTGTCCATGTTTGGACTTGAGTTCCTATTATGTTGTGTTATAAAATTTTATAATAATTAAGAATGGGAATGAATCAATTTCTCGAGGTCCATAAGTACCATTTAAACAATTAAACATAAAACACTCATTATTCTACTTATCATGTCATTTCTCAATCTCTACTGTACTGATAAAATTAATGTATCAAACATAACATACTTTGCTAAATATAAACTATATAACTTATAAAATATTTAACACAAGTTTTCCATTAGGATTTTATGTGAAAACCCAATTTAGGAAAAACCACTAGCAATATGTCATCAATTTTTCACTCTTTCGAAGTAAGCTCTATTAAGAGACAACCCTGTTAAAGGTTTACAATACACAATGTTAAATGTGATCTGGTTAGAGGATGTAATCACCTGTTAGGAGTGGCCTTATTAGAGGACTTTGATCATAACATTTAGAATGTCACCTTGTTAAAGGATTTACATAGACTATTAAGTCCTTCGTATTACTATTAGGTCAATCTCTATTAAAAGGATTTCAATACAAACTATTTATAATGATTAGAAAGAAAAGAGTAAGATTTTGATCTTTATGATTAGAAATCACTTTATAATTTTAGATCATTTTGTGATTCATGTGTTGATTCACTAATAAGCACTTCAATATCATCTATATTCTTGATTCGCTTGGCAACCCTTTAAGCAATCAATCTTCTCCTTCATACAAAACTTAAGCCATCTAGTCATATTTCACTTATCAATATCAACAACATATGCACAAGAAATATCCTTTAGCTTTGCATTCACTCTTATATGTCTCTGATCAACTTTATTATGTACTCACCTCACACTTACACTCAAACTCATCTTGAGTTTGGCTTTGTATCTCTTTTAAATAGGTAATTCTTGCTTTGTCATTTTCCACAATCACCGTAGATCTTAGGGCTTACAATTAGGTACAACACAATTCATTATATTTGACCACCTTCTTGATCATCCTCTAGAAACTTCTCTGGAATCCATCTATTAAGTCTTTGCCTAATCCTCACCTTGAATTTAATGATCCAACTCATGTCAATCTTATTTTCAACATGGTTTACATCTCCCAAGAAACCAACTAGGAATTATGACTTCCTCAAATTCATTCTCAACATTATTAGTTGACAATCACTAATTTCTCACACTTGGTCATCACTTAAGCACTTAGTCTAGTAAAATTTCTATCTCAATATCAACTATCTTGCTCAATTGATACTAATGCTTGGTTAACACTAGATTGTCTGGGCACATAGAGTGGTTTGATTGACACTAGCATCTCTCAATTTTTCTTAACCCTTTACTCTATTTCTAAACTTAGCTTAACTTTCTTGATATAAACAATAACTATGTCTTATCAAAGTCTTGTAGACACCTAAAAATCCTTTAGAAAATAATATTTTTATTTTCTGAAAAAAATCCCTGATGAAATCATCATTTATTAATTAATTAATTAATTAATTTTTATGCCATTAAATCCCTTTATCTTAATTAAAAATACTTAATTAAGGGATCCCTCCCAAAAAAATTTAAATCTTATTTAAACATTATTTCCTTATTTATTAATTATTTAATTAATAAATTGACCAAAAATCTCAAAATAAATAATTTATTTATTTTTTGCCCAAAACTTGGCCAATTTCCTTAAGACCACTAACCTCTTCCAAAATCTTCTAATCCTTCTTTAATTTTGATTAAAGGCTAATCCCATCATTTCCTACCCCTAATCCCAACTCAAAATATTTAATCAAGATTAAATATTAATCCTCATGTTTATTAAAAAAGTTTTAATAAATATCTCCTCAACCCAAACCCTTGAAATAAATAAAACTTTATTTATTTCCTAAAAATCTAATTTATCCTCATCCTAAGAAGTTCTAGACTCTTCTAAAAAGTCTTCATCCTCATCCTAGGAAATTCTAGACTATTCTAGAAAGTCTTTATCCTCATCCAAAGTCTAGACTCTTCTAGAAGATGTCTTTAAACCTAATCCTAATCCCCTCCTAACCTTGTCACATTCCCTAAACATGGGTTAAGAATTACTAACCCAAGCCAAAGTTAACAAATATCTCCTCCTTCACCCACCCTCATTAAATGCCATCCACTTGCCTATCCCTAAGCTAATCCTAAACCATCCTAATCCATCCTCTAATCATTTTCACAAGCCTAAGCAAGCTTAAAACCCTCATAATCAAGCCCAAGTCGAAATTGCTCTCATCTCCCTCAAAATATCTCAACCATAAAACTTTATGAAGCCCACTAGGCCATAAATGACTCTTCCAAGCCCTTTTATTGCTCTTACAAGTCATTATGAGGGTCTTTATGAAGATTTTATCCCTTGAGCCTCCTTTGTTGACTCATCCTTCCCCTTTCCTCCATCCTCTCACCATGTGACATGTGTCACTCTTTGATTAGTTGTAAGGAAGCACAATCCATGTGCTCTCCTCTCATGCAATCTGAGCCCTCCATAAGCTTTTTCCCATCCTTGCATCTTAGCCCTCAATCCCTCAAGCCTCTTGCCTATAAATTGGATCCTTCCCCTTTGCAAAATAACACAATCCATGAAGTAAAGTCATAATGCCATTTTGAGAAGCCATTTTACATCAAAACCATACACTCACACCCAAATTCCAACTCCATTTGAAGCCCTTTTTGAAGCATAAAGCTTGAGCATACATCCTATCGATTTAGACAAAGCTACTCAACAAGAGAGCTTCTCAATGAGAGAACCCATTAATGGCTCATATTTTCAATTGAGAGTTCATCTTAGTCTATCTTGAAGTTTATAAAATTTTTTAGTTTGTAGAAGCTTTATTTAAATTTGGTTTCTATTAGCATACTAACATTGCTCATATACAAGTCTAACTAATCAAATGTCCATTATCGCTTCCTTTTCATAACTCAAACTTTCCTCTATGTGTTATTGTTATGAGTAGTTTCTCAAATCCTTTTCATCAATCAAATAGATATGACATTTAGATTAGGTACCAATATATCTTATCAGTAGATTTTCCATCAATGACAAAACAACAATTGTTCCAATTGTAAGTTTTCAACAATCTCCCTCTTTGGCATTGATGGAAACATCTCAATATTGTCAATAGCTCAATATCTCAATGTATCTAACTTTATTACCATACAATCCAAAAGATTTCACTTTGATTCAATTTACAAATTTTCTCCCTCTGAAATAATATATCTCCTACTCTGATTTTTGTATATCTCTCCTTCTTTATATATTCTCCCTCTTTGGTATATATCTTGCTCTTTGAAAATAATGTCAAAGATACTTAACTTTCTCAACTTCAAATACATCCATATTATGTAGATTTTGCATGTTTGGCTAATTTTTGTCATCTATCCATAACTAATCTATTATGTCGTACTTGACTCTCTACCTTAGGTATTTCCCAAAGTAGATTTGTGTTACATCAATATATAAGATATTTTGATTAACACATTTGATGCAATGCACCTTGTCTCCTTAAGTATCTTTGTTTAGCGGAATCACCCCTAATTTTCCTCTAAGATATTCATGAGCATCTTTAGGTAAGGCTTTAGTGAATATGTCAACAATTTGTTTTTGGTGTGTACATATTCTAACTTCACTTCTTTGTCTTAAACTAGTTCCCTCAAGTAGTGGTACTTGATAGAAATGTTTTTTTTCTTAGTCTACATCACTAAATTCTTTGAAATTTTAATAGCACTTGTGTTATCACAATAGATAAATACCAAATTTGTAATTTCTTCTTTCATACCTTTTAGTAATTTCTTTATCCACATAATGTTTGAACAGTACATTGTAGCTACCACATACTTAGCTTTAGCTATTGATTAGAAAATTCAATTATGTTTCTTGCTTATCCATGGCACCAATCTCTTTCCTAGAAAGAATGCACCTCCACTAGTGCTTTTTATATCATCAATATTGTCTTCCCAATCCGAGTCAATGAATACCTTCACTTAAAATCTTTCACTTCTCTTGTAGTACAATCTGAGGACTTTTATACTTTGAAATATCTCATTATCCTTTTCATAGTCATCATGTGAGATGTGAATCTCCTTATGATTTATTGAAAATCTAGCAACTATCCCAACTGCTAATGCAATATTAGGTCTGTTGTGAACAACGTATTACAATTTTCCAATCATGGATCTATATAATGTCTAGTTCACATCAATAGACTCATTATTCTTAGATAGATTATGACATGTAAGCATAGGTGTGCTCATTTATCTTGAATATTCCATTCCAAAATTCTTTAGTATCTCCTTGATGTATTTGGATTAAGTAATGAGAATACCAAACTTAATTTGACATACTTGTAATCCAACAAAGAATGTAATTTCACTAAACATAGACATTTCAAATTCCTTCTTCATTTCATTAACAAATAATTTGCATAATGCTTCTTTTCCTCCAAATATGATGTCATCAACAAATATTTCAGATAGCAATACTTGATTGTTCTTACCATTCTTTAAATATATATTACTGTCATCATTTATGATTTCAAAACCAATCTTCACCAAATAATTATGTAGTCTTTCATACCATGCTCTTGGGGCTTGTTTTAATCCATAGAGGGCTTTATTCAGTTTACATACCACATTCTTATTGTTTGGATCTACAAATCCTTTAGGTTTTTCAGTGTTTACTTCTTCCACAAGTATACCATTCAAAATTTGAATTTGACATCCATTTGATATACCTTGAAGTTCTTGTAGGCTGAATATACAAGTAGAGTTATAATTCCTTCAAGTCTTTATGATGCAAATCCAAGGAGATAACAACAAAAATTCAGTCACAATATTGAATTATTACACAAAATTCACTAGGTTCTTAAAGCACTTAATAGCCCTCAAATGTACAACTTTTAAATGTACCTTTCAACTACGTATTCCAACCCCAAAAAGTGTTTTAACAAACTTAAAATGACCTGTTTCAATAGGTTTCACAACCCCAAAAAACAAGTTCATACACAAACCAAGTTACCCTCCTTGACTAGGCTACTCCCTCCATTAGGTCTCCAAACGTTGTTTTCTTGACTTATCTCACAGACTTTACAAAACACCAGACAAAAAAAAAAATCTTTTTAGATACCCTTTTCAATGTTGTATAACATATCCAAAAACAAGAAATCATTCCTTTGGAATGATTGTACGGAATAGGGCAGTTTGTCTCAAAATTAGACCTAATTAGGCCACTTTTACAAAGAAAGTATTTTTTAGACTTATCTCCAAACTTCCAAACTTTCCACAGTATGGTATTTTGATGCCAAACTAAGGATTTCTTAGTACTTTTACCAAGTTGACTCTTCTAAGTATGCTTTCCAACAAACCCTCTCATTTAATGATGCAAAACAAGGGTTTTCTAGATATCCCACTTCCAATCACTTCTAGGACCCATTCAAAGTTTTAAAACCATATTTAGGACATGCCCTAACTCATCCAGACATAAAAGCATACCCTAATTATGGTAGATACCCTACTGTTGTACTTGTAGCAGCATTTTACTCTCCTTTTTCCACTATTAGTCACAGTGATCACCCTCTAAATGTTTCTTCCTACACTTAACTTGGTTAGTAACATTTGAAATATGTTACAAAGGATCCATTCCATAAGAAATAGTTGGAAAATACCTTAGGAATGGATCAAATCATCATAAAAACCTCTCAAAACAATTAATTCCTTGGACTATTACAACACAGTTAGAATGATTTACAAACAAAGAAACTTTTAATGCTTCAAGATCACTTTAAATAGTCATAAAATGATCATAAGACAGTCCTAATTCATTCCACAGATGTTAGATGATGGAATCAATGAAATTATAAGGAAATCATTCAATGAAATAGTGTGAAATGATAGGAAAATTGTATTGTATTTGTTGTCAAGATCTACTCCTTAGTCCTAGGTGTCTTCATTGATTCACTTGCCCTCCTAGGTGCTCCTGCACCATACTCCCCACCAACAAGAAGACTCTTGTCCCAAGAGTTGTGTGCTTTGCTCCTAATATGTTGCTTGTCAAAGTGTGATGAAACACCCCTACTACCTCCTTGTATGAAGTCTCCAAGTGTCACCTTTTTCCTCCTATATCCTACAACCAACTTAATAGAAACATTAGTACAAAAAAATGAATCCTTGGGGCCTTCTCTAGAGCCTTGCATAGACTACAACATTGTACTATTCTTCCCTTCATGCATCTACAACTCTAACAACCAATTACTATATTTTTGCTCCTTGATAGGACATTGGATAGTGCCTACTTGAACATACTAAAAGTCATCTAATTCTTATCCTTGTAGACTGCACTTTTTCTTTGTCACTACTAGTCTATTCTTACCTTTTCCTTCTTCATTCCACCCTATATCATATAGATTTATACCCTACAAATTCACTACTAAATTGTCTCCAAAACACATTATAATATCCTTATCTGCAGCATTAGAAATTAGAGGTCTCAATTTATACTAGTTCCCATCCTTATGCACAATATACCTATTTAGTTACCCATCATGGACAGATCTTCTCATATGTTGCCATGGTTGACCAAGAATGATATGTCCACATGTCATATGAATAACATCACATATTACCTGCTCCTCATATGGACCAATTGAAAAACTAACAAGGGCTCTTTAACTAACCTCTACATTCATCACTTGATTAACCCAAGTGGCCTTGTAAGGGTTAGGATGATCTACTATTGGTAATCCCAATTTAGTGACCATATTAGTTGAAACCAAATTATTATGTGCTCCTGAATCAATGATGAAATCACATACCTTGTCTTGTACTAGACGTTTGGATCTAAATATAGTTGCTTGTGGTAATGGTTCACTTTTCCTCAAGAGAAGACATTCCCCTTCCTCGAAAAGTAGAATCTTTGGTTCTACTTCTTCCTCTCATACTAGATGCACTCTTTTATCTCTACTCTAATCTGATTCATTCCACTTAGGACACCTTAATGACTGATGCCCAACTTCATTGCAATGGAAACATCTACCTATGAAAACATTGCTTCCTCTTCCTCCTCCAAATCTTCCACCTCTATATCCTAATCTCTGATTTGAAATAGTGTCCTTGCCTTTATCCTTGTCATTATTGTTTTGTAAATTAGAACTTGTTCTACCACCTCTCCCTCTCATAGATCCACCTCCTCTACTACTATTACTATGCCTTTCATTATTCCTCTTCAACTTTTCTTCTGCTCTAACTACAAGTTGAAAAAATTCTCCAATGGTTCTTGGCACATTCAACCCTATCTCATTCTAAATATTATACCTTAACTCACTCATGTATCTAACCACCTTCTCATCTTCATCTTCCACTCCTCCTTTGATGCTCAAAGTGTGGAATTTCTCTGTATATGTCATAACATCCATCTCCCTTTTCTTCAAATTGTTCCTCCTCATCTTCAATTAGATTGCCAAATCTGATGGCAAGAATTTCTATTTAACCATAGTCTTCATTCTGACCCAACTTGAAATCTTGTCCAATCCTCTTTTTATCCTCCCATTCTGAATGTTGGTCCACCATGTAAGGGTTGTTCCCCTCAACCTAGCTTTTTCTATTTTCACCTTCTTGTCTTCATCTATGTCTTCCAACTCAAAGTAGTTTTCTAGTGCTTCTATCCACCCAAGCACCTCTTCACTTTCCATTTTACCTTGATGCATAGGTAAATCAACCATACCTTTTCCACCAGTACCTTGTACTACCTTAATCAATCTTGCAAACCTTTTTTCATTGGTATCCTCCTCATGTACTTGTCTCTCATGGTGTACTTCTTCTTCCTCATGGTGTTCTTTAGGAACCTCTTCTCTACTAGGTTCTCTTCTTTCTTTTTCCAATGCTTCTATCCTTTCCAATAATTGAAGTCTTTCTCTTCTCATTTTCCTTTCTTCTATATCCCTTTTTGCTTCTAATTTTCTTTTCTCCCTTTCCTTTTGCTCAAGTGCTACCCTCAATTCTTCTATTTCCCTTGCCATCTGATTCTTAGGTGCCATAACTACCCTTACTAGACTTCACCAGGTTTTTCTGAGGCTCTAATACCACTTGATGTAGAGCCAAGGAGGTAACAGAAAAACTTCAGTCACAACATTGAATTATTACACAAAATTCACTAGGTTCTTAAAGCACTTAATAGCCCTCAAATGCACAACTTTTGAATGTACCTTTCAACTACCTATTAAAACCCCAAAAAGTGTTTTAATAGACTTAAAATGACCTATTTCAATAGGTTTCACAACCCCAAAAACCAAGTTCATACACAAACCAAGTTACCTCCCTTGACTAGGTTGCTCACTCCATTAGGTCTCCAAACGTTGTTTTCTTGACTTATCTCACAAACTTTACAAAAAACTAGACAGAAAAATGTACTTTTCAGATACCCTTTTCAAATTTGTATAACATATCCAAAAACAACATATCACTCCTTTGGAATGATTGTATGGAACAGGGCAGTTTGTCTCAAAATTAGACCTAATTAGGCCACTTTTACAAAGAAAGTATCCCTTAAACTTATCTCTAGGCTTCCAAACTTTCCATAGTATGGTATTTTGATGCCAAACTAAGGATTCCTTGGTCCTTTTTCCAATTTGACTCTTCTAAGTATGATTTCCAACAAACCCTCTCATTTAATGATGCAAAACAAGGGTCTTATAGATCTCCCACTTCCAATCACTTCTAGGACCTGTTCAAAGTTTAAACACCATATTTAGGACATGCCCTAACTCATCAAACATAAAAGCATACCCTCATTAAGGTAGATACTCTACTGTTTTACTTGTAGCAACATTTTACTCTCATTTTTCCACTATTAGTCATGGTGATCACCCTCTAAATGTTTCTTCCTGCACTTAACTTGGTTAGTAACATTTTAAATATTTTACAAAGAATCCATTCCATAAGAAATAATAGGAAAATACCCTAGGAATGGATCAAATCATCATAAAAACCTCTCAAAATAGTTAATTCCTTGGACTGTTACAGCACAATTAGAATGATTTACAAACAAAGAAAATTTTAATGCTTCAAGATCACTTTAAACAATCATAAAATGATTATAAGATGGTTCTAATTCATTCCACATATGTTAGATGATGGAATCAATCAAAATACAAGTAAATCATTCAATAAAATAGTGTGAAATGACAGGAAAATTGTATTGTATTCACTTAAAATATGTATTTCCATACAGTGCCCTCTCTTGTATTCTGCTTATTAAGATCCTAGGCCTTACCAGACTTTATAGATTCATATTCTAACGTCTCCATTTGGTTGAGATTATTACAACTAATAAAACATTAAAATCATCCTAAAAAGCCCATAATCCTTAACTAGCCATTAGGCTTATTTCAAATTTGAAACTTTTAACAAAAAGACTCTAACTGACTACTAATGAATACTAATATCTTTCAATGGACCTTATTACTTGATTGAACCTATTGACAAGCCTCTCTAGACTCCTAAGGCATTATTAGCCCTATTTACATTGCATTTTAGACCTAAGGTCTCTATTAGGACCTTTAAGACACGTATCCATTACATTGCATTTTTCATTAAAAAAGGCCATAATAGGCTTCAAGATACTCCAATTTATTGGCTTTTTTGTCAATATCTCCTCCTTAGTCCTTGGTGTCTTCATTGATTCACTTGCCCTCATAGGTGCTCTTGGAGCACTTTCCATGGGAGAAAAAGTTTCTCCATAATCAACTCCTTCTTGAGCATATCCTTTGAATACCAGTCTTGCTTTATTTCCTTTTACTTCACCATTTTCATTAATTTTATTTCTAAAAATGTACTTTTTCCAATGTCATTTTTGTCTTTAGGTCTTGGCACTAGAGTCCAAGTATTATTCTTCTAAATCTATTCAGTTTCCTTATCCATTGTCTAAATCCAATCTTCCTGATCTAAAGTATCTTTTACTATTTTGGGCTCAAATTCACAAAGTAAGCATGTGTCATCTTTGAGTCTTCTTTTTGTCATAACGCTTGATTCAACATCACTAATGATTTTTTCTCATTTGTGATGCGTTCTTACAAAAATAATTAGCACATGTGGTTTCCTTCTATGTTCTTCTAGAGGTTCATCTTGGAAAATAATATCAAGCTCATTTTCTCTTTCTTGTTTAGATTTCGGTTCATGTTCTACATGCTCAACATTCTCTATCTGATGATTGGCATTTCCTATCTATAACTCAATATCTTCAATCTATTGCTTGACACCCACTCTCTTGCTCAAAATTTTGTGGCTTGATTTTCTTGTTCTTTTGTAGTGTTGTGAGCACCATCATCCATATAGATAAATATATTGTATTCTACAGGTCTTTCTTTGCATACAGTGTCACTTCTTTCAATAAACTCATCAATTTTCACATTTGCACTTTCCACAACTTTGTTAGTGTTAGAGTTCAAACACTTATAAGCTTTACTCTTGGTGGAAATTCCTAAGAATATACCTTCATCACTCTTTGCGTCAAGTTTTCCATTACTTTTTTCTTTAAGTATATAGCATCTACGTCCAAATATTTTGAAATACTTCTCATTAGGAGAATATTCATACCATAGTTCAAAAGGTGTAGCATTTGTACCTTTCTTGACTTGTACTCTATTTAGGGTATAGACAATAGTACTAACAACTTCTCTCCAATATTTCTTCAACACACTCTCTTCCATCATCAATGTTCTTCCCAATCCATTATTAATATGTTTCTCCTTTCAGCTATCCCATTCTAAGGAGGGGTCCTCAGTGCTGAAATCTATCTCATAACTCCTCTATCATTGTAGAATGTATTGATCACATTTGAAATAAATTCACCACCTTTATTAGATCTCAAGCACTTTAGGCTCTTCCCTATTTCTTTTTCAACTCTAGCTAAATATCACTTGAATAACTGAAAAGCATCAAATTTAGCTTTAAGTTACATCATAGTCATCATCCTAGGGTAATCATCAAAAAATATAATGAAAAACTTATCTTCACAATAGCTTTGAACATCAATAGGTCCACATAGGTCAATATGAACCAATTCCAAAATATCAAGTTAGAAGTATGTGTTTTTTTCTTAAAACTAGACTTGGTCATTTTTCCCATTTGACATTGTTTACACATTATTTTCAAGCTTCTTTAGTTTAGGAAACCCTCTTGCTCTCTTCATCTTACTAATATTTATGAAGTTGTCAAATTTCACATGACATTGCTTCTTGTGTCATAACCAAACATCTTCCTATTGTGCAAACAAACATGTCTCATTAGATAGATCTAGATAGAACAAGTTACCTTTTGTTTGATCACCACTTCCAATCAACTTACCATCAACATCATGTATCTTGTCCTTTCCATTATGGAATTCAACTCTGTAGCCTAATTTTTTCAGCTATGAAACACTCAACAAATTATAATAAGTCCTTGAACCCAAGTAGAAATTGTAACATTTTATCTAGTCAGTCTTTTGAATAGTACCTTTACCTTTTACAACACATGGAATATCATTACCAAATTTCATACATCCACCTTTGTATGGACCAATATCTTCAAATTTATATTTATCACCAGTCATATTATTTGAACATCCACTATCAATTATCCATCTATCACTTTTGTTTCCATAAGAGATCAATGTAGTTTTCTCATCTTCATCAAAATCGTCTTTCATAGAAACATAGACAACTTCATCATCATTAATTTCAAATTTATTGTCAGTTTCTTCTTCAACAAGATAACATTAATTCTTACCTTTATCATCCTTTTTTTCTCTTGTAATTTTGTTCATCTCTTCTTCCTTTGTACTTTCTTTCATTTCTTTCATCCTTATCCTCTCTTTCAAGACACCTAGTAGCAATATAACCAACCTTGCTGAATGAAAAATAGATAATGGGTAGTTTACCTTTGTATTTACCTTTTACTCTTCCAAATAATTTTTCAATAAGGGATTCAAGTTCATCAATCTCATCATCATAACTATCACTATCACTCTTCACATCTTTTTCTTTTCTTTTTCTAAGAACTAATTGTGACTTAAAAGTAGATTCAATAGTAGTAGGTGTGTAGTTATCGAAGTTAGACATCTCAAAATAAGTTATTCTACCAATTATATCTTCCAAGGTCAAGGTGGTACTTGGTGTCCATCTCAGTTCTTGAATTGTAAACACTCTAATGGCATATATAGGGAGTAGATTCCTCAATACCTTGCTTATCATAATTTCATCTTTAATTTCTCCATTTACACCATGAATATAATTCACAACTTATTTGACTCTTGTGTAGCATTGCACTATATTCTCACCTTCCATCATTCTCATGTCATCAAATTTACCTCTCAAGCTCTCTAATTTTCCTCTCAAGACATTGTCATCGCCTCCATATATAGTTTTCAATTTGTCCCACATTTTCTTTGCACTATCACAATTTTTGAAGTCATCAAAATCAACATAACTTAGGGCTAAGGAAATCACCAACATTTCTTGATTGTGTTCTTGCTTTTGTTTTAGTTGATTAGTTGTTAGAGGAGTAATTGTTACTTTTACAAAATCATCGTCCAAAAAGTTGATAATAACATCACTAATACTATATATATATATACAAACTCATCAAGGTTTGCCTCATAGGAAATTTGTCCTTGTTTATCTTTGGTACATCTCTTTTGTGAGTCATGATATTTGGCTTTAAGTAATTACTCAAATTACATAAGTAAATATAAAACACTCATTGTTCTTATTATCCTGTTAGAAATTTTTATAATAATAATTGTTAGAAATGTTTATAATAAGTGGGGGTGAATCAATTACTCAAATTCCATAAGTAAATATAAAACACTCATTGTTCTTATTATCCTATTGTTGCTTAGTCTCTACTATAGTGATAAAATTATTATCACAAACATAACATACTTTGTTGAATATAAACTATAAAACATTCAACACAAGTTTAACACTAAGATTTTATGTAGAAACCCAATTTAGGAAAAACCACCAGCAAAATGTCACTAATTTTTCACTCTTTCGAAGTGAGCTCTATTAAGAGCCAACCTTGTTAAAGGTTTACCATACACACTATTAAATGTGACCTTGTTAGAGTATTTAACCACCCTATTAGGAGTGGTCTTGTTAGAGAACTTTGATCATTAAATTTATAATATCACCTTGTTAAAGGATTTACATAGACTATTAAGTCCTTCAAATAATTGTTAGGTCAACCTCTGTTAAATGGATTTCAATTCAAACTATTTACAACAATTAAAAACAAAACTATAGGGTTTTGGTTTGTATGATTACAACTCATTTTGCAAGTTTAGATCAATGTTTGGTTCATGTGTTTATTCACTAATAAGCTCTTCATGATCATCTTTGTTCATGATTTTCTTAGTAACCCTTCAAGAAATCAATCTTCTCCTTTGAACAAACATTAAGTTGTCTTCTCATATTTTACATATCAATATCAATATCAATATCAGTAGCATATGGGAAATAAATATCCTTTAGATTTTCATTGAAACTTGGGCATCTCTAATCAACCTTCTTTTTTACACACCTCACACTCATACTCGCACTCACACTCTTCTTGAGTTTGGCTTTGTATCTCTTTAAATAGGCAATTCTTGCTTTTCCATTTTCCACGATTGCCATAGATCTTAGGTGGTGCAAGGGAACCATAATAAAATAAAATATTATGACTCTCTTGATGTCCTTAGAATCATTAGGATTAATTATGATTATTGGCTATTCATATTGACCCATTTGTGAGACCTAGTTCCAAGATTGGCACCCTTAAGGCCTTGGTCAACTACGGTAAAAGGTGTCAGATAGCCTAGAATCTTAGGATATATTAGTTTTAAATTTTTTAACATGTTTTGATCCATGTTGTATTGGTTAGAAACAAATTTGGTTGTTACAGGCAAAAGTTGCAAAAAAATTGCAAATTTGCTAAAAAGTTGTCAAGCAACTTTTTGCAAAAGTTGTAATTTGAATTTCCAATGGTCATATCTATTTCAAATAGTTTTTTTAATCATTGGGAAGGCCTAAATATCCCTTCTAGGTGGGTGGTAGGTATAGAAGATGTAATTTTTCTTTCAATCAATAAGATACACTAAGTTTTCTACCAATTCTAATGTTGTAGCAAGTTGTACAAATGCCCTCTAACACATATGAATGGAAATCTGAGATAGTTGGATAGAATAGCGAATAAATTTTCATTTTATCTTAGAATAGGACCCTAACTCATTGTAGAACTCTAGATATCTTAAATTTACTGGCTACTATCATAGTTTTGCATATCTACCTAGGGTTTCATCAATTTTCTCTAATATCTTGAGATTCCACCATGGAAATTTAATGGCCCTAGGTGGAATCAAATTTTGGACAACTTATTTTAGGATTCATCTGGTTTAATGACAAAAGAGGCAGACAAGAGAGAGAAACTTTATGCCCTAGGCATGCAAGATCCATGTGCATGTAAGGAATCTGTAGCAACATCACCCATAACTTGATGAAAAGAATGTTTCAAGGCATAGGATATGGTTTGTGATAATTTCACATGAAACCCCTCATGTTACAACTTTTGGATAGGATTTTTTTTCATGGATTAGAGTACTTCCTTTGTTAATGAAGACCTAATTGCCTAATTATACCAAGTGAGATTTCAAGTTTTACTTGCATCATTCTCATCTTGGGATCCTAGTGCCTTAGGATGTTATGAAACCCCAAAAGGGTATCTGAACCTATTATTCATTCCTTGGGTTATGTGGAGATTTTTGATTCTAAATCAAGTTTTCAGTTTTGAAGGGCTATAAGCCATTTCTTTAGTTTGTGAAGCAACTATTAAATATATGTTGCATAGTTTGAATCTAATATTTGATTCATGTTATTTTGGACCTAAATAGACTATTCTGAGGCTTTAGGGTCACACTTGGTCCTTATACTTGTTTGGGGAGTATTGTGTCAAAATATGCCAAATGATGCCCTTAAGAGAAACTAGTGATTAGTTGTCTTTGTGATAGGTTTTCCTTGAGATTGGGAATCCCTAGGAGTGGAGTTGGTTGTGATAACCATTACCACCTTGATAATAAATTTTGATAGGTATTTGGGGGTAGGTTGTCTTTGAAAAGACACTTATTGTTTCATAACCTTTAGTGAAGAGGATTCTAGAAACCTTGTTCAAACCCACTACTAGTTCCATTGCATCAAGTGGTATCAGAGCATGGCTCTTATAGAAGAAGATGAAGAGATCCCTACAAGGATGAAAAATGTAGAACTAGCAAAGATAGTGGGATACCAAAGAGAAACCAATACTGCCCTTGCAAAGAGGTTGAGAGAACTAGAAGGCAGGGTAGACAAGCAAAACGGGGCACAATCTGATGATGAAAATTAGGATGCTAAGGTTGATGAATTTGAAGAGGAAGGTGAAGCACATGTTGAAAAGAGACTACTCTTAAATGATCTCAAATCCATGGAGAAAAGAACCATAGAGGGGAAGTTGGAATTTCCAACTTTTAATGACAAAATGAATGCTAACATAGCATTAGATTGGATAGATTCCCTAACTAGTTTCTTTGAATGTGAAGACATTCTAGAGAAGTAGAGGGTAAAGATAGATAAATCCAAGTTGAAAGGAGAAACCCTAACTTTGTGGGACCTCATCCAGATACATAGGGTGAAGAAGGGAAGAAATATGATCTCATCATGGGAAAGGATGGTGGCATTGGTCAAAGAGACTTATGTACTTGATGATTATGGGGTTCAACTCCATAGGAGAAAGAAAAGTTTGAAGCAGAAGGACTTAAATATAAGTTCTTATAATAAAGAATTCTTGAAACTTTGCATGAAGATAAATGTAGTAGAAAATGAAGAGGAGAAACTTGCTAGATACATGAATGGCTTGAAGTTACCCATTCAAGAAGAATTGAGTTTGCATACTCCTACTTCTATAAAAAAAATGCTACCTATTGGAAATAAAAGTGGAGGAAAAGTACAAGAGGAAACAAGATCATAACAAGGCCAAAGGCAATGACAATAAATCCTTCAAAGGAAAGAATAATTCATGGAACAAGGGGTAGTATAGAAACAACAAGGCTACTAATCAAAAGCCAAAGGAAAAGGAATAGAATGAGTCAAACTCTAGAGGAAACTATAGAGGAGGAAAAACTTTAAATATAGGTAGAGGTGGTAGAGGAAATGGCCCTATCAAATGCTATAATTGTAATTAGTTGGGACATCATGCAGGCAAATGCTCTGAGAAAATAAATAACAATAACCAAGGTGAAAGGATAGAAAAATTAGTCTAAGAAGACTATTTAGAACTTGAGGCTAAAGGAGTAGTCTTGATGATGAGGTAGACTTTCTTGTAGGATCCACATACTCTAGAGCCATCCCAAAGGAAGAACTTGTTCATAACAAGGGTGAAGTGCTAAGGAAAGGTGTGCAATTTTCTTGTAGATTCTAGTTCTACAAAGAATTTAGTTTCTAAAGAAATGGTACAAACATTAGGACTAAAGAAGACACAACATTTGTTCCCTTATAATTTATCTTAGCTTACTAAAGGGAAACAAACCTTAGTGATTGAACAAACCATAGTAGAGTTTTCTCTTGGGGATTTCAAGGACAAAGTCTTGTGTGACATAGTGGAAATGGATGCTTGCCATCTCCTCCTAGGGAGACCACAGAAATATGATGTTACCATCTATAGTGGTAGGGAGAACACATACACTGTCATCAAAGATGGAAGAACCTTCACAATAAAACCTTTAGCTGATCAAAATTTATAAAAGGAGAAGGAAACCATAGGGATTGTGATAGGGGAGAAGGAAATGATAAAAATCATAGATAAATCAGAATATGGAGGCTTCATACTGATTATGAAGCCTGAGGATGGTGATAAATCTGATACAAAATCACCTATATCAACAGAAGTCAAAGGACTGCTAAAGGAATAGAGTGATGTCATGGCAAGTGACATGCCCTCTTCCCTCCCTCCCCTTAGAGATGTTACCCATCAAATTGATCTCATACCTAGATCCTCATTTCCAAATAAGGAACCCTACAAGATGACTCCAAATCATAATGTAGAGATTGCAAAAAAAATCAAGGAAATGCTTGCCAGAGGTCTAATTCAGAAAAGTTTAAGCCTTTGCGCAATACCCTCTATACTATCACCTAAAAATGATGGAACTTGGAGGATAAAAATTGATAGTAGAGTTATAAACAAAATCACTATTAGGTATAGGTTTCCTATGCATAGGATTGAAGACTTACTTGATCAACTTGGAAATACTTTTTATTTTTCTAAAATAGATTTGAAATCAGGATATCGCCAAATAAGGATCAGACATGGAGATGAGTGGAAGACAACCTTTAAAACAACTAAAGAAGTATTTGAGTAGCTTGTAATTCCATTTGAACTAAGTAATGCTCCAAGTAAATTTTATTCTAGGAATCATATTAAACATTTTTCAAGAACTCCCAAATCCACCATAGAGTTCAATGATCAACACAATTTCTTCAACATGATAGAGGTATTAACACATTTGAAATAAATTCTATTATGGTCATAAAATTATAGTCATAAACAGTCATCAATAGCTCTTCAAATATTGAAAATTATTCCTATCCCACCATTCATATTGTAGAAAGTGTAATTATATACCATTTATCCAATTTACAGCAAGATATAATGGTTCAATAAAAAGTTATGAATGTTTTCTCAAAATTGGTCATCGTGAATCAAAATTTTGGGCAGTTACAGTTTTCACCAAAACTTTGATAACTTCTTCATTAGTGTATGAAATCATCTAAAAAAAAAAAAAATGGAAACATTATTCAATTTAATAAACTATGATTATAAAAATACACTTTTTTCCAAGTTTTACATGTTCATACAAGACCTAAAAACAAGAGGAAAAACTTTCCAGCCAATAAAACAATAGATTGAATCAATAAAGATTTGATACCAAAATGCTTCCAATGCTTATCCAAATTTAAATTCTACCTATGAAATACCATTACAAGGTTTTGATAGCCTTTAAAACTTTATTTGGAATTTATAACTACTCAACTTCCTCTTATGAGCATTTAACTTCCCATTTTGTCTTTTTACAACTTTGAAAAGTTACCTTTCACAACTTCTACAATATTTGACTCAAATGACTTTAAAATTTTATAAGAACATTCCAAACATATTAGAATGGAATAATAATTCCCTTTATCACCATTTTACCACTTCATGGTTATTTTATAAGTTTTTTTTATCAAATAACCAATTCAAGACCATAATAAGAGAAAATTAAATACTTTGTTGGTGCCCCTACACCATACTGCCAAACTTGAAATATTTTCATGTCCCATGGAAATGATTTTGTGAGAATTTGAAACAATCCTTCACCTCCTAGTCTTCACTTGATTGATTCCTCTATTAATTCCTCTATTGCTTTCAAATGACTCCTATCAATGAAGTTTATGGTGGTTGCCTTCAATGGTGCTTCTGTCAATGCACAGTCCACTCGCCCATGCTGCTACACAACTTTTGTCCCTCACTTGAGAGTCCCATCATGCCTCTCTCCCCAAGACTATTAGCAACACATATTATTATCTCATATGGACTTTGTTAGACCTTCATGTCCACCTATTTTAGCTGAATGAACGAGCACCAATCTTTAACCACGAACTTGCATAACAAGAATCAAAATAAACCCAACCACTAATTGGTGTAGATTTCCCTCCATCTACACGCTTAGAATCTTTTAAGATCTGATACCAATTTGATTCAAGGATGCATATTAAACCTTTTTCAAGAACTCCAAAATTCACCATAGGGTTCAATTATCAACACAATTTCTTCAACATGATAGAGGCATTAACACATTTGAAATAAACTCTATTATGGTCATAAAATTTCAGTCATAAAAGTCATCAATAACTCTTTAAATATTGAAAATTACACCTATCCCACTATTCATATTGTAGAAAGGGTAATTATATACTATGTCTCCAATTTATAGTAAGATCCAACAATTCAATAAAAAGTTATGAATGTTTTCCCAAAACTAGTCAATGTAAATCAGAATTTTGGGCAATTACTAATGGTTTTCACCAAAACTTTGATAAATTCTTCATTAGTGCATGAAATCATCTAAAAAAAAGAAATGGAAATATTATTCAATTTACTAAACTATCATTATAAAAATACACTTGTTTCTAGGTTGTACATGTCTATACAATACCTAAAAACAAGAGGAAAAACTTTCAAGACAACAAAACAATAGATTGAAACAATAAAGATTTGATACCAAAATGCTTCCAATGTTTTCCAATTCTTATCCAACTTTACATTCTGCTTTTGAATGATCATTACAAGGTTTTATTAGCTTGTATAACTTTATTTGGAAGTTATAACTACTTAACTTCCTCTTATGACCATTCAACTTCCCATTTTTTCTTTTTACAACTTTTAAAAAGTTTCCTTTCACAACTTCTACAATATTTGACTCAAATGACTTTACAACTTTATAAGAACCACTTTATGCTAGTGAACCATTTTAGGCATAGGATTAGACTTAATCTTCTCTTGTACCTCAGGCAATCATTGGGTACTACAATTTTAGCTATTTAGAATGATCTTAAGGGTGACCATGCCTATCATGAGGGTTTAATGGTGCTAGTTATGAACCTCCTTAAATCAAAAAAATTGTATAGACCCCATTTTAGTAATAAAACCATGCAATGTGAGATGGAGGGAAGTGAATAGGAAGAGGACTTTGATGAAGACTGTATGCATGTAAACCTAACCTGTCGAGAGCATGTGTAAACAATAAAACATTAGTAGCATGTGCATAATACCATATCAAAATCAAGAAAACTACTAACTAATGTTGTGTTTTAATACTAATACAACCAATAAGAAAGAATCCCCACAACCTCAAAGAAACCCAACAAGGGTGCCCATAAGAGGCCTTTTTGGTGTGCTCAAGTGTGAGGGATGTAGATGTGCTCTCCAGAACACAACTATCAATGAATCCCTTCAAATTGATACGAATGAATACAAATATGTAAATATGAATCTACACTAAAATATATGTAAAATGCCTTCAAGCAATGGCTATGAGTAAGAATCCTCAAAGGATTCCATAGATGTGAATATGGAATGGAATGAAGCAATGAAGCAAACAAAAAATAGTAATTTATCATGATATGTAAGCATAAGTGCAATAAATCTAACATCTATCAAAAGGAGTTAGTAACATGCAAATCTCTAGAACAACTAGAAAGCTCTAACTCTAAACTAGCATGATAACAATGCAAATGCGGGAGACGTAAAATACTCAAGACAAGGACTCTATTTATAGGTTTGAGAGAGGCCTTGGGGAGGTGGCATCTATGTGGCACCCACATAGGTGCCACAAGGGAGACACATGGACAAATGGGACAAGTCATGCAAAGGTCAACATAATCCTTTTTAGTGAAAGTGATGGCTCAAGGTTTGCTTACACATGTGTGAGAAACCTTGGAGAAAGGAAAGGGGGAAAATGTGTAAGAGGTGTGAATAAAATAATGAAGTGGAAGCTTTATTAGATCATGAGCTTCCCACAAATGTGTGAGCAAAAACTTAGGAGCTAAAAGGTGTTTAGAAAGGTGTTTAGGATTAGTTAAGTGGGTCTAAGTAGTGGATAGGGCTTAGAATGATTAGAGTGATGGGTGCAGACTAGGTTTTAGAATGGGATTAGCATTAAATTAAATAAGATTTAACTTAATCATAGGATTAAAGAATTTAATAAAGTGGAGGGAACTAAATAAATTGGAATTTATTCAAAAGGGGATTTATGGAGCACTATGCATTAAATCAATTTAATACATTAGGTGTGACACATTTAAATTAAATTTAAATAAATTAGGAAAGTTAGCCTATTTAATTAAATAAGTAGAGTAACATGAAACATATAATTAATTAATTATAGTGTCAAGGGAGATATTAAATCAATTAATATAGTGTTTAGGACAATTTCAAGTGTCTACAAAGACATAGAGGATGAGATTGAGGAGATTGAGGTTAAGAAGAGGAAAATGTCAGAGCCAAGTTACTAGTTTGGGAAGAAAAGTTAAGATTGAGAAGATTGAATCTAAAGTGGAAACAGATTCTAAAGAGGAGCTGGAAGAGGGGAATAGGAAAAGTGGTTTTTCTAGTAAGGTCTCTAAAAACAAGGGGAAGAATATGGACATAACCCCAAGCATACCTTCTAATGATGAACCTCTAATTAAGAGGATGGAACAAGAAGAAAAATATGAACTTCACCAAGGGAAGATGGATGCTAAAGGACATGAGGAGATTGATTATGAAAGAGACAATGGTGGTGGGAACAAGGAGGACCTAACTCATAACAAGGGCAATGATGAAAAAGGGTTTCTAAAAGGGATTTTTGGTAATCTGGGGCTGATGAAGAAGGAGATTAGTAGTTTGTAGCACTAGATGTAGGACATTGTTAGAGAATTTGACCAGCTCAACAAAACTACTAGAGGGGAAAGAACTCTAGGAAAACATATTGATAAACTTTCTAAGGTGATTGGTAATACTAAAGAGGTTAAAAATTTAATGAAATGTGTTCCACCCTTTGAAGCCAAAATCAGATCTCTAGATCACATGATAAAATATTTCTAGAAAAAAATTAGATGGTCTAGATAATAGAGTGATTAATATGGAGAAAACAGTTAAGAAACTAGCGAATCAGAATTTCTCTATTATGAAGACAATGGTTGACAACATTAACACTCTTCTAAACAAATTTGAACAAGGAAAAGGTCAAGGTTCCAAAGATGGGAAAGATGATCAAGGACCTAGCAAGCACACCAAGGCCAACTCAAAGAAGACAGAGGGTGTCGAAGCCAAAGAAATGGATGATCTAAAAGCCTTTGTAGAAAACATGAATATCCTTGTAGACCAGGTAGCGAATCCATTAAAAAATTTGTAGCAAACATGAATATCCTTGTAGACCAGGTAGCGAATCCATTAAAAAATTTGTAGCTAACTTTGTGTTTTCTTTTTGCTTTCTTTTTTTTTTCTTATACAGCTGCTTGTTTTTTACTACTTGTTTTAGCTTGTACTGCTCTTGGTGTTGATGCATAGTTCTTATGGATTTCTAAGTTTTTATCTTTTTGCTACTTTGTAAAAGATTGTGTCCTTTGAAACTTGTTTTTACTTAATAAAAACTTTATAAGAACATTATGAACATATTAGAATGGAATAATAATTCTCTTTATCACCATTTCACCACTCTATGGTTAGTTTATAAAAAAATTATCAAACAACCAATTCAAGACCATAATAAGAGAAAATTAAATACTTTGTTGGTACCCCTACACTAATCTTCATGAGACTCATAAATCAAATCTTGATTGACTTTATTGGAATTTTTTTAATTGTTTATCTTGATGATATTCTCATCTTTAGTAGCAGCAAGGAAGAACATTTGAACCATTTAGAGAAAGTCTTGAGAAGACTTCATGAGCACAAGTTGATCATCAATTTGGAGTATTACACTTTCATGCAAAGGGAACTCACCTTTTTGGGATATGTCATACTTCAAGGGACTCTGAAGAGTGGATCAATATCCTATTCTAACATTTCCTAATTTTAGAAAGGTTTTTACTATAAATTGATGCTGGTAACCTAGCCATTAGTGTTTTCATAAGTCAAGAGGGAAAACCTATTGCTTTCTTCTCTAAAAATTTAAATGATGCGAAGAAAACATACTCAACTTATGACCTTGAATTGTATGGTGTAGTGTAGGCTCTTAAAAAGTGGAGACAATACCTTTTGCTAAAGGAATTTATTATTTACACTAATAACCATGCCTTCAATTTTTTGAATTCTTAGAAAAAGTTAAGTGTCAAATATATCAAATGGATGGAGCAGCTACAAGCATACACCTTCACATTGAAGCGCAAGAAAGGTCAAGTAGATAAAGTGGTTGATGGCCTTAGTAGAAGGGTTGTCCTAATAAAAGAAATCCAATTATAGAGCATCGGCATTTGTACACTTGGACATCTCTATGTAGGAGATCCACATTTTGGCGAAGCATTTAAGGTTTGTTTTGAACTTGTAGGGAAATATCATACTAATTTCTCTAAATACATCATTCAAAATGATCTTTTGTTCAAAGGTTCTTAGCTCTATATTCCAAGGTGTTCTGTGAGGCTAAACATCATTAAGGAGAAGCATTTTAGTGGCATGGGAGGTCATTTTGGCATTGATAAAATATATGAATAGATTAAAAGGAGTTTTTATTGGCCTAAAATTTCTAATGACATCAAGAAATTTGTGGAAAGTTGCACTATATGTCAGCAAGCTAAGGGTGTATCCACAAATCATGGGTTGTATCAACCTTTTCCAATACCTACTAACCTTGGGAGTTCATTTCAATGGATTTTGTAATGGGACTATCTACAAGAAAATAAGTTTTTGACAGTTTAAATGTTGTTGTTGACAGGTTTAGTAAAATGGTGCATTTTGTGCCATGCACAAGTACAAATGATGCCTCACACATTGCTCACCTTTTCTTTAAAGAAATTGTTAGGATTCATGGCTTACCTAAGATAATTGTTTTAGATAGGGATGTAAAGTTCCAAGGTCATTTTTGGCATAAACTTCACAAGAAATTGATGGAAATCTGAATGAAAAGCTCATTGTTGATTGAAGATCAAAGAGGGAGATTGTTGTAAAAGATTGTTTTCAATCATTGTTTTGCCATTGATGTCAAACCTGCTATATGTAGGTTGATATTTTCTTATAAGATTCATGCACTATCACTTAGTTGATTGATGAAGAGGATTTGATCAACAAGATGTAAAAAGAGCACCTAAAGGAAAGGTTGAGTTATGATATTGTAATGAAGTGCAAGGATCAGTTAAGACAATGGTTAAGTAATGTATTGATGACATACTCAAAGATATAGAGTTTGGTCACACTTAGATACATTGGAAGAAGAAGTTGTAACAAGGTTGCCTACAAAGCTTTAACTTTGATCATCAGAAGGTGCCGAGAAAGTCAGTTGAAGCTGAGAAAATTCTTAATAGAAGCTGTGTAACAGGCATTATAGTTAGTGCTGAGCAATCTTTAAGTGCAGAGTAAAAGATCAGGTGCCAAGCATCAGTAAAAAATTTAGTTAGTGCTGAGTGATCTTCAAGAACCGAGCATCAGGAAAAACATAGTTGATGCTGAGTAACATAGTATGTGTGGAGCACCAATATTTCAATAGTGCCGAGCTACTGCATTATTTTGAATGATGAAGATTCCCCAAATCTAAGCCGACATAGTGGTTGCATTGAATTTTGTGAACAAGTTGGAAGATAAGAATGATGAGTTGTTGGCATAGAATCTTATGTAAACTGTTTTTGGGTGAATTCTAATTGATTATTCAAGAAGCTTCTAGAGGAAATAGAATATGGGTTAGATACAATGTATCCTACCTAATCCATGTGAATTGAAATTGAAAAATGGAAGAATCGAGTAGGAAAAGGAACTCCATGACTTCTATTTAAGAAGTCATAGACCAAGAAGCAAGGAGTTGCTGATACAGTTGTTGTAGAAGTGTCAAATTTATAAAGTGATTGAAAGAGTGTCAAGAAGGAGAAGGAAGAGCACAGAGGCTTTGCTTCTATAAGCAATCATGAAGAGATGATTGCACTGGTACATTGAGTATGGAGACTCAAAAAGACAAGGCTTGAAAGAAAAGGCAAGCAGTTAAGAGTTGTAGAGATAGAAGGCCAGGCAAGGATATGAGCAAAGAAGTGATTTGAAATCTGAAAGATAAGTTGTATGTTGTAGTCAGGTCAAGATTTTGTAATACTCTCTAGCAATTGTATTAGATCTAAAAATTCTATGGACTTAGGCTGGCCTAACAGCCATTTGTAAATCCTTTAATAGGGTGGCATTCCAAGTGAATGTTCTAAAGTCCTTTTACCAGGCCCACTTCTAACAAGGTGGTTAAATCCTCTAACGAGGTCATATTTAAAAGTGTGTGTTGTAAGCCTTTAATAGGGCAGGCCTTTCACAGGGCATCACTTTAGAAGGGTGAGAATTGAGTAGCATGTTACTGGTGGTTTTTCCCAAACTGGGTTTCCACGTAAATCACTGAGCTTAATAAAGATAACTTTGTTGCATGGTAGAGTTTGATGAAATTGCACCTTGGATCAATAGGTGACTATGCACAAACTTCAATTGGAACAGAACATGTAACTCCAGCAAGACCTCTTACTACAGATGATTTGAACAAAAAGAAGGAGCACAATCAAGCAATGTTGGAGATTTCCTCTACACTTAGCTATGTTGAATATGATGATGTCAAAGACTGTAACACTTCATTCAAGATGTGTAAAACCCTGTCAAAAATCTATGGAGGAGATCAGAATGTCCAGAGAGCAAAGAGAGAAAGCCTAAGAGGGAAGTTTGATGACATGAAGATGGAGGAAGGTGAAAATGTTGCTTAGTATACTGCAAGAATAAAAGAAGTGGTGAGTGCAATAAGAATTCTAGGTAGTCAACTAGAAGAAGAAACATCCATCAACAAATACTTGAGAACTATTTTCCCTATCTATGCTATAAGAGTTTCAGCCATTCAAGAGTTGAGGTGTATACAAGGAAACACACTAACTTTTGAAGGAATAGTTGGAAGACTAACTACATTTGAGCTATCCAATTTTGAGAATTACAAACTTGAGAACCTTGAATCTTCTTTCAAGGCCAAAATGACAATAAAAGATACTAAGGAGGATACATCAAGCAAAAGAAGAATAAAAGGAAAACATGCATCCAGTGATAGCAGCACAGATGATGAAGATGTGAAACAGTTAGAAGCACTACTGGCCAGGAGATTTTATAGAGGTAAAGGAAAATTCAAAGGTAAGCTTCCTATCATATGTTTCCATTGTAATGAAGTAGGTCATATAGCTACAAGATGCCCATAGAAGAAAAACTTTAACGAAGGAAGCAAGTTCAGGAACAAAAGAGAAGATGATAGCAAAGATTACAAGGAGAAAGGCAAGAGATGCTACATTGTTGAAGAAGATTCTGATTAAAATGATGATGAAGTAGCCTATGTAGCCATGAAGGATGAATCAAACAAAGATGAAGATGAAGCAAAAACATTGGTTACCCGTGTGAACAAGAATGACAAGTGGATCATAGACAGTGGATGCTCACATCACATGACAGGAGATAAAAATAAGTTCATTACCTTTACTCAATATGATGGAAATAGCATTAGATTTTGCAATGGTGCCCCATGTCAAATCAAAGAAAAAGGCTCTATCAAAACTAAAGAGAAAATTTCATGTGATAATATATACTATGTTGAAGGATTGAACTATAACTTGTTTAGTGTATCTCAGTTAGGTAATGTAGGTTGCAAAGTGGAATTTGGAAACAAAATTGCCAAGATCTATCATATTGATGGAAATCTGATAGGAAAAACTGAACAAACTAGGAGTAATCTATTTTACCTAGATACGAAAGAACCAAAATGTCTTATTGTTAGAATTTGTGATGTGTGGTTGTGGCATAAAAGGTTGTGTCATGTAAATTTTGATAATCTGATCAGCATTAGCAGAAAGAACAAAGTCAAAGGATTTCCCAAGTTAAAGAAACCTAAAAACACGATGTGTAAACAATGTCAACAAGGGAAGATGACTAAATCTAGTTTCAAAAGCAAAGCATACACTTCCAATGAAGTTCTAGAGTTAGTTCATATAGATTTATGTGGCCCAATAGAAGTAAAAAGCTACCTAGGAGATAAATACATAATGCTATTTGTAGATGATTATTCTAGAATGATGACTGCTATGTTCTTAAAAAAAAAATCTGATGCATTTCAAATGTTCAAGTGGTATTTGGCTAGAGTTGAGAAGGAAACAGGAAAGAACCTAAAATGCCTAAGGACAGACAAAGGAGGTGAGTTCACATCAAGAGAATTTGAAGTATTCTGCAATGACAGAGGTATCAAAAGGTAAATGTCAGCACCAAGAACTCCACCACAAAATGGTATTGCTGAAAGGAGAAATAGGTCAGTGATTGATTGTGCTAGAACCTTGATGATGGAGAAAAATGTTGCACTTAAGTACTGGAGGGAAGCTGTAAGTACTATAGTCTACACACTGAATAGAGTTCAAGTCAAGAAAGGTAAAAATGCAACACCCTTTGAATTATGGTATGGTCGTTCACCTAATGTTAAACATTTCAAAGTGTTTGGTTGTAAATGCTATATTCTAAAAAACACTAGAAATGGCAAGTTTGATGCAAAAAGTGATGAAGGAATATTTCCTGGGTACTCCACTAAAAGTAAGGCATATAAGGGTTTGAATACTAACACCAATAGAGTTGTGGAGAGTACCAATGTAAATTTTGATGAGCATGTAGAAGTTTAGGATGATGATTCAAAGCAAAAAGAGGATTGTAGATCCTTTGTATACTTCTACAAAGGAATGACAGCTAAGGACAATGTTGCAAATCAAGTTAGGAACCAGCAAAAAACTTTAGTATCTGTCGAGTCTCAGCCTGTGAATGCCGAGTTACATTCAAAAGTCGAGCTACAAAATGTAGAAAATGAACAAACTAGTTCTAAAAATAGTATACATGAAATGAATGATGAATTATCTAATGAAGAAGAATGAAATGACTCTGAAGCTAAAGGATCAAATGTGGAAAGAAGAACTGAACCCAGATTAGCTAAGTATTTAAGAAGACATCACCCTGTAAATCAAATCATTGGTGATAAGGATGTTAGACCAATGACAAGGAATAGACTCAGAAATGATTCATGTCTATTGAGCAAGGTGGAACCCAAAATAGTCAAATATGCACTGCAAGATGATGACTAGTATAAGGCCATGAAAGAAGAGATAGATCAGATTGAGAAAAACAAAACTTGGTCTCTAGTCCCCAGACCGGTTGATAAGAATGTGATTGGTACCAAGTGGGTGTTCAGAAACAAACTTGATGAGAATGGTGAAATAACAAGAAACAAAGCCAGACTAGTTTACAAAGGCTATGTGCAAGAAGAAGGACTAGATTATGGAGAGACATTTGCTCTTGTTGCAAGAATGGAAGGAGTAAGAACATTACTTGCATATGTTACATATGAAGGTTTCAAAGTTTACTAGATGGATGTGAATTCATCTTTTTTGAATGGTAAACTGGAAGAGGAAGTCTACATAGAACAACTAGAGGAGTTTGTTGATGAGAAGAACAAGAACATGGTCTACAAACTACACAAAGCACTTTATGGACTGAAGCAAGCACCAAGAGCATGGTATGAAAGGTTGCACAAATATCTTGTAAAAAATAGGCTTTGAAAGAACAGATGACAATAGCAATTTGTACATCAAATTTGAGGAAAGTAAAGACATTTTGATTTCAAAAATATTTGTTGATGACATAATATTTGGAGGAAAAGATGTTTTATGCAAAGATTTTGCAAACCAAATGAAGCATGAATTTGAGATGTCAATGTTTGGAGAAATCAAATTCTTTTTTGGATTAAAAGTGCATTAGTTGAAGCATGGCATATTTTTGACTCAATCCAAATACATCAGGGAAGTACTCAAAACATTTGGGCTAGAAGAATCAAAACTAGTTAGCACACCAATGATAACTAGACATAAGCTATCCAAGAATGATGAGTGTACTAAATTAAATCAGACATTGTATAGATCAATGATTGGAAAGCTAAAATATGTTGTACATAGTAGACCAAAAATTGCATTAGCTATTGGAATAGTGGCTAGATTTTCTACCAATCCAAGCGAAAACCACTTAATGGCAGTAAAGAGAATATTGAGATACCTGAAAGGAACTGAAGACTTTGGTTTGTACTACAAAAAGAATGAGAAATTTGAACTGAGAGCTTATACTGATGTAGATTGGTGAGGTAATATTGATGATAGAAAAAACACCAATGGAGGAGAAAATCACCAATGGAGGAGCTCTATTCTTAGGAAAGAGGTTGATTACATGGACAAGCAAAAAACAAAGTTGCACCTCACAGTCTACTATAAAAGCTGAATATTGGGTAGTTGCTATAAATTGCACTAATATTGTGTGGATCAAACATTTGCTACAAGGTATGAAGGAAGAGGTAATTGAACTTGTGACACTTTATTGTGATAATACAAGTGCTATCAATATACCAAAGAATCCAGTAATGCATGCTAAAACCAAGCATATTGCAATTAAGTATCACTATGTAAGAGAGCTAGTGGAAGATAAACAAGTGAAGATGGAATATGTTAGCTCAAAGGAACAAATTGTTGATATCTTCACAAAAGCACTACCTAAATATTCTTTTGAGTATCTTAGAGGTAAGTTAGGGGTGATACCCCTAGCTAAAGCTACTTAAAGAAAAAGCAAGAATGCCTTGAGCTGAATGTTGAAGATTTTACACATTGATGCAGAGGATGCTTACTTTGGGATCCATGCCTAAAGTAATAGAAGTGTTGAAAACTTCAAATCAGTCACAAGAAAGGTGACAGAGGGAGAGATTGACTAAATTTGTAAAAGCTACATCTACATATTAAAGATGCTAATATGTCTTTGGCATTGTTGTCAAAAAGGGAGAAGTGAACAACTGATCAACAAAACTATTAAAGATAAAGGATCAAAGAAGTAGAGGGAGATTTCAGAAGTTGATCAGCACAACAGAAGATGAAGAAAGATAAAGATAAAGGATACAACAGCAAAGAGCGAGAAGTGAAATGAATCAATCAAAATAGTAGTAGGAGATGTGATGTTACAACTTACTTTTTGGCATTTGACTTACTGTTCTAACCTAGTAAGTTTTTTGGTGGAATAGTTTAGTCTGATGGTTGATCAGTTTGGTTTGCCATCAATGCCAAAGAGGGAGATTGTTGGAAATCTGATTGAAAAGCTCATTGTTGATTGAAGATCAAAGAGGGAGATTGTTGTAAAAGATTGTTTTCAATCATTATTTTTCCATTGATGTCAAACCTTCTATATGTAAGTTGATATTTTCTTATAAGATTCATGCACTATCACTTAGTTGATTGATGAAGAGGATTTGATCAACAAGATGTAACAAGAGCACCTAAAGGAAAGGTTGAGTTATGATATTGTAATGAAGTGCAAGGATCAGTTAAGACAATGATTAAGTAATATATTGATAACATACTCAAAGATATAGAGGTTGGTCACACTTAGATACATTGGAAGAAGAAGTTATAACAAGGTTGACTGCAAAGCTTTAACTTTTATCTTCAGAAGGTGCCAAGCAAGTCAGTTGAAGCCAAGGAAATTCTTAATAGAAGTTGAGTAATAGACATTCTAGTTAGTGCCAAGTGATCTTCAAGTGCCGAGTAAAATATCAAGTGCCAAGCATCAGGAAAATTTTCAGTTAGTGTTGAGTGATCTTTAGGAACCAAGCATCAGGAAAAACATTGTTGATGCTGAGTAACATAGTATGTATTGAGCACCAGTATTTCAATAGTGCCGAGCTGCTACATTATTTCAAATAATGAAGATTTTCCAAATCTAAGCTGACATAGTGGTTGCATTGAATTTTGTGAACAAGTTGGAAGATAAGGATGATGAGTTGTTGGCACAGAATCTTATGTAAATTGTTTTTGGGCGAATTCTAATTGATTATTCAAGAAGTTTCTAGAGGAAATAGAATATGGGTTAGATACAATGTATCCTACCTAATCCATGCGAATTGAAATTAAAAAATGGAAGAATCGAGTGGGAAAAGGAACTCCATGACTTCTTAAATAGAAGTCATGGACCAAGAAGTAAGGAGTTGTTGATACTATTGCTGTAGAAGTGTCAAATCTATGAAGTGATTGAAAGAGTGTCAAGAAGGAGAAGGAAGAGCACATAGGCTCTGCTTCTACAAGTGGTCATGAAGAGATGATTTCACTAGTACATTGAGTATGAAGACTCAAAAAGACAAGGCTTGAAAGAAAAGGCAAGCAGTTAAGAGTTGCAGAGATAGAAGGCCAGGCAAGGATATGAGCAGAGAAGTGATCTAAAAATCTGCAAGATAAGTTTTATGTTGTAGTCAGTTCAAGATTTTCTAATACCCTCTAGAAATTGTATTAGATCTAAAAATCCTATAGACTTAGGTTGGCCTAACAGTCATTTTTAAATCCTTTAACAAGGTGGCATTCCAAGTGAATGTTCTAAATTCTGTTTACCAGGCCCACTTCTAATAGGGTGGTTAAATCCTCTAACGAGGTCACATTTAACAGTGTGTGTTGTAAGCCTTTAATAGGCAATCCTTTCACAGGGCATCACTTCAAAAGGTTGAGAATTGAGTAGCATGTTATTGGTGGTTTTTCCCAGATTGGGTTTCCACATAAATCATTGTGTCATGTGTTTATTTCTTATGTGTTATACTTGCATGTTGATTTATAGTAACTTTCTAATTAGACAAGTTAAAGTTTGAATGAGTGAATGATTGAATGGATTTATCACACTCAATGAAAAGTTTGAAAGGTACATCTACACCTTGAATAACTAATTATCCCCCCCCCCAAATTATTCTAAAGCAATTCTAACAGAAATTGGGCACAAATCTAACATATAGCTCTACATATCACCCTCAAACTGATGGCCGATTAGAAGTGGTGAATAGGTCATCTGGAAATCTTCTTAGGTTCCTAACCAGGCAATACAGTCAAAGTTGGGATGTCATACTTGCTCAATTAGATTTTTTTTTAATGACTCATTGAACAAGTCCATTGATAAAACACCATTTCAAATATTCTATGGTCTACATCCTAGAGGTCCATTAGATTTGATAGACCTGCCATCAAACTTTAACATCAATGCTCAAGTGGAAGACCTGGCAAAAATTATCAACCAAGTGCAAGAAAAGGTAAATAATAGACTGCAGTAAACCAATCAGTAGTATAAGGAACATGCAAATAAAAGAAGGAGACAATTTCACTTTTAGATTAGTGATAAATTTTGGGCATACCTTAGGAAGGAAAGACTACCAAAGGGAGGATATTCTAAGATTCACATGAAGAAAGTTGTCCCATGCATGGTATGGCATAAAATGGGAGAAAACTCTTATGAAATAACCTTGCCCCCAACTTTATCTATTTCCCCAATCTTTAATGATGCTAACCTAACTCTCTACAAAGGAGATGTAGGTACCTCTATAAATCCAGATAATGTTGATTCATCAAATTTTGTCACAAATCTCCCTTCTAGAAAACTAGTGCAATTGGAGAAGATATTGGATTTTAAAGTCCTTAGGAAGACTAGGACCAAAATATATTTGTAGTACCTTGTTAAATAGAAAGTACTACCTAATGTAGATTCTACTTGGATGACTAGAGAATAGATCCTTCAACATGGCACTACAATTGCTCAACTTGACTTAAATGGAAACTTGAGGTCTAAATTTCATGGGGAGTATGGTGCAAGGGAAACCTTAAAAAAAAAAAAATTAGGACTCTCTTGAAATCCTTAGAATCATTAGGATTGATTAGGATTATTGGCTATTAATATTGACCCGTTTGTGAGACTTAGTTCCAAGATTGGCGCCCTATAAGCCCTTGGTCAACTATGATCAAAGGTGTCAAATAGCCTTGAATATTATGATATATTATTTTTTCATGTTTTAACATTTTTTGATCTATTTTGGATTAGTTAGAAAGCAATTTGGTTGTTATAAGCAAAGGTTGCACAAAAATTGTAAAATTGCCAAAAAGTTGCCAAGCAACTTTTTGCAACTTTTTGCAAAAGTTGTAATCCCAATCCCCATGGTCATATCTATTTAAAATGGTTGTTTTAACTGTTGGGAATTCATAAATATCCCTTTTAGGCTGGTGGTAGGTACAGAAGATGTAATTTTGCTTTTAATTAATAAAATATATTAAGTTTTTTGCCAATTCTGATGTTGTAGGAAGTTGTATGGATGCCCTCTAACACATACATACAAATATCTAGCACAGTTGGATAGCCTGGTGAATAATCTTTCATTTTATCTTGGAATGAGATCCTATCTCATTGTAGAACTCTAGATATCTTAAATTTACCAATTGTTATCATAGTTTCGCATGTCTACCTAGGGTTTCATCAATTTTCTCTAATATCTTGAGATTCCACCATGGGTATTTAATGGCCCTGGGTGGAATCCAAGTTTGGAAATTTTATTTTAGGATTCTTTTGGTTTTAGGACAAAAAAGCTAGATAGGAGAGAGAAAATTGATGCCCTAGGCATGTAAGATCTATGTGCATGCGAGGAATCCATAGTAACATCTCTGATAACTCGATGTAGAGAATGTTTCATTTCCAAGGATTTGGTTTGTAATAATTTCAAATGAACCCCCTCATGTTACAATTATTGGATAGGAGTTTTTTTCATGGATTCAAGTACTTCCTTTGTTAATGGAGACCTAATTGTCTAGTTATACCAAGGGAGATTTCAAGTTTTACTTGAATTGATCTCATCTTGGGATCCGAATGCCTTAACATTGTATGAAAACCCAAAAAAGGTATCTGAACCTATGATTTATGTGGATATTGCTGATTCTAAATCAATTTTTCATTTTTGAAGGGCTACAATCCATTTCCTTAGTTCGTGAAGCAATTATTAAATAAATGTTTCATAGTTTGAATATAATGTTTGATTCATGTTATTTTGGACCTAAATAGACAATGCCAAGGCTTTAGGGTCACCCCTAGTCCCTATACATATTTGGGGAGTATTGTGTCAAAATATGTCAAATGACGCCCTTAAGAGTAACTAGTGATTAGTTGTCTTTGTGATAGGTTTTCCTTGAGATTGGGAATCCCTAGGAGTGGTTGGGGTTGTGATAACCATCACCACCTTGATAAGCACTTGCGGTAGGTGTTTGGGGGTAGGTTGGGTTTGAAAAGACACTTGTTGTTTCATAACCTTCAATGAAGAGGATTTTAGGAACCTTGTTCAAACCCACTATTGGTTCCATTGCATCATTAGGGTTTACGATTAGGTTCAACATAGTTCATTATATTTGACCACCTTCTGTATCATCCTCTAGAAACTTCCTTGGAATCCTTCTATTAGGTCTTTACCTAATCCTCACCTTGAATTTAATGATCCAACTCATCAATCTTATCTTCAACATGGTTTACATTTCCCAATAAATCAACTAAGTTATCTAGGAATTACGATTTCCTCAAATTCATTCTCACACTTTTACTCAGCAATCACTAAGTTCTATCACTTGATCATTGCTTAAGCACTTGATCACTATGAAACTTCTAGTTCGACATCAACTATCTTTCTTAGTTTATACTATTGCTTGATCAACACTAGATTTTCTCAACATTCCTTAACCTTTTACTCTATTTCTTGGTTGAGCTTAACTTTCTTGATATAAAAAATCACTATGTCTTATCAAATTCTAACTAATCAAATGTCCATTGTATCTTCCTTTTTATAACTCAACCTTTCCTTGAGGTGCTATTTTTATGAGCAATTTCTCAAATCTTCTTCATCAATAAAATAGATATGATATTTAGATTAAGTAGCAATAAGTCTTATCAATATATTTGACATCAATGAAAAAAAAATTGTTCCAATTGTGAGTTTCCAACATGTTTCTCCTTGTGCAGGGTGGCACACTACATTCTTATGCATTATCCCAATTGAAAGTAATATTTTTTATTTATTGACATTTCAATTTAAGTATTGAAAGGTTTCCTACTATAGAGAAATGGCTTTGTATTATTGAGATTTTTTAAAAGAAATAGTAAATTGAGAAATAAGGAATGAATTGTTTCAATAAATCATTGGGTATAATTAATTATGTCCTTACTTTGTAACCCTTTTTGAAAATATAGAGTGTGATACATTAGGTAGAACTAGTTGTTGAATAGCATCATAGGAACCTTAAATCTTGTACCCCCATAACCCTGCATGATTTATTATTTCATTGCATGGAAATGAATAAAGGAAATTACATTAAATCATTTTACTTGTGCACTCATAAAGATAATATAGTTATGGACATCATGAGGACATTGATGGTATATGGTTTTATGTATGTGAGTGTCTTCTCTAACATTGCCAAGATGATGTATTCCTTAGCCCTATGTGGTAATCACTGCCTCTTGTGTGATTTTTCTCAGCCACTATATGTAAATTTAATTTAATTGATGCCTTATTTTATTATCCTAGTGGATCTTTCCATGCATTTATTTGTCTTCATGCCATGAAAATATTAGGTCTTATCCAACATATAAACATCATCACTAGGTCTACACCATGGAAGTGCATGCAAGCATTTTACATGCATGGTACAATTCTACCTCTTCCACATACTTCTAAGTTGTTGGCACAAATTAGTTGGCATATGCATATTACATGGTATCATTGTTATGGAGTGAAGTAACATAATTTCCATTTAAATATTATGATTGGAACAAGTGATGTCTCATATGCCACGATATTAATATAATGTATAACCCATGTGACTAGGCAGTCTTATTTTTACTCAAGTCACCCAATTTTCTATTTAGACAAAGGAACACTCACCTATAGCATCTATATTCTTGTCAAAATCTACCAACACCATGGCTGATGGGTCTAATGGGTTAAGTCACATGGATCTTTTCTGCAAATGTAATAATATTTCCACTGTTATAGATATGTTCCTCTAGACACTTAAAAATGTCCTAAACACTATATTAATTGATTTAATATCTCTCTTGACACTATAGTTATTTATTTATTAACTAATTATATTTTTTATATTCTTCTACTTATTTAATTAAATAAGTTCATTTTCCTAATGTATTTAAATTTAATTTTAATGCATCCCTCTAATGTATTAAATTTATTTAATACATAGTGTTCCATTAATCCCCTTTTAAATAAATTCTAATTTATTTAATTCCCTCCATTCCATTAAATTCTTTAATCCTATGATTAAGTTAAATCCTATTTTATTTAATCCTAATTCCATCATAAAACCTAGTCTACACCCATCACTCTTATCCTTCTAAGCCTACCCACTACTTAATCCCACTTATTTACCTTAAACATCTTTTAGCTCCTAAGTGTTTGCTCACACATGTGTGAGAACCTCTTGATCCAATAAACTTTCCACTTTATATATGCCTTTTACATCTCTTACACATTTGTCCCCCACTCCTTCCCCCAAGGTTGCTCACACATGTGTGAGCAAACCTTGAGCCTCTCGACCATTTAAGGCTCTTTTTGACTTTTGCATGGCTTGTCCTTTAGCCCATGTGTCTCACTTGTGGCACCTATGTGGATGCCACATAGATGCCACCTCCCCAAGGTCTCTCTCAAACCTATAAATAGAGCCCTTATCTTAAGCATTTCTTCATCTCTCTCATTTGCATTGTTATCGTGCTAGTTTAGTTTTAGAGCTCTTGAAGTGATTTGCATATTTTCTACTAACCCTTTTGGTAGATGTTAGATGTATTGCATTTATTCTTGCATATAATTCTAGATTATCATTTCTAAATTTGGTCCTTTGCATTTTCCATCCCACATCTTAGAATCCTTTGAGGATTGGCTTACTCATAGCCATTTATTGAAGGTATTTTCCATTCATTTAGTCTTAGATTCACTCATCTCATTTTGCATATCATTTATCATTCAATATTTGTATTTTGAGAGAGCACATCTACATCCCTCACACTTAAGCACACCAACCAGGCCTCTTATGGGCCCCCTTGTTGAGCTACTTTGAGGTTGTGTGAAGACTCTAATTTGTTGGTTGCATAGTTTATTTTAAAACTCAAGTAGACTTAGTTGTTTATCAATCTTATTTGAATCTTGAATGCACATGCTAGTAACATTTGCTTGTTTACGTGTGCTCTCGATGGGTTAGGTTTTTGCATACACAATTCCAAATGCATATTTGGATCTCACATAGTATGAGAGAAGGAGACATGTCATGTCTCCAAGGTTTAAACATCATTAGTTAGTATAAAATTATAATATACCTAACCATATGTATAATATATACATTATCATATATATATATATATATATATATATATATAAAGGAATATTTATATTATTATCAAAAAGAAACTCATGATCATATCAATCTGACTATATCTATTGAGCTGTCATTTTGCATGATGCTTAATGACAGGAATGCTTTCGAAATCCTCTCTTGAAAAACTAATCTGGGATCAACTCCAAGGTTCTAAGCAATGTTGCGAACTACTACAATCTGCTCAGTTGAAGATAAATGGATTTGTTCACAGGGAGGCCTTTGTTGGTTCTGACTAATTCGAATAATATTTTGAACCTGCTTGCTATCTCAAAAGAATAACCACACAAAAGAAATAGTTTTTGTATTTTTTTGCTTTTTGATGAATGCAATCTAACAATGCAACTATATGAATTCTTAATTTAACAAAGGGTTAGTAAAGAAAATAACAAAGATAGGGTAACAAGTAGTTTAAGAAAATAACTTGAAAAATAAATTTCCTAACAGACATAAGCTACAAAAACAATGTGTCTATGAGTTAAACCTTTGAAAAGATCAGTAGGTAACCAACGAAAATAGGAGTAATTCTTCCTTAATTTCACTGATGCAATCATTGATGGGAATTCAGTAACCATGAGATGTTTCACTTTTCATCAAATTGCAAGGCCACGAAAAGTGCGCTCATGCGAGATGAAAAGCTTTGCAAAAACAAAATGGATGATCTCTTCTCAAACTAAGTATGCTAGCAGAGTTTGTAAACCTATAGAAAACACCAAAATTAAAAGATTGCACAATAAAAATAACACAATAAAACTATTGGCTCAATTACACTTCATGAACATACATTCACAAAATATAACACACTTAAGCAAGAATCGCTACACTCCAAAAGCGAGCACCAATAGCATATATTATTGCATCAAAATGATGCTTGGATCACATGTTACATTCCTAAATTTATAAGAAATCTTCTCCTCAATTTATGTTGAGAGTGAGAGATATCTTTATGCAAACATATACTTCTAAACTAATAAAACAAATCTATTTATGTGCAAATTGACTCTCTAACTAGTGCTTAGTAGGAATCCATCCATATTTATATCATTAAATGGATGCATGAGTCTTTACATGTCTTAAAACAAAGAAATCATGAGAAAATAAGAAGAAAAAAGCCTTTAGATGATGTAGAAGTGTCTGGAAGTGCCAAAAATAGAAGCTCCATCTTCACTAGGTGTTTGTAAGAGTTAAACTGTTGTCAGAATGTGTTTTCGATGCATTAAAAGCTCTAAATTTGGAACTGGTAGTTAACTATTGATGCACCTCTGACTTCTTCAAAAAAAAATCAGACACACCTCTGGAAAAGTGCACCTCAAAAGTAGCACACCTGGCATACTTGCGCACCTCGGAAGTAGGTCCAAAAAATGCAAAATTTCACCAAGTGTCAAAACTGAAATTCTAGCTTCTGGGTTTTGTTCCCTTTTACATCAGAGCTATGTCTGGGTATTTTCTCTTGAATTTCTCAATAATATAGGTGACTTAAGTTACATATAGAAAATCTAAAGCTTCATATTTGTCCTTCACTTTCTACCTATAATTGCCTACCTCGATGCGAGTTTTTTAAAAATCTTCTAGTTTTACATCCAGGTCTAATAATACTTCTTCAATCCTAAATACTTGTCTAATATCATCATCATTAGAGGCTTCTTCAAAAGTCTTCTGGAACAATTCAACAACTACTTCTATAGTCATCAATTTGTCGCTTGAATCATCTTCAAAAATATCTAAGAAGGCATCGCTATAATGTTTCTCTGCCTCCAAAATTTTCTCTTTGATTTAATCCTTGAGCTTATGAGTATTTTTATGTAATGTTTCCATTATTTTATTTCCATCTACAATCTTCTCCATCCTATCATCAATTTTATCTAACTATTCTACTATATATACCTCAATTAACATCTGATACCTTTGACCCTTGATTGACTATAGTGCTTATAGGTCCTTGCCACAAGTATGTACTTCATCCATTAACCCAAAATCCTAGTTCAAAATGGCCACCAACTTATCGACATTATTGTGCATATAGTGTAGTAGTTTAAGGTTTCCCTCTATAATTTTCACACCTTTCTCTTCAAAATTTTCTCGTCATTGTTGACAATTTTTCAAAAATGGATCAAGTTGCACAGTCTCCTTATCCCTTTTCTCAATTGTTGCATTCAAAATCTCCTCAAGATTTTTTAGGATATAATGGACCCACTACTTCATTCAGATATCCGTTTAGGATCTCATTCAGCTTCTGAAGTGTCATCAATTCCATCTCATCTTGCTCTAAATGCCTAAACACTTCTTTGATTCCTATTGTCACTATTAATTTGGTAGTGTCCACTGTGGGTTTTCCAAGCACAACCTCCCTAATTTGATAATCTTTTAGATTCAATTCCTCAATATTTGCATGTGTGGGAGGGATAGCAACATGTGCAAATCTGATCGCTCATCACAAAGGCCAATGCTTGTGCATCTTTTAGAGGTGACTCAAGCTTCTTGAGAGCTTAAATCAATTCTCTTATTCCCTCATCTTTAGTGTCATACCACTTCTTTTTATTTCTAATCGACTCTTTCCTTAACTATCTTAGAATATGTTCCATCAAAGATTTACCTTTTGAAGAATAAGGAGTTAGTTATGTTATGATATTTCCCTTATCACTTCTTTTCAGAGTCTTCTCCTTTTGTGAGAGATCCACATTAGGATTCTCTATATTTGTGGAGTCAACAATTCTCACCTTTGTGTCTTGGGACATCTATTGATTCTACTCGCATATGTGTCCTTCCTCTAACACTTCATCAATGGTTATTTGTTGTGGCTCTTCCTCCTATTCTTCTTAGACCTGTTCTTCTTCATTGTCTGAAGGGAGAGGAGTAGCTAAACCTTTATCCATGCAAAATGTAGCTTGATTTGGTAATGATAGAGCTTCTCTAAGTCCTTGTGGATGAGGTGGAAATTGACTCCAATCCTCTTGTTGAGGTTGATTAGTCAGAGTATCCCTTATCTTATCTCCAACCAACTCAGTGTCAATCAGCATAAAATCAAAATCTGACATCTAAAAGACATCAGCCCCTTCACCCTCCTACTCATCAATCCATTATTGCAACTCATCCTCCAAAGTAGTAAACTAAATAGGCTAAGTGGGAAAGGATGATGGTGTAATGGTAGAGCTTCTTCTTCACTCCAACATCGCGGCCCTAGTAAGATGAGTCCTCTGACTCAAGGGAAGGTTATCTTCTTCATCTTCATCATCCTCTTCTTCTTCTTCTAGAATAACTTTTGGACTGATGGAAAAGGGATAACCTTTCTAATCACCTTTTGTCTCCTCTTGAAAAGATTTTTGATCTTTCTTCCCTTAGGAGCTGACAAGGAGGCCTGTACCTCTTGTTTAGGTGGAGATACTTCTTGTACTTCTATTTTAGCTCCTCCTTGCTCTTGATCTACTGGTGGCACTTGAGGATTATCTTGGGTCTACATAGCTTCTACATTCTCTAACCCTTGTACACTCTCTACTCCTTGTACATTCTCTACCCCCTGTTGTGGTAGTGCTTGAGTTGTTCCTTCTTCTAGCTTGATGTGTTTGGAAGAATTTCTTTTCCTCTTTCCTTTACCCTTCTAAGTCCTATAATATCCAACTTCTTTATCAAGTTGGTGCACTATTTTCAGCCTCACTACGGACTGAGCTATGAAAGTGGGCACTATTACCTTAGCTCCTCTACCTTTTGTTGGATGGGTTGTAGCATAGAAGACTACCGCTTGAGGAATCATATCCAATTTGAAAGGTCTTTTGATCTAATCCTTGGTCAATTTGGTGTTGTGCTTGGCCCTATGATTAATGTCTAAGTTTTCTTCCTTATCAATCTCTACATTCATAATTGGTTGATCAAAAATCTTATCTCTATTATATAATGGATCTAAGAAATCTTCGGTATCTTGTTGCACTCCCTTTAGAGGAACCTTTATCTTCAAAGCACTGCTTTCCAAATAGAGATCCATCCTACAATAGTCCCTTATATGGATATCGTAATCATCTACTATGTTCATCCAATGGTCCTCAATTGCATCTTCATGTTGGAATTGTTTGCTTGCTAAATATTGCACTCTTCCAATATTATCAAAAAAGGGACAAGGAGAATTATATTCATCCAAGGGATACTGATGCCACTCTAACTCAAAGGATGGAATATCCTATCTCCAGACCATACTAAATGGTCCTATAGTAATGGGCCACACCTAGGTTATCTTGTGTTGCTTCCCTACTTTTTCATATGTATACAAGAGTTATCAAGCAATCTCCAACAATATATGTATGTCACTTGGGTACCTAGGGAGCTTCTTGGGACTGACAGTCATACCTGCTACCCTCAAATAAGTGAATGTCCTAAATTGGATGTAATATGTGCCAACTTTTGAAATCTTTTCAACTACCTCATCTGACATCCTTCCCCTTCAATGAACCAAATAATAACAAAAATAAAGGCATCATTTACAATAATGTATTCCTTTCTGTGCTCAGGAATCTTTTTCTTCACTGACTAGGGATATACTATATAGGATCATGCATTTGCATCTTGCATGTTGCCCTTTTTGGACAATCTCGAATAGTCTGTTGTCCTTGTAGCTAATAGGTACACCAAATAGGATGTCATGTAGAACTTACAATTGTTCTTAACTGCCACCAGTTTCTCATCCAAGTTTAATTGGTATCTTTGTTGTTTTGATAATCTCAATGAAGTGTACCATCCATATATTTAGCTATCTCAATTTCAGTATGGCCAAGTTCAGTGTCCTAGATCTCTAAATAGTCATCTTAGAAGCGTGACTTTGTTGGAACACCTTGAAACTTGAAAATCACTAGTTTTAGGACCATCTTTGTAGTGAGGGAGGATGATGAAGAAGCCATTTAACCTACAAAAAATCAAAAATCCATTAGTCTGGAGGAAAAGAAAAATCAATAATATAAACCCTAATAATGACCAAAATACAACCCAAAAGCCTTGACTATCAAAAACTATTTAAAACCATCAAAAAACTTAATTCTAACCCTAAAAAGCAAAAAAAGGCACACCTGGTGCACCTCAAAGGTGTGCTAGGTGTGCTTTTCTTTTAAAAAGCTCTTAAAATAAGGATGCACATCTAGTGCACCTCATGGGGTGCGATAGATGTGCACCCTTATAATGCAAAGGTGAAGTTTAACCTTAGTATAATGTGTTGAACAGTGCACCTTGGATAGGTGCACAACTGCGCACCTTATATTAGGCATTAGATTAGCTTAGGGTTTTTTAAGTTTTATTAATTTAGTTGAAAACAAGTTTTTATAAATACAAGGTGCACACCTGGCACACCTCATGAGGTGCACTAGATGCACACCTTGTTTTAGATATGCTTAAAATTGTTTTTGGTGTGTGCAAGTGGAGCAAAGAAGGAGACTAGGTGCAATAGTGCCCCTAAGAAGTTGCACTAGTATGGGGGGAATTGGAGCTTAGAGAAAAAAAAAACAAGGTGAGAGGGGTGGGGGGGTCCTAGGTTAATGGAATTTATGTCAAACCCTACTTCTAAAGAGGGTTAGGGTTTTCTGTATATATTAGAATATTTTTTCAATTTTTCCAAGAAGTATTGACCATAGGTTATCTCTCTATAAGATAGCCAAGTTTTGAAATTTTGAAGTTGTAGAGAAGATAGAGGCAAAGTTATGGTTTTACAAAGCACAGGTTTCATTTTATGACTCCATAACCCAATGGATACTTAAGGTCACTTGTTATATATATAGTAGGCTAGTATCCCATTTAAGTCACCAAAATTGTTAGCCATTATTGCCCTTTAGCAAAAATTTGAGTTTTTCCTATCAAGAATGGCCAACAAAAAGCACTTCCTCTTGGAGTTGCATAGTTGCGCAGTTGCACACTTCCAAGAGGAAGTGCTTTCCTCTACTGCTAGCACACTAGTGTACCTAGCGAGGTGTGCTAGGTGCACCTCTAACCTTTAAAATTTGACTTTCTACCTTAGAAACAAGGTTTCCAGCCTTTGGGTTTCTGGCAGAGACCCAAATGAAGCAATGAACAATAAGAAAAAACCCTAAAAAAGACCTTAGAGCTCAAACTAGGGATCTAGAAAGCTAAAAAATAAAGTAGGGGACCCCATTTCTAGGAAAAATTAGGCCTGTGTTGTGAAACCACAACAATAACTACAAACTGAGCACTCCCTCTTAGTTAGGAAGGATTGATATAGAAAATATTATGTTCTTGAGTATACAAAGAGATGTCATCTTAGTATAATATTCCTAGAATGGCATATTTAAGGATATCCACAAAATCCATCAACACACACATATATTATATATGGAATTTACTACGATTCATAATGAGACTAAATTTCTCAACACTTTTTCTTTTAGCAAGGAGGGAAATTAACCAATTACTATAACTTTAATATACATTTAAATACCTCCTTAAGTGTCATCTATAATAGATTTGAATTATGGTGTTTGAGAATATTCAACTCAAAGAACCATAACAACTTTCATGGTGTCCAACAAAATCTTGCCCAAAGAACCATGATAAGTTGATTATCAAGGTGTCTAGGAAAATTCAGCTCGAAGAACCAATATAACACTTTCTCCAACACATTATGGTGCTAGGAGATAGGTCATACTATTTATAAGATTGTCACCTTACAATAGTTAGCTTCTATTTGTTGTCATAACTTCTGACATATTGGGACAACAACTTAATGTAGTATGTTATGATGACAATTCCAGTTATTGATAAGATCATCACCTTTCAATAACTCCCCTCAAATTATACACATCAATGAAACATTTTCATCTTTCATGACATAATTATGATAACATCATGTAGTAACTCACATGATATCCACCATGAACTGAGTTAGAGGTTGGACCCACCATAGTTGTTACTAGAGGGTGAAACAAAGGGTTTTCACCTCATACTTCTCTCTCATAGAGAAGAGGGCATTACAAAGAATTTCTCTTAGAACTTCTCCTCATAGAAAAGATATCATCTACAAAGCATTGCATCTCAAAATTTCTCCCTCTGAACATTGATCCTGGAAGTCAGGTCCTCTAATTACTTCCTCAAAAACTCTCTTCACCCAAGGATGCTTGTTGAACTCACTCTAAATCTAATGTCAATCTTTAGATTTTCTATTGATAAATCAATACTTCCTCATAATATACATAGGAGTAGGCCCATCAAATCATGCAATCACACAAATGTATTTCTAGACTCCCTCTAAGTATCAATCTTCTAAGCTCTTGTGTTTCTTTAGAAGAAGTGTCATACTTGCTCTTAATGTAGAAGAATCTCATAATCTAAATCATCAAAGATGTTTGCTTCAAGAGCCTCTTTTTATCCATCTTGATCATCAGGGTCTTTGGAGCTACTATCATTAGATTGAGTCTACACAATATTAGGTAGCATATGTAAAGTACCAATTTTATTTTCCTGTAAGAATGTTCAAACATAAAGAAAAAGATCAAGGAAAATAACCTTTATAGTATGTATAGAAATTACAAATAAGAGAGAGATAAATGAAAAAAATGAGAATACTTACCTACAAATGAAGATTCAAAAATTGTCTTTCTAGATTGTTTAAGAATGGAACATCTCCCCACTAAATAAGGTTCAAGTAGGAATGTAACATTGACTATTATCCCGCCCACAATGTAAAATTTCCACTCATTCTTATATTATTGAACAATTTTGTATCAAATATTACAACTCCTTTCTATGTTCCAACTTTCTTATTTCATCCATTTTAGCTTAATAGTATAAGTGGACACAAACTCGTCCATAATATGCTAATATCTTGATTGAGTATGATTGTGCCACTTGAATGACTCTACAACTCATACATCAAGTTTCATTTATCATTTATCATAGATGATTCAATTGAAGTCACCACTTTCTTATGATGTACACAAGGGGTAGGCCCATTAAAATCACATAGTTGCATGAATTGCAGTCCTCTTGACTATTACAATTTATTTATCACCAAAGATTCCATCACAACATGGTTTACTCCCTCTGAATCAAAATGATCGAGATCATTGAAGGTTGACAAAACCATATCCTCTATCTACTCCCTCTCTTTCAAGGTTGCCTCAATTGTCAGTCTCCCTCCGAATTTCAATCTTTTTCTTTCTAAAATAATGTTGTCAAAGAAAAAAGATCAAGAGGCATAGCTCTTATTGAAGAATAAAGAAAAAAAAGAGACTACAATAATACTAATGGATGATGAATACTCATCTAACCATCACTATCCCTTTTTTTATTATTATTCCATTAGATAATATTATTGTAATAAAAAATTATTGTATATATTAATTAATTCCATTATGATTATTAATTAATTTTCTACATAACTTTCCAAATAACCATGGGTCATACGTGTTTGAATGTTCACCATTCATAATAAAAATATATGTTAATAAAATAATATTAAAAGATAAGCATATTAGTACTAATAATTCATAATAATAATAATATATTTATACTTACCTTATATGAAAGGATCCTTTTCATTTTCAATGCTATTTCTTTCCTTGTAGTTATTGTTGAGTCATATATTTAACTAAGGTTGAGAATAATATTCAAACCCAATGCAATTGCAAGGTTTCAATGACGATGTCCTTGAGCACCCTAAGGGGATATACAATCTAAATTTCAAGTGCTTCATATTATGTATCACGATATCAATAGAAACACATACAAATATGTCTCATAAAATCACAATTATGATATTAGTCATATACAAGCAACTAGAAATCACCAATAGATAACAAATCAAAACCTCAAAGGTTACATCTAGAAAATTGATGTAACCCAATCTCGTCAAAGAATAACTCATAAATTGATACAAGACAAATGTTTCAAAATACCATAACTCTTCATTAAAACTTCTACAACTCTACTCTACTCTACAATGAAAACAAACACCTACTTATTACAGTTCTGAAAATTACCATTTTTGGCAGATTTTTAGGAAAAACAATTTTTTCCATTTTTGGTATTTTTTAAAACTCATCCTATGAATTCCAATTTTTCTCAAGAAAACCCCCCAACTAAGGCAATACAATTTGCCAACTAATCAATGAAATCAAAAATACAATTTCAGATTTATTACAAAAATAACTTTCTAAAAAATTTTGGAAAAAACATAAAAAGCCCAATTCGAAGGTCAAGATGAGATTTTAGGCTCCCAAAAAAATGTCAAAACAGTCACCTATTCAAATGAGCTCCATCATCAATTCAAATAACTCCTTCTAATGCAACTAACTGTAAAATTTCAGCCAAAACCACATCTGAGTCAAAAGTTATAACCCCCAGAAGTAAATCTCAACCAAAACCCACATTTGAGTTAACAACCTTGACCCTTGGATGCCCCTGCATCAAAACTCACAATGCATGAGCTTAATATCGAAGAACTCGATCTCGTCACAAAAACACATATGAAATCAATCTTGACAAAAGTCACTAAAAACATGCTCAAAACTCCCCACCTCTAGTAAACATTCCTAATTTGGTCAACTACAAGGTTTCCCAAACCCATCACCAAATAAGACATAACACCATAAAAGATATTAAAACGAGTGTTGTCTCAACCATGTAGTTGTTTGATGTAATGTTATGAATATGAGTTGGGGTTTTTGTTTACAAAAGTTATTCAATTTAAAGTTTTCTACATCTAGTTTGGTCATAGAATATTTCCCAATTTTCATTGTTTTTAAAGAATTCATGTCTAAAAAACTATGTGTTTTCCTCTAAGTACATTACTTATTATTATTTCTAAAAAAATAATATCATAATTACAAACCATCTTTTTTAACAAAAAAAAATATTTAATATATTTTTAAAAATTATATTCAATACTATTTAATATTCATGCATAATTATATTAAATAATAATTGAGATTTAACTAACTAAATTTAATTTAACTAAACCTATATTCAATTAGCATTAAATCATAATTTAATTTTAAGTAAAATTAAATTTTATATTGAACAATATTAAAATTAACTAATTTTAAATATATTTAAAATTTAATACTAGATATAAAAATATTTAAATAATTTTTTCTTTTGTCTATTTGTTTGAAACCCCAAATTAAATAGGGTCATCGTAGTGATTCATAAAGCCCATACGTAATGACTAGGCTACATTGGTAGTCTCCACTATCGTGGTAGCTTCGGCTATTATGATAACCATGGCCAACAAAGAGGGGAGAAGGGCGGTGGGGGCGGTGGCCCTTGCCACTCATATTTTTAAATTTTAATTTTTTAATAAAAAGAAATGTGCCCAACAAGAACATCGAACCTAAAAAAATCCAATCAAATAATTAATTAAAATAACTACCACAACAATAATGTATTATTGTGGTTATATATATATATATATATATATATATATATCAAAATTTCTTGAATACAAATCTGATAAAGAAATAATTTGTAACCAATTGAATTTATTCAATTCTAATCTTGTTCTTATTTTCAAACCCTAGCCCAAATTCCACTTTTGAATTCCAACTTTTTTAACTATGGGTTTTGATCTCAATTTTTTCATACAGATGTTTTAATGATAGAAATCAATCATTTTCCAAAAAAGTGTTTTAACTTTCAACCAGTTTTCATTAAATATTCTGATTGTAAACATTCATAGTTTTTCCATAGTAAACTTTTCATTCATAAAGAATACAAAAGTTTCTTAAAATTTTCTACAATAGGTTTTACAAACCCTGCCTCAATTTGATGCTAACAATCTAGTAATCTCTTTGTGCCTTCAAGATCTACATCTTCCCAATCTTTCACAAAATACCCTTCAATTTATAAATTGCTTCTCCAAACTTGTGTGTGGAGAAATGAGCTAACATCCTCTAATAAAGACCTCTAACCCTAGTTAGGGTTTCTGGTTTTCTAAAAGGTCTCTCACTTAATTGATCTTTTAATTATTTTACTTAATTAATTCTTTCATGCACACTTGGTGCTTTTTATTTAATTTATATACTTTATTTTATTATTCCCACTTGTTTAGTTTTGGAAAGATGTTCTTTTTTAGAGAGCAATGTTATTATTTTAACTAATAATAATATTTAAATCTCATTTTTTTTTAAATGCAATTTCTAAATTTACAAATGTTAAATAAAATAATTATAATCACATCAATTTTAGCTTTAGCAATTTAATTGCTATTAATTCCAAGAATAGACTTTTAATTTTAACTCTTTTATTTTATTAATTTCTAATTGATTAAATATAATATAATACTATTTTCTCTCCTTAAATTTCCATTTAATTAATTTTCTTGGATGTTTAATCACACTTGAAGTCACAAAATATATCACATACTCAATAAGAAACTCACCTAAAAGACCATGTATAAAAATCATACTCAAGGCTTAAGTTCTCAAATTCAAAACACCTTGATAGATTCAAAAGGGTAGAGAAAACATATAATTGTCCTTCACCATAGGAAAAAATAGGCTCAGATTTAGGATTTGGACTTGAAAACTATCTCCCCTCTTTACCACTGAGGTACTACGATGGAGCATGCTCATCCTAGCAATTCTAAGAAGTACATGTAGATTTTGACTTGTAGGGTACTAAGGCTCCCTCCCTCAACTACATCAAATATGTCAATTAGAAATTAAAAATAGACATGTACACCATATATATGCAAGTATGAGGTAAGTATCCATAATCTATATAAAATATCATCATAAATATAAATGTAGTCATTATATAAGAGCATTTAAAACATCATCAAAGGAATGTCTTTGAATTACAATAACACATAAAATATCCAATGTACAAAGTAGCTCATCGAATATATGATCAAATCATGAAGATAGTGTCAACTAACTAAGTAATTAGTAAATTTATTTTTTATTAATAAATTTTTATGTTTAATAAAAATATTTTTTACTCTCCATAATTAAATTATTTCAAGTTTTGACAAATAGAAGTCACTAAGTGGCACTTGTTTTATCATAAAATATCTTATATAAATCTAAAATTTTAATCTTGGATGTACTTTAGATCACTTTGGACAAGTGCTAATACAATTTTGTTATTATTATAATATAAAAATTATTATTTTTATAGTTATAATTTAATATAATGTCACAAGTGTTAATATAATAAAGGGGATGCCCCTACTATCATTGGATAAATAAAGATCAATGAATCGAGTTGTATTTTGGGTTGAATTGGGCAACACTCAACTTTTTTCCCAAATCACCCTGGAGAGAAGATGTGTGGCATACATCTATCACACATGACTAATCTCTATTCATTTAGACATGGTAAATAACATAGAGGCACGTGGTGACACATTGTTGGTATCATTTGTATTGTACTAGAAAGGGCCCAAATGGGACACACTAACCACTATTCGATCAACAAAGATCAAAGAGTCTAGATGTATTTCAGGCCTATTTCAACAATAGTCGACTCATTTTCTCAAATGCCCCTAGAAAGTAAAGACATGGCATACCTATATCAAGTGAGAAATGAGTGTGATGTTGTGCACTGATGTGACCTCTAAAGAGGCGATAGTCAATGTGCTGACCATCGTTGGATCATCAAACATCAACGGTTGGAGATGTATTTTGAGCCAACTCCAGTAACAATTGACTCATTTTCTCAAATGCTTGGAAAGTAGACATGTGGCACACACGTATTAAGTGAGAAATGAGTATGATGTTGTGCGTTAATTCGATCATTAAAGAGGTGATAGTCAATGCACCAACCACTATTGGATCATCAAAGATCAATGGTTGGAGATGTATTTCAGGATGATTTTGGCTACACTAATATGTTTTTCAAATTTTCCCTGAAAAATAAGTCTTCAAAAAGAAGTTTATGACTCTTCAAAGATAGAAATTAGCAACCACCATTAAAGTTAATCCTAAATTATACTGTAATGTTGCACATTTAAAAATAAATTATTATACCATTTGTACTCTGTATAATGTAAGTAACAGTTAATATAAAACACAGTCTTGACTCTCTTGCTTCTACAATTTGTAGAATTTACTTTTGTGTTGGGCCTAGACTATAAGGTTTTGTTTTCATTGTTCAATCTTTGATCTCTACATAAACTACCAAGATCTCTACAAAAGCATTGGAGCATCTCTGATCACAAAGGTATTACAAACTTATGATTTGCAAGTTGCAATGCAGCCCCAATCTTCTAAGGTAGCTCACATACTATAGATTTTAATTTGAGTTTCAACTTTCCAAATAAGCTCCTAAACACATTTTTCTTACCACATTTTAATTTTTTTATTGTAAGTATAGTATCGTTCACAAAATTTCAAGTTTAATTTTGAATATATCATGCATTGTAAGCCTAAATTATTTACATTCTAGCAGCTAGGTAACTCGCAAACTAAAATATTAGAATTATAATTTAGGGTTTAAATGTTGATTATGGCTATAAATTATAGTTTGTGACTATTTATAGTTCTATAAAGTTTTCAATGATGTTGAAAACATACAAGAGGAGTGACACAAGCACTAGCAATGGAAGTACAAACCAAAATAAAATTTAGGGGATAGGGAAACCATTTTTTGACTTGCATAAACTAGTTAAAATGCTAGGTTTTACTAATGAATTCCATGATATTTGTGATCCTATTATCTATGGAAGGAGTATGAAGGAAATCAGACATGCAATTCTAAATAAGTGGAATGATCCACAAAAAGAGTCAAAATGTATTAAAGACAACAAAATGATAGGATCTATTGTAAATAAATTTACAACATGGATTGTGGGACCAACCCATTGTCCAAAATTTGTAATGGTTTGTGGCCAAAACTATGGTGTAAAAAGAAAGGAAATTGTCAATCAAAACACACAGGAAGTAATTATATCGATAACATAGAGTGAATTTGCTAGTTTATTGGACCTATAGTATGAAGAACAAAACCTAGCCACATTGACTTGGAAAAACTAGTAGAAACATATGATAAATCATGACCATATAGAAAACATTTGTATATTAGAAAATTAACATACAATTTCAATCTGCCTCATGATTATAAACTGCCTTATGAATTGGATTTTTTTTGCAATGGGTTCATGATACTATATCATTGCTATCAATGTGTTTGGGTTTGGAAAGAAAAATAGAAAGTGGGTGCCAACATTCTAGAAATGATTTTCAATATTCATTGTCTACGAGATCTAATAAGATATAATCATATTGAGAACATTGTTCATAGTATGCAAGAACAATTGTTAATGATTAAAACAAGTTTACAGTCACTCACATAATACATTTAGATACATGACATACTTGTGCTATCTTCTATTATTGTAACATCATCAAATATTTGAAATAAACAAGTTTTGTCTTAATTTTGGTAAACAAATATTTGAATGCACACCAATAATTAGGATGAGTGATTTCCAAGGGGACTACAAACACTTTGTAGACTTCTTTTTGGAACCCCGTTATCATAAAATTAATGACACTTCAATACCTAGAGTTCTTGTGTCTTGTAAACAATTAATTCATCTAGGACATCAAATTCAATTGGTTGAATGATACTGCATGGAAGAGTACACTATATTAAGGTTTTACGATTCATTAGTAGAACCCTACAAACTTCCAATACATATGATAGAGAAGATAATTTGCATTGGAATATGTATGAAAGATAGAAAACAAAGATGCATTTTTTCATGGTTAGCAAAAGAAAACCATATTTCCTTCCTTCAATGTCATATATAGAAGGTTCATATTTGATAGAAGAACATTCAAAGTGGCACAAGATTTTTTTATAATTTTTAAATTTGATGTTATCAAGCATTGGCAATATGATTTACAAAACATAATTGGTACAAATCTTGTACAGAATTGGAACTTTACAAGTAAATGTCTGCACGAGAGTATGCCATTGATTAAAAAAATATAAAATATAGACTCTTGGGAAGTGGTCAAAATAGAGATGGAGAAATGTGCCAATGAAAATAATATTTCAATAAAGGAATTGTTAGCATAAAGTAAAGAATTGGACAGTCAGAAAGAAAAAGTGGAACCTATGACAACCTATGATTTATATCAGAAAGAAGATCATCCAAGTAAAAATCTCTTCCAGAGGCCATAAATAAAGATTGTTTATCTACGCATTGGTGTTGCTAAAAATAATTCTTTTTTGGGAAATGAGGAAGAATCTTGGGGACCCTAAGACCTCAATCGATTTTCAAGACTTTCCTAAGGATGAAATATTTAGCAAATTATGGGATACTGAGCATCCAAATGCAGTAGCAGAACAACATGATGTTTAGGATGAAGACAATGAGTATGAGGTTTTTAAGGATCCTACATCAATCACCATACGAACTTCCATGAGTTTCACTGAATCCACTCGCCAAAGTACTACTACTAGTACACTTAATTTGTGAGACAATATATAGTACTCGATCAGAAGACAAGGAAAAATTATGGCCTAGGAGAAAAGATGATAGAAAATTGGGTTATCCATGTGATGGTGGGCTCGGCCCAATAGGTCAAGGACCTTGGTATTCACTCCCCCTAGCAAAGCCACCAAAATATGGTCATAAACCAGTCATTGGAGATGAGTCACAGGACCCATCAAGGTCACCAAAAAAAGGTGAACCAATGAAATTGTTCATCCCAACTAAAATTCCAACTCTTGTTGTTGGTACATCTTCAAAAAGGATATTATGAGTGCACCTTAACCATAATACTATAGCTGAATGTGCAAATAAACAAACAATTATGCACACTCATACTGATACAATGCCTGTCACAATTCCCCCAAGAAAAAATTCTTAGAAAAGTCCAAAGACTCAACTTTTTAGTGACAATGAATTTGGATTAGGACGGGGTGATGTCATTGATAATCCTCAAAATTCAATTATTACAACCTCAAGCATTAGCAAAGACAAGTATACTATTGCAAGTGCTCTTTCTCCTTTCAAATATTTTATTGCATCAATAGATCCAGATTTTGAATACAATGATTTTGTAGCAAATTTTGAATTTTAAAAAAAATGAATAGAAAAAATAATAAGGCATTCAAGAAGGATGTACATGATGTGGCTCATTCTAAATAACCTTCATCGAATGAGATATTTTCAACATATAACCCAAATATATAAATGATAGAGTTCATGATTGTTTCTCCATCATAACTACATAATAATCCACTAGAGAGTGAGATAAATCCACCATATTTTCATACTAGCACCCTATCAGTGGATCCCTCCAAAGTAAAAAGTGTGGAAAAAAGACCAACTTTGTGGTCTACAATTCACTATTCAAGATGGAGAGAAAAAAAAAGGCCAGAGAAGGAAATTGAAAAGTTAAAAGTAGACCTAGAAAATGCAAATGCAAAGGAGAAAGAAGTAGATAATAGGTGCAAGGAAATAGAGAAAAGGATAAAGTGTGCTTTCTCTGAAGAAGTAATTGCAAAGCTAGGAATATGGAGGTGGAAATGAAAATTCTAAAGGAACAATTGGAAGAAAGCAACAAAAAGCTAAGTGATGTAAATATGGAGAGAGGATAATAAATCAAGAAGTTGAAGGAATAATTGGAAGCAATAAAAAACTTAGGGATATTTTGAATCATGTTAATAAGGATGGAGATGTAAAATTCAAAGAACTCAATGATAAATTGCAAGAAACCAATAAACTACTTAAGGATGAAAGAGCATCTAGTATAGATATTTTCAAAAAGTTGGAGTCTATTAGACATACAATTGTAAACTTAAATAAGGAATTGGATAATGAGAGGGAAAAAATAAAACAAAAAAAAGATAAAGTAGAGGAAATAAAGAAAAAATGAAAATTAGTTGACACAGATGGTGCAAGAGATACAAAAGGTAAAGAAAATAATCACAACCTTTGGAAACAACCTGACTGAGTCAAATGACAAAATAAAAAATTTAGTCAAGAAAATTAAAGAAGAAATGTGGGGAGGAATTATGGAAAATGTTGATAGGTTGTGTGATTGGTTTGAATTGCATCACACTTTTTGAGTTATTTGTGGGAGTATCAAAGAGAAGATTGAGAAGACTAAAGAACTCTTTAAGCTTGAGAAGACTACAAGACAAATTATACACATTTACACTAAGCAGTTTCTACTATAATGATGATTAGTAGTGTAAATCAAGCATCATAAGGTTTATCGAGTTCCTCAATGAAAACCAAGTTGTACAGTGCTTATCGAGTTCACATGTGATGTGATGTGAATCTAGTGTTAATCGAGTCACTCAGTGTTAAACAAGTGACTCAATTTATACCAAGCTCATAGTGATAGCATTGGCGGAGCTATGCAATATGAATTGAGTGATTTAATTTATATGGAAAGTTTCACTGTATCCATCGAGTCACCAATGCAGACTGAGTTCAAGACTACTTGGAAGTGATCATTATGGACCAAGCTTCTACGTCTACTGTGTGCATGATGATGTCGAGCATTGATAGTGGATGCTAAGTATCAGAACCTCATCGAGCTAATCTTCAAAACCTAAATTCCTACAGTGGGGTCGACTTTGTGTATTTTGTGTAAACTTGTATTGTAGCTGACTTTGTAAATTATAATTTGGATTGGGATATATATAATGTATTGTATCACACCTAAAAAGAAGATATGGAAGTAATGTAATAAACAAAAAAGAGCAAAAGAGTGAATTAAAAGGGCTACATCAATATAAAGAGCAGAAAAGATTTATATATCACAGCAAGGTGATTACTACATTCAAAGGAATCACATTCAGCAAACCAAGTTGTAGATCAGAGATTAGCTATGATTTCATCCTAACAGGTGGATCAGTTAATTTTTTTCACAAGGTAGACCTAAAAATATTTTGTAAATCTCTTTATCGAGTGCATACTTCATTGTATATTTGTAAATATTTTTGCAAGGTGTTCCTAGTAGTCCTCATTGCTCCTAATAAGGCAGATCATCAGAAGTGATCATTGTAAACCTTAACATGCCAACTTTATACTGCAGTACTAAAGCTTGTGGGTATCATCCCCACCCTAGTTTTACTTTCTATTTGGAAGGTTTCTAGGTCACCAAATTGTGTGTCAAAGTGTTACAAATGCTTTTATGTTTTCAGTTTCTCATGCATGCAATTAGATCATAATATACATGAAGGATTAATTGCTAATAAAGGATTAAAGTTTTATTGGTTACTGGTTCACCCCTCCCCTCTCAGTAACTTAGTCTATCACATATATTTCCAACAATTGGTATCAGAGATTTGTGGTTCTTAGAGAAAATTTTAACAACTTGAGCAAAGATCAGAGGCTATGGTGGTATTCAAACTTGATAAGGCTATTGACAATGAGAAGCTAGATTTGGAATTAGCTATTGGACAACTCAAGAAAGAAAAGGAGCAACTCTCTCAATCCCTAGAAAGAAGAAAAGATCTTGTAGTACAGATGAATGACCAACTCTACATTGAAGAAAGAATTGAAGACATCCACTCAAGAAATTCAGATGAAGCAATCAAAGAACTATTGGAAAATAATGGTATTCTTCAAGAAGAAGCAAGAAAGCTGAGAAGAGAGCAAGAAATTTAGTCTGTCATATTATGTGAAGTTATGGAAGAGAAAATAAAGATAAAAGAATATATAGAAGGTAAAAATAATGAAATTCGGCACCTATCCCTTCAGCAAGTAGACTTCATTGATCAACTCACCAATGCAAATGAAGAAATCATGAATCTAAGATCAAAGAATGGAAGATTGAAAAGCAAACCAATGAAAGGATGATGAAATCTCAACAAAACATGAATCAATTGAATGATCAAATTCATTATAGACAAAAGGAAAAGCAAAAATTGGATATACAGAAGGTGAATCATCCAAGCAAGGAGTTCAAAAAAATCAAAGACCTACTTCCACTCATTGTGGTAAGATAGGTCATGCATCAAACAAATTTTGGAGCAATAGGAAAGCCAAATTCAATGGAAAATGCTACAATTGCAATCAGCATGGACATAGAGCTAATGAATGCAAAGAAAAACCTAAATTTGAAGGCAAATGTCACAAATGTAAGAAGCATAGGCACAAATCTTCAGAATACAAAACCAAGATATTGAACCCAGAAAAATAGGTTGTAAAAGAAATATTTGGTTGGGATTATAATACTTGTTCCAAATGTCATTGCTGTGTAGAATTTGGACAATTGGAATGAATTGTGTAAAATGTCACAACAAAACTTGGTCATCTTGCCAAGAATTGTATAATACTAGTAGAATACAAGATGAAAAGAAGGAAAAAGCTAATAACATCATAAAGTAGATGAGACAACAATATATTCCTAAATCTACTAAGAATGCAAGTCAGAGCAATAATGAAAATGTCACTCAAGATTTGGGTGACTCCAGCATATCCACTTGATCTCTCAAAGGAGAATTGCAACTAGGATTTTGAAGAAGATATCTCACATCAATTTCAATCAGCAACATGAAAGATCCATATCAGCATACAAGATGCAAAGGGATCACCAAGTATTCAAATGATGCTAGTTATTACTGAGCAAAGTTAGGTTATAGATCTTACCGAGCAAGGTTGGGTTGTAAGACCCTACCGAGCAACGTTGGGAGTAATTAAGCTTTGTGTGGTTATTGAGTCATGGATGACTCTATTGAGTATTCAATACAAGAAAAGTGGATGCTAATCTGTTGTTTGAGTGAACAATCATACTAGGCATCTATGACAATCGATAGGCAAAAACTGATAAAAGGATAGAATCAAACTCATTTCTCACCGTAAATCTTTGAGAGCTATCCATGCAAAGAAAAAATTAGAGCATTCAAGAAATTCAATCAAGTTATTAAAGATTTTCATGTTCTTTCAAACCTTACCAAGAAAAGATGGCATCCACTAGCAACAAATCTAAGAAAGGCTCAGACATGTTAGTTCAAGGCGTGGAATGGAAGGTGCCAGATTTTAAGCTGAGCCCTGTTGTCGCTAAAACCCTAATCCAAGTAGAGCTCAATCACAAATTACACCAAAGGTACTGTTGATCAATGATATTTATTCATATTTTAAATGTTCTATTCAGGATATTGGAACTTTGGAAATGGATGAAGCATTGAGAGAATTATGTGTGAATGGTGTGTTGAAACTGGAACATTAACATCTTGAAGTAAAAAGTTTAACTCATATTTTGCATATGCCACAGGATTTTCAAATCAAATGGATAAGATATATCCTCAGCCATGTGCACAATGGTCAATTGTGGTTAGAAAAACCTATCTTGATAACCAAGAAGATGATCCATAAGATCACTGGTCTTCCTATGTTGGCAAAAGTGAAAATGACCAAAACGCTAAGTCGGTTCAAACTAGAGAAGAAAACCCTTGTCGAGTGGGATGAAAGGGGAATGAAGATTAGTTGTGTCACAGACGTGGAACTTAAGTTTGGGATACATGTCATCACTCACAAGATTTATAACTTGAGCACACTGAATAGTGTGTCATGTGAGGCACTGGATCTTGCATACAAGGTGGTCAAAAATAACATATCAGTTGACCTTGCCGATTTGATGTTGGACCAGTTCAACAAGAACATGGAGAGTATAAGAACTTCCAAGAAAAATCCTTGTAGGTCCTGTTCACTTTTGACTTGTCTATTTTTCTATGTGCAAAATTTTTTCCATCTAAAGGTACAGTCGTATGGAGGAAGGATGTACCTATTTTTTATTAGATTAATGAATATATAGCTAAAATGGGAGAAAACTATGTGAGTATAATGGACAATTACTTTGATGCATTCAAGGATAAGATGAATAACAGATTCAAGATACACAAGAAACTAGTTGATGATTAAAAAGATGATGTTTGTTTCATGGTTGATAGTGAAAAAGTATATATTCAGGTAGTTAGACCAAGAAGTGTATGGGTCAAACCGCTAGGTTATGAGGTAAACATAGATGAAACCAAGGACATTATTGAGGCACTGATTAATGAGTCTGTTGACCCTAAAGCTGCATACTTTGGCACCTACAATGAAGCTAAGACAAGAATGGATCAAACCGCTAGGTTATGAGGTAAACATAGATGAAACCAAGGACATTATTGAGGCACTGATTAATGAGTCTGTTGACCCTAAAGCTGCATACTTTGGCACCTACAATGAAGCTAAGACAAGAATTGAATTGGAAATCAAACTCCCTTAGGCAGTAAACAAAAAGAAAATTGTGAAACTAAAAAACTAGCTCCACTCTTCTATTGACTGAATGAAAAGGAGATGATATTTAGGATGAAGAAGTAGAAGATGAAAAGAAAATTAGAGGAAGAAGAGCTATTGAACAAGAAAGTTAAGGTAATTATTACCAAGTCTGCCAAACAATTTACTATTGTATTTATAAGGAGATCATCTAGGAAGAAATTGGACAAAGAAGGAGGAGATGTAATCTTTAAAAGGCCTCCACCCACCTTTTAGGAAAGACTGAAAGATATAGAGTCAGGATCAGGTATACCAAACTTCAAAGCACTGAAGTATGAGACTAGGACTATAGAGGAGAAAAAGTAAATATAAGATGTATTAATGTCTAAAATGGGTAATTGGAAGCGTTCCCCAAACCAACTTGCTCAGCAGATTTTGAGTGATTTAATGGAGAAGATCGAGCTAAGATGGGAGAATGCCATGAAAATTGCAAAAGACATATATGAGCAGACCCTAAGCCAACTCATGCTAAGTTTGAACGACAAGGAGGTAAAGGAATCTTTGAAGAAGAGATGAAGAAAAACTTACCTTCAAATTCAACACTTGTATTCTTGAATGACATTGAGCATGTGGTAAGAAATGCTACCAACACATGGGAAAAAAATTATGTTCTTCACAAGCAAAGTGATTTTTTTGTCAATGTCAGTGACAAGGATGATGATGAGCATGAAAAAGATGAGGAAATTGATGACAAAGAAGTTACTCATTATGACAATGTAGATGATGATGAAGAGGAACGGGGATAGGAAGTTACCGAGGAAGACTTGCCTAAAGTACATAACACAGAGGAGACCAACCTAGAGAAAATTGTTGCAATGGTCATAGCCTCAATTCCTTATTCTCTAAGCCAAATATTAAAAACATCAAGCCTAGAGAAAGCTACAGCAAGATTCATTATGTCAAAAATTGTAAGTACAAATACTCAATCAATTTTTGCACCTATCTAGCTCAGTATTTCATTGACAGAAGTGGCAAGCACTTCATCTATCAAGCAGCTAGCACTTCCTTCTACACAAATTTTGGTTACACCAAGTATTTCTACAATTGGTATTTTGGCAATAAATGTAGTATCTACCTTTTCAACAAGTCCTACCATTTCTGCTATTGTTTCCATTCCTAGCATGCAAATAATAAGTGTAAGGATAGTTGAGACCAAGTCTCAACTGAGTACAAAATTTGTGGGTAAAGACAAAGAGAAGGAAGAAGATATTGATCTTAATGAAGAGATTGTTACTCCAAAATGGGGCATCTCAAATCCCAATCTTGATCAAATGCATATTTTTGGAGAACTTATTGAAAAGAAAGCTAAGTAGAAAAGGCTTAGAGATGAAAGAATTAAGGAATTCCAAATAATTGAAGATGCAAAGAATATCCTAGCTGAGGTGCTAAACACAAAGGTTGACACTTCTCAAACAATTTTGAATCAGTTAGCAGAGGTAGTCCAGAAATTCAATGAAGATTTAAATGGACAAGAGAAATTGTTGCAAAGAGCTGAGAAGAAATTTGAGAATAAAGTTTTGGAACTTATTGCTCAGCAGATTGTTATTCATCAAGTAGAATTATCTACTATTCTAGGCTCAATGGAGACTTATTGCAACAATGTATCTTCACTATTTGGTAAACTTTGTGACCTTTCAATTTTCACCAAAGATATTAAAGAAAAAATTTCTAAGATTAATGAAGACTTGAAGGCAAGTGCACAACAATTGCAACTTGACCTGAGTTACAGCCTCTACCTACTACACAAAGATCAAATTCTTAACTGATATGCAGGTAGAATTGCTGAGAGAAAAAGCTAGAATAAGAGTTGCATTGATAGACATTCAGAGCATGATTCTCCCACACATGGATGCATTGCAAAAATATATTGCACATGTCAAAATGCTCATCCATGACAAAAACTTCTCAATTGTAGACCACATGATAGAACTATCAGCAGAAGTGCAAATTACATTGCACACATGCAAGATGTTGCAAGAAAATTGGGACAAGACAATGGCACTTATCCTAAAGGTACATGTAGATTTCTTGTCACATTTTGGCATTACTATATAGTATAGATAGCATACATCTTTGGCATTAATGTCAAAAGGGGGAGAAGATGTATATTGTAGAGAAGATGTATATTATAAAAGGAAGTATACATAAAGGGGGAGAAAATGTATGTATCAGATGTGAAAAGATGTAAAGTATACCATGTGTGGGGGAGCATTATAATATTATACATGTACAAATACTCAAAGATACATCTCTTACAAAACCATTTTTGAAAAATCTCAAAACAGAATATTCTACTGAGTTAGAGACACAAGGTGATAAATAAAAGGTATTCTTGGACGTTCATTTCGAATTCAATTTTGACTAATAAGTATTTTTGGCACTAATGCCAAAGGGGGCGATTGTTGACATTACAGTCATGTTTTTTATTAGTGACATACACTTATTAAGATTGTAAGTATCTATTGAGCATATTGTATAGTTAACAGTGTTAACCAAGCATTTCAGATTCCATCAAGTTCTATAGTTGCTACCGAGTTCAAGGAACAGTATTCAGTTTGCGCAGAGCAGTTTCTACTATAATGGTGATCAGTAGTGTAAACCAAGCTTCATAAGGTTTACTGAGTTCCTTAGTGCAAATCAAGTTGTGCAGTGCTTACCGAGTTCGTAGTTGATGTGATGTGAGTCTAGTGTTAACCGAGCCACTCAGTCTTAACCAAGTGACTCAATTTATACTGAGCTCATAGTGATAACATTGATTGAGCTATGCAATATGAATCGAGTGATTCAGTTTATATGTTGAGTTTCGCAGTATTCATCGAGTCACTAGTGTAGATTGAGTTCAAGACTACTTGGAAGTGATTAGTATGGACTGAGCTTCTACATCTACCGAGTGCATGATGATGTCGAGCATTGACAGTGGATGTCAATTATTAGAACCTCACCGAGCTAGTCTTCAGAACTCGAGTTCCTGCAGTTGGGCCAACTTTATGTATTTTGTGTAAACTTGTATTGTAGCCGACTTTGTAATTTTTAATTTGGATTGGTATATATGTAATGTATTATATCACATCCAAAAATAATATATGGAAGTAATGTAATAATTAGAGAAGAGCATAAGAGTGAATTAAAAGGGCTACAATAGTATAAGGAGCAAAAACGATTTATCTATCATAGTGTTGGTAAACAGATTTGTCACAGTAGAATTTTCCCAACGGAGTGTGTGGCAAATCGTTCACAACAGTTGGATAGGCCCTTGATATGCGGCCTTCCTCTGCCTTTAGAGAGGCAACTCCCTCGTATGATATAATTTTTAAAGGGTTTTCAAATAAAGAATCTAAAACTTCAAAGATCAAGAGAAAGTCGTTCAGGATGAATGCACCACATGCCCTCACAACCTTCTTGGGTAAACAACAACGATAACAAAGGTGACCAAGAACTACGCTTGAAAGCAACCAGTATTACCAAACACATTCTTCATTCATAAACACTCGCACAATACCATGAGAATGTCTACTACAACAAATAACAATTTTGATTTTAGAATAAGAAACCCAAAGCACATCTAATTTCATTTCCTTGCACCAAGAAGATAATAGAGATTTTTCGATTTCAGAGATAAAAAGTGTACATACTTTCCAAAATTTATCTCTAGATCAAAATTTCAGCATAGTGTTCCCTTCTTTTTAAAACCAAAAAGTCCCTTTACAAAGCTCAAAAGAGCCCTTATATAGACATAGAGGTTAATAACTACCCTTCTGTGGTTAATAACTATCTCCCAAATACGTGATTTGGATGAGGTTAATTAACCTCAACAAAATTAACCTAAAAGGACAAGATCACTAATTAAAATGTATGACTTGAAATATGTCTTTAGACAGTCAAATCATTGATTTGTTGACTTATTTGATACAAACTCTTCTTCATAATCATCGCCAAGTTGGACATATTGAGTATTGACAAAGAAATAATCCTCCACAACATCAATTGCTCATGCACTGATTGTAATCGTAATCTAGATAGTGATACTACAATCTTGACTCCCCATTATAGATTGTAGAATTTTCAATCCTTTTGAGGATCAAATAATTTACATTCAAAGTATAAAGCTCCACAATTGGTATACATATCAATAAGGGAAGTGACCACTGAGATTTTTGAATCAAATCCACTCCTGATTATGTTATTATGGATCCATTTTCCTTGCTCTAAGGCTGCTAGATGAGCACATGATGGAAGCATGTATGTCATTGTGACAGAATCTAGTTGCATATTTGCAAGTTTCATTTCATGAAAAAGTGTCAAAGCTTTGGTAGCATAAATACTCTGAGCATAACCAACAATCATGGTGTTCCAAGAAACTGCATCTCTTGTAGACATTTTGTCAAACAATTGGCCAGCCGCCTCTCCTTGTAGTGATGCTAATCAAGCACAGGAAAATATAACACTAATCATTGTGACTACTTGGGGTTTTATAAATGAAAATTGCATTTCACAAAAGATGGACGAAGATTCAGCAGCTTGTCCATTAGTGCCTAGAGCATAATATTCTCCAGCAACATATTCCCTTAACAGCAAATTCGCCTAATACAAAGCCTGAAAGCTGAAGCTCCTTCTTTTGAACCCTGCTTGTGTGAAGAAAGTCCTCCATACATCAACTATAATGTGCCTAAACTATCCTCTCCTTCCCATCATACGCTATCATATTCGTTATCTGCTTCCCATCAATCAATTCTTCATGCTTTACCCTCATTGCATCATTTCTGTCCAAAAATATCACATCCAACATATCAAAAACCACACTGGATTTGTGAAGCACCTCGCTCAGTCTTTTCACAAAAGATGGAAAATTATGCTTAGCTTCAATTTCAATAGTCACCATGATCTAAGGCCTCAGCTTCTTGATAACACTCAGAACGTTGACAAGAAGCACTGGGTTGAATAACAAACTTCTGAGAACAATTGGAGCATAGACTGCCAAGGCCTCACCAAATCTCATGTTGAATAAACCTTCCTTAATCTCCTCCATGCTCTGTATCTCCAAAATCTTGTATGAAAATAGAATCTCCAAAGATCAGGCGAGTTCATGAAGCCTTTTCCCACATTTCCTAAGCTCCTCACCATTCATGCCAACTGCTATGATCTTCAGCATCTGGAGACCATAGGCATGAGAAGTAGCAGCTCTGTGTGCAAGAAACTCCATCAAGAACATCCATTGTGATCCAGTTTGTACAGAAAAATCAATCACATGAATTGTCCTCACATTCCCCATGGCATCTATGATTGCCTGAACTACCGTGAACTACAGTGCTCTCATGTACGATAGAACCCTAATGTAGTAAGCAACGTTGCTGCCACTGATTAGCCATAACAGTGGTTCAAAGACATGGTGTGAGGTTGGGGACTTTCGAACATTTTGTAAAATAAGTTATGTGCTACGGCCAGGTATAGTGCTCACAAGATCAACATTTGAAAATAATATTTGTAAGGCTTCAAACTTTGTGCTACACCAGGAGGGATGAACACTTGAATTTTTCAATTCTAATATTGTTGTGTGATTATCGTATGATTATGTGTTTCTCCTCACAATGTTCCTTTTTGATATACCTGATTGAATATACACACATCATTCTAAGGAGCTACGGGTACGTTCAATAATATCAAGAGAGGAAGGGTGGTTGGTGAAAGATTCAACTAAACTAATGGAGTCAGAGCCATTAATTTAGAAGGGGAATTTTGTCAAATATGTCAGATTCCTTCTCAACTGCACCTGTTGGTATTTGCTCTTAACTTCTTCGACTTGATTGTCTTTCATTCACACCTAAATCACCATGATGCTTCATAAACTGTCGAAGAAAGTCTGGCAAATATGGGAATTGACTAGTGTTGCCTCAGGTTGCACCAGTAATCATTTTTTTTTACAGATAAGAGTTCTATGATCAATGTGCTTGTTTCATGCAAGCTAAATCAACATCATAGCATATGCTAGTTTCCATGCATGTTCATCGGAATCACTATGATTAATATCCCATTTCATATCGTTTCATTTCTCACGAGCATCTTGTAATTCAACTTTTATTAGGTACTAATGATTTTCTAAGCTTTTTCTTGTTGAATCGAGATACTGAAGGATATATGGTTTTGATCAGAGATGAGTTTCTTGATATACACATTTAGCCTTCCTAAATATTGTCTTCGTCAAATCATTTCGATGCATATTCTGTAATCATCAAAAAAGAAATACTTTCACCATCTTGTGCCCGAGATTTTAAAGAGTGTCATTCTTTCTTTTGTTAAAATGATGGGATGCCTGCATCTTTCTCCACTTTGGCATTGTGCTCAACCAAGATAACTTTCTCACCCCCCTTTTTCTATTTCGAACCATTTACATGTCTGATTTGGAATTTCAAACAGGTTAATAATTGTTTCATAGAGGTTAATGAATACATGTTTTTGGGGAGGTTAATTAACCTACTCCAAAATGCGCAATTTGAAAGTTATCATTAACCTATTTGAAAGGTTAATGAATACGTGTTTTTGGAGAGGTTAATTAACCTGCTCCAAAATGTGCAATTTGAAAGTTATCATTAACCTGTTTGAGAGGTTAATGGTTAATGATAAACTTGAAAATGCGTATTTTGAGTCTCTCCATTAACGTGCTATAACTTGGGGCTCATAAGTCAGATTTTGAAAATTTCAAGTGTTGTGTGGAGCTGGAAATGAGCCGGAGACATGAAGATTCAAAAACTCAAGGATAAAATTACCATTCCAATGATTAAAATGGGACATATTTCACACATAACCAGAGGATTAACAGGTTCAAAAATTGAAACACTTTATGACTAGGTAACACATAGCAAGGTGATTACTACATTCAAAGGAATATCATTCAGTAAACCAAGTTGCAAATCAGAGATCAGCTACTGTTTGATCCTAATAGGTGGATCAATTAAATCCTTTCACAAGGTAGACCTAATAGTCTTTTGTAAATCTCTTTACCGAGTGCATACTTCATTTTATGTTTGTAAATCCTTTTGCAAGGTTAACCTAGTAGTCCTTATTGCTCCTAATAAGGCAGATCATCAGAAGTGATCATTGTAAGCATTAACAGACCAACTTTATACTACAGTACTAAAGCTTGTGGGTATCATCCCCACCCCAATTTTACTTTTTATTTGTAAGGTTTCTGGGTCACCAAATTGTGTGTCAAAGTGTTATGAATGCTTTTATGTTTTCAATTTCTCATGCATGCAATTAGATCAGAATACACATGAAGGATTAGTTGCTAATAAAGGATTAAAGTTTTATTGGTTACTGATTCACCCCTCCCCTCTCAGTAACTTAGCCTATCACATATATTTCCAACAGAAGATTGGATTCAATCCATGAATAAAGAAATTGAACAAATTGTGAAAATCAATACTTGGACCCTAATACGAAGACCAAAAGATAAAAATGTTATTCGAATAAAGTGGGTTTTCATAAATAAGTTGAATGAAAATGGTGAAGTAACAAGGAAAAATGCAAGATTGGTATGCAAGGGATATGCTCAAGAAGGAGTTGACTATGGAGAAAAAATTTCTCCCATGGCAAGACTGGAAGGAGTCAAAACTCTGCTTGCATACTCAGCCTCCAAAAATTTCAAGGTATATCATATGGATGTTAAATCTACATTTTTTAATGGTATACTTGAGGAAGAAGTGTACATTGGGCAACCTGAAGGATTCATAGATATAAACAAGAAGAATATGGTATGTAAATTGAACAAAGGCTTTTATGGATTGAAACAAGCCCGAAGAGCATGGTATGAAAGTCTGCATAATTATTTGGTGAAGATTGGTTTTTAAAGGACAAATGATAACAATAATCTATTGTGAAGACTGGTAAAAATAATTAAGCAGTGATATATAAAATCTTTGTTGATGACATTATATTTGGAGGAAAAGATGCACTTTGCAAATCATTTGCTGATGAAATGAAGAAGGAATTTGAATTGTCTATGTTTGGTGAAATCAAATTCTTTGTTGGATTGCAAGTATGCCAAATAAAGTTTGGTATTTTTATTAATTAGTCCAAATATATCAAGGAGATACTAAAGACTTTTGGAATGGAAAATTCAAGACTAGTGAGCACACCTATGTCTACAAGATATAAGTTATCTAAAAATGATGAATCTACTGATGTGAACAAGATACTATACAAATCAATGATTAAAATTTTTTAATATGTTGTTCATGGTAGAGTAGATATTGCATTAGTTTTTTGGAGAGTTGCTAGATTTTCAAAAAATCCTAAAGAGAATCACATGATGGTACTGAAAAGGATATTGAGATATTTGAGAGGTACATAAAAACTATGGATTGCATTACAAGAGAAATGATAGGTTTGAACTGAAGGTTTTCACTCGCTCTGATTGGGCATGAAATGTTGATGACAGAAAAATCACTAGTGGAGGTGCATTCTTTCTAGGAAACAAATTGGTGTCATGGACAAGAAAGAAAGAGAATTGTATTTCCCAATCAACAACTGAAGCTGAGTATGTAGCAGTTGCAGTAAAGTACTCAAACATTATGTGGATGCAACAATTGGTGAAGGGAATGAAAGAATAAATTAGAGATTCAATGGTTATCTTGCGATAATACAAGTGTTATCAATATATCAAAGAATCCAGTGATGCACACTAAGACGAAGCACATTGCTATCAAGTATCATTACTTGAGAAAATTAATTCAAGACAAAGAAGTAAAGTTAGAATATGTGAACACAAAAGAACAAATTGTTGACATGTTCATTAAAGCCTTACATAAAGATGCTCATGAATATCTTAGAGGTAAATTAGGGGTGATTCCCCTACACAAAGAAACTTAAGTAGATAAGGTGTATTGCATCAAATGTGGTAATTAGAATACCTTACACATTGATGCAAAACAACTCTATTTTAAAAGATGTCTAAGGTAGTGAAATTAAGAAGAAGACCAAAAAAAAATATCAGTCATAGACCAATGGAAAAATTCAGCTAGACTTGCAAATATCTACATAATCCATATTTATGAAGTAATTGAAGCTAAGAATGCTAAGTGTCTTTGACATTGTTGTTACACACACACACACACACACACACACACACACACACACACACATAGTCATTGAAAAAGATTATGGGAGAGAATTACTAAAGAGAGATAAAACTCAAAGGGAGAGAATCATATGGTAGAGAGAGTTCTATGAAATTGTAGAGATGAGAATTAGAATGAAATTAAGAATATTTGATCATTCACTCACAATAAATATATTTTGGATTGCATGGTAACAAAGAGGGAGATTGTATTGCTATATTGTAAGATGTATTTAGGTGTTTCAATCAATACCAAAGAGGGAGATTGTTGGAAACTACAATTGGAACAATTGATGTTTTGGCATTGATGTCAAATCTATTGATGAGACATGTTGCTATCTGATCTAAATGTCATATCTATTTTGATTGATTAAGAGGATTTGAGAGATTACTCATAAAAATAGCACCTAGAAGAAAGGTTGAGTTATGAAAAGGAAGTTACAATGGAAATTTGATTAGTTGGACTCTGATAAGACAAAATGATTGTTTATATCATTGATATAAAGCTTAACCGTGCAATAGACTTTTACTGAGTGATGCTAGTGTCAACCGAGCCATAGTAAGTGTTGAGAAAATCTAGTGTTGATCGAGAAAGCTAGTTGATGTTGAGCCAAGAATTTCTACATCAACCATGCGATTAAGTGATGATCGAGTGTAAGAACTTATTTATTGTTGAGTAACAATATTTTGAATGTATTTGAGGAATCCTGATTTTCAGCTGACTTGGTTGATTTCTTGGAATATGGAAATTTTGTTGAAGATAATATTGATGAGTTGGATCATTAAATTCAAGGAGAGGATTAGGTAGAATACCTAAGATTGAAATGAATGAATGAGAAGTTACTAGAAAAGAAGGAAGATAGACAGATACAATGAACTCGATGAACCAGATTGAAAACCCTAAGATCTACAGTGGTCATGGAAAATGAAAAAGCAAGAATTGCCAAGTTAAGGAGGTATAGAGTGAAATTTTAAAGGTAAGCACACAGATAAGGGTGGAACAGAGGCAGGGGTGAACACAAGTGTGTAAGTATGAGAATGAAGCAAAAGGAATGCTTAAGCAAATGTTGTTGAAGTTGATGAGTGAATCTAAGTAGAAGGCTTAAGTTTGATGTGAAGAGGGACGAATGCTTGAAGGGTTGCCAAGTGAGTTAAGAGACATAATTGACAAGGGGGGCTTATCAACTAATTAGCCCATAAGCCAAATAGTGATCTGAACTTGCAAAAGTGAGTTGTAAACATATAGATCAAAACTCTACTATTTTCTTTCTAATAAATGTAAACAATTTGTATTGAAATCATTTTAATAGAGGTTGACCTAATAGTCATTTGAAAGACTTAACATTCTATGTAGATCCTTTAGCAAGGTGACGTTCTAAATGGAATGATCAAAGTCCTATGACAAGGCCACAACTAACAAGGTGATTAAATCCTATAACCTGGTGACATTTAACAATGTATATTGTAACCTTTAGCAGGGTTGGCTCCTAACAGAGATCACTTTGAAAGAGTGAAAAAGTGGTGATATATTATTGGTAGCTTTTCCCAAATTGGGTTTCCATGCAAAATTCTAGTGTCAAGCTTGTGTTGAATATTTTATGATGTTTTCCATTTACATGTTTACATTTAGCAAAGTCTGTTATAATAGGACAATGAACTACTAGTAATTTTGTTAATTAGTATTTAGCAGATTGAGTTACAACAAGATAAGAAGAAAAGGGAATGTTTATGTTTGATTGTTCAAATGGTAACTAAGGACCTTGAGTAACTGATTTTAACACACTGATACTTGGTCAATCTTAGAGTTTTTATTAACTCTTGTCATCTCACACATACATCAATTCACTTGTCTTCTTTACTTCATGTAATGATTAAACAACACATTCTCTTGGCAATGACTAACTTATCAAGTGCCCATTGTAATTCCATTATACTTAACTTCTCTTCTTCTCAACATCATCACTAGTTCACCTTGCTATCTCATCTTTTCAAATCCTCTTCATCAATCAAATGATATGAAACTCTACATTATTAGTAAAAGTCTCTCTAGTAGGTTTGACAATGTCTTACTAGTAGGTTTGACATCAATGACAACATAATAAGTGTTCTAATTATAGTTTCCAACAATCATGTCCTTAGAGCCAAACACTAGGGATGCTAATCTCAACCTTCTATTGAAACCCAATCTCCAACCTCAGGTCTAACCATAAAGGGATACCTTGACCAATATAGTATCATAAAGATATAAGCATACAAATATTTATCTACAAAGTGTAAGGGCTAGAAGAATGTCTCTCTCAACCTGCACACTGTGTCAGTCCAAGAAGAGTTGGGTAAACCTGCAAACCCAACAACTAGAAGGAACACTCAACAACCACAATATGAAAATAATATAATATCCAAAACCTTTGCATCTACTCTAAAAGAGGAAAGCAAAAACTAAATGTATTATCATCAAGACCCGCTACACAGCTAAAAACGCATAGGTAGACTAAGTCACACCCAAGTGTCCAAATCAATCAATGTTGAGAAAGAAAATGTTCAATGTCCCAAATCACATCATGGGAGAAAAATACAATATTAACATGCATTTACATAATCAATAATGCATGAATTCAAGCACAACCAATACCGCATAGGATATGCAAGAACATCAACTAGAAGGATAATTTAGAAAAAAGATTCCTACTAATGCACACAAGACGTTTGTGGAAAATAACTATTCATTCTTTAACAAATCCAAATAATTAAAGAACCATAATCTCATTTAACATGGTTAAAATTTACTCATCCATTACTTAAATCATTCACAAACATCGATACCAAGGAAATTTACAATCTAATGCATTTCAAAATCACTTAACACTTAACAAGCACATACATTATTACCAAATCACTTTTCTCTTCATGTACCACCCAATAGTTTATCACAAATAAATTAAAATATTATCATTAGCATCTTTACAACCACTTACCAAACACATTGTAGTAAATTCATTGTTTCATTCTCTGTTGCACATACTAACAAAGTTTTGCATTAAACATGATCGAGTAACAAAACACAAAACTAGATAGAAATAGAAAACATTCAAAATAATCACCACAAAACATAAGGGAAAAACCCAAATGATGGAATCATCAATTTGAACAGTGAATCTTAAAATGTGCTTATTTCAAGCATGAATCAACATGACAACTATCACAAAGAAAAAAATAGTTAAATTGTGGTGACTAGAGCAATCAAGAAGAATACAAATACAATGCTAGATCAAATAACACCATTAGTGGATGCTTAGCATTCTCTATGAATGGAATTCATATTTCCCACAATTAGTTTCTCTGTATAATATCCACAACTTCTTCATTCTCAACAATTTATAAAGCCCTTAAAAATTTGGGAATATTTATCTCCACCTTCATGTACTCTTACCAGGCTTGGGAGTCACTTGATCTTGCATGCTAAAGAAAGGATTATTGCGAATGTAGTAGCATTATCTATTATTTGTGTTTCAAATGCAACAATATCTCTTCCATTTATATTAGGACGAGGCAAGGAGAAACATGTACACGCGCACGCGCACACACATACAATATTTTAGCCACATATATATTATATCTCGCACAATATATAAATAATATATTACTAAAAAAATTATCTTAAAATAAACACATGAAATTGTGCTCCATACTTTCAATGCTCAACTTATTATTGACAATTCTGTTGATTGAATATGTGCTTGTAAAGCTATCAAATAAACTAAATAAAGGGTATATATTTGTTCCACAAAATGAGGCCATTATCATCTCACATTTTTTTAGCAAAATTTTGAACTAAAAACTATCTCAAATATTTATTTATTTTATCACAACTATATCATAATAAACCTAAATATCTCATAGTGACCCAATTTCCAAGAGGAATCCCAACAAAGGGAGACAAATTCTAGTCATCTTTGGCATTCCTTTTTAGTATGAAGTCTCTCTTTCTAATATGAGATTGTTTCTTAAATAAAAGAAAAAGTTTAATTGAGGCAACACTTTCTTATCTTTGGTTGGTAAAATTCATGCAACCAAACAAAAAAATCACTAGGAACTATAAAACATGAGTAATTTGAGACGCCCAAAAACTTAAACATGCATATTGCTTCATAAAAATATTTACCAATTTAAAGATACTTAGAACTTTTAGCAAAAGGCTTCATGTCAAAAACTTAACAAATGTTAAAGTTATAACATAAATAATATTTCTTAGATAATTAATTAGGAGTGGATGTTATCAAATCATTTCAATCAAATCTTAATCACAAATAAAAATAACTTGTTATTTCAATCTCATGTTTATCACAATAATGAAAATTCAACTCTAAAATATAGAACAAAATAATTTCACAAATATAAAACTAAAATCAAAATATAGATTAAAATGAATGTTACAAATATAAAATATCTACATTACAAATTTTATATATATATATATAACTTTGTTCAAACACATTTAAAAAACAATTCTCCACTTCATTTACCATAATACTATAAGTTCAAGACGCTGGCTAATCTCACACAAAATGTATGGAAAAAAGAAAAAAAAGTAAACATGATTCTTTCTCAGATTTAAATGGTGAAAATTTCAAAAAAATTACCTTTTGATTTTTTTGATATTTAGTTAATGATTTTTTTGATATTTAGTTAATGGTACAAATCGTACGAAGGATAGCGACGTCCAAGTTAAATGTCATTCCCAGTTCTGATCTTTAGTCGAAGAAATCATAAATGAATCCATCCAATCCAAAAGGCACGCCTTTAGACGTTATTATGAAAGCATGTCAAATAAAAGGATGCCGAGAATCAAATTCGAAGATATGAAAACGACTGTTCTGGGAAAATATGAAAGCACGAGTACCGATCTCAAAGCCACATAGGAAGAATGATTGTACTGCGGCATTCGCTGTGAATCTCTGTTAAAATTTCTTCTACAAAGAATTACGCAGATTTGAATCCCTGGCTGGAGGGAAAATGGTAAAATATTCTCCCTTCAAAACCCACGGCAGTTTCAGAAAAAGAAATTACAAAACCAATGGATGCATCACAGTAGCTGATCTATGGATGCATCAGAGTAGATTACAAGTTGGGAAATATGTGCATTTATTTTGCTGGATCTTGCAATGAGAACAAATTACACCAAAAAGCTGATGTTTTCTTAATGGGTTCAAACTGACCATCTTACATGTCGAGTGTGTATTGAATTGCATGCACTCGGTACCGTGACAACCTACTCTTCCGTAAAGGGTTCGAATCTCGATAAAGCATGGGATTATAAAAGAGAATAAAGAATATAAAGTGGCAAGACGTTGCACCGCCTTTTATTTTTATGTAGACAAGATTACAAGAATTCAGTTGTAACAAAAATTCCATGTTTTCCTCAAGAAATAATAAAAAATAGTTTCTCATGCAACGGATTCTCGTGTATCAATAAAATCTCTCCTACTTTATCAAAATTTACAATTCGAGATTTTTTTAGGGAGAGATGTATTTGTGTTTAATATTCATAGATCTCCTTACAAGATTAATACGAAAACTTCCTTTAAGCTAAAATTTTCAGTCTCTTCGAATTGATAAAAGAAAGCTCAAGAAACGGATAAATGTATACAGCACCATATGTTAGACTACAATAAAATCTCAAAAACAGCCTAAAATCTCAAGCTTTCTATAAAGTTTCAAGAATTTATGGTAACATCTAAGCCCTAAATCAGCTAAATCGACTACTATTTACATCAATAACTAGTCTTCTGTAAAGGAAAAACACTCACAACGATTAGCTTTCACTGAATATCAAAGCTGGAATGGACAACACAATTGAAACCCTTGCTGGTAGTTATCCATAGACAATGGCCGCGGACCATGTGGAAGGACACAAGACAGACACTTCCGTTATCTCAGGTATAAGCGGTGTAACAACTCCTTCATCCGGATATGTGTCATGCATCAGAACAATCACAGCTTTTCCCAGTACCAGAAACCGCACTTCCGTATCTAGGTCACATTTGCAGTGATCGGGAACCTCGGTATCCAGCATACCATAAACCCTTTTCCATTTCAAAGTGTGCTTGTCTAGAATCGACACGATTAAAAACGAAGATGTCGTTCTCGTCATTCGAGGTACCGGAGGCGACTGCTCTACCATGTAAACCTCATCATCTTTTGTAACTGCAAATTTATTGAGAGTTTTGGGAGGAAATTTCTTAAGAACCTTGCGCAGCCATGAATCCTTTTGCCATGCGTTTTGGAGCGGGCAATACGAAAAATATTTCAGCGGATCCTTACTGCTTCCATCTTTTGCCCTACCTCGAACAAACAGCTTACCGAGATAAACAAAGAAGATGTCTACCGCCATGGCAACCGGCATTTCTGAAACCGCCCACAGTTCTTTCGTTTCGAAATCGTAGACGTCAGTTTCTTTGCGGTAGCCGTTTGCAGATCCACCAAAACCACCTGCAATGTAAAGGCGGTTACCGATCACCCCACATGCAAATCCGCTTCTCTTAACCATCATATTTGGCCCGCGCAACCACTCTTTAGTCGCCGTGTTGAAGATGTGCACACTGTCTGTAGCTTCTCCGTTGGCCAGGAAATGCCCGCCGAGAACTAGTACAGCAGATCCATAAGAAACGCAGGCATGCCCCTTGAGGAAAATGTTTTCGTTTACAGCGGAATTTGTGAAAAGAGTTTTCGTTTTCTGCCCAGAGACCAGATCGATTCGCAAGCATTCCAGGTTTGAAGGGGAGGGAGAACAATTGGGAAGAAGGAAAAGGGAAGGGTTTTTGTCAGGGTTAGGGTTTGCCGCCATTGTTGCAAGCTCTGCTTCTCATATGCAACCAAACAAAAGAAGCCGAGGGGAAAATAGTTTATTTATAAAATTCCGATAACTGCAGGTAAGCGTTTCAAAAGATATAATTATAATGCCGGCGCTTCGTCCCTTTAATAGAGTGCGTTATCACGTTCCGGATTTAGCGGATCTGGTAAAGATAGGTCAGCCTTCCAACGACGATTATGCGCTATTGTTAGCAACCACTATCTCTGATTTGTAATAATTACTTGCAACATACTATAATTTTATTAAATTTGTAATTTGAAAATTCCTCCCTAATAAAAAAATTAAGTTTATGTCCTAAATTTTCATATTAAATAATAATTTTAAATAATTTTGTATGATTATTTTAATATTTTAAGACAATAGTAAATTGTGAGCAGTTGAACGTCTTAGATTCAATTCTACTCAAATTTAACTAATTATCATAATAATATTGACATTTTACAATCCAAAAAAATATTATTTTGATATTTTAACTTATTTTTAATAGTATTACATTAAATAGTACTTTTTTCTATGAAATCTATAAGTATGAATGTATCTAATATTTGTAATGATTTTGGTATAGATATTTAAAAAATAGATGTACATATCTTATTTATTTAATCTTATTAATAAGTTTGATATTACTATATTTATTTAAGATGTTTATACTAGTAATAAAATTGAATATATATATTTTATTTTTTATTTTTTTAATAAGTAAGAGGCTAAGGTCATGTATTAAACATTGAAAAAAGTACGTCCCAACTCTTGAGGCACTAAAAGGACGAAGTTGGGTGATGGTCCTTCATTTAGGCCTAGATTTACATATAGAAACCATACATCCCATAATCAAATTTGTCAATCCTACATGAAGTCCTTGGGTTTTGTCTTGAGGGACATGCAGTTCACAATGTGCTAAAATGAGAAAACATCTTTGTTTCATAGTTAGAGCCTATAAACCTTGATCAAACAATGCTCATACCAAGGGTCAGTACCAGAAGTACTAGGAATAAAAAGCAAACCCGTAAGCAGATTAAAAGAACTAAAAGAAAATAAAGCAAACCCATAGGTAGGTTAAAAGAATAATTCATACTTTAAAGAAGATTAAAACCCATAAGCATGAATTATTATGAAATAACATTTTACACCTTCCATTTTGAAAGTATCTACCATACTAAGATAACATGTTAACCTATTCGACCAATATTGACACCATTAATCTAGGAAATTCTTGTCTGAATTAGCCTTCCATCTTGTGGAAGAAGGAGAAAAGACAATACTAGAGCAAACAAAGATTAAAATAAACTCTAGTCTCATGGCACTAAAGGAGGAGATGGGGGATTTTCAACCTCATCCATGTCTTCTTCTTCTGGTAGCGGGAGTTCTAGGCATTCCAGGCTCACTTCATTGTCATTTTCCCAAACCCTAATATGCTCCTCAATTACGTATCATTCCAGCCAATTGCTTTCCCTAGTTCTTTTAACATGCAGGAAATAGAGAAGGAAGCATATGTTCCTTTGTAAGATAGGGAACCACTCAATCAATCTAGTTGGATCACAAGAGGTTACAATAGAGAAAAGCAGAAGTAATTGCATGCCATGTAAGGGAATATCATAATGGAAAGGGTGACACTTCAACAAATCCTCTTTGAAATTGGCTATAACCTTCTATAAATTACCCAAGTATTCTAGTTTGAAGAAACATATGACCATTGTATTCATACTTCATCTATCAACTTCTACCAAGCTTGTCATGGCTATGAACATTGCATGGATATCACTAGGTACCCAATACCAATTGGTGTTCATAATGAATTCCTTATCAAGGGTTCTTAAGATGGCTCTTACTAATAGAAAATGTGTATTAAGGATGACTTCTTTGATACGTATACATATAATAGGTTCATGAAAGGCAACTTGACCAAGGGGACCTTTGAGTTTAATAATGGTATCTGCAGAGAAGTTCAATTGGAGATCATACTAGAGATCTCTATTTAATGCTTAACCTTGACACTTCAATATCATCTTGTCAATAGAATTTCTCCAAGACTCTATGTTTGCCTTGTGAGGAGAAGGGAGGGGAAGGGGAGGAGAATTAGAACAAACACATTAGTCTAAGATGAGGTTTGCCTATGGCTTTGACAACCAAAGCACAATCCGCAAAGGATTCCACCCCTATGTCTTTAGTTAATCTACCCCTAGCATTATAATACATTACTTAGGAAAATTAGAAAGAATATCAAAGAAATCAAAACCATTTGAAGGATTTGATCAATATGAATCCACAAAGCCCTCAAATACCTACATGTAAAAAAACCTATCACAGAAGAAAAAGATGAGAGGAGGCAAGGGTTTTGCTCTGCAAATATGCAAATTGTATTCTTAGAAATGAAAAAGATATAAGATAATTACAAAAGATCAATCCTTATAAAAGGAGATTGAAACTTGAAAGGGTAACCTAAAAAGTAGAAGTTGTTTAATGATTACTAATAAATTATTAAATAGAGATGCAAAAGGTGCATAAAGGGAAATCTTGAGAAGGGAATAAAGAGAATTTAATAAATGAAATGAAATTAATGCTTTACTCTAATACCCCCCTTAAGATGAGCAACAATGTAGCTACAAACAATGCAGAAAGAGCAAGAAAACTACAATGCAATGCTGAAAGCAAACTTGGGTCCTAGGAACAAGGTTTGATGAGGTACCCAATCACAACTAAATCTCTATGAAACATAGAAATAGAGAAAACCCTGTGGGAAAAACTCTACTCCAAAAAGAGATAGCATGAAAAAGAAGGAAGGAAGGACTCATCACTAAGACCCCCCAAGGACAACTTCCTTCCCCCCAAGCATAGAACATAGCTGAAGATACCATGGGCATACAAAAGGTCTAGTGAAGATGTTTGTAACCTGCTTAGTAGTAGGAATGTACTCCAAGCTCAAGGTGTTGTCTTGAATGAGATGCCCAATGAAGTGCATGTGAAGCTCAATGTGCTTGTTTCGTTGATGCTCAACTGGGTTGTGTGTAATGTGTATAGCACTTTGATTGTCACACCACAAAAAGGTGGGACTATCAAGAGAAAATCCAAACTCTATCATCAACTGTCGAAGTCACAAAACCTCTCGACTAGCTAATACAGCTGTCATGTATTCTACCTCTATAGATGATAATGCGTGAGCATACTGCTTCTTGCAAGACCATGTGATAGGACCAAAACCAAGACAGAATACAAAACCAGAAGTAGACTTGCAATCATCAATATCACCAACCCAATCTGAATATTTGAAACCAACAATGTGAAGATCCCCTAATGTGTAGTGAATGCCCTAACATGTTGTACCTCTAATATACCTCAAGATAAGTTTGGAAGCTCGCCAATGACTCTTATGAGGATCATGTGAGAATCGAGAGAAAAGTCCAACCACAAAAGAAATATCAGGACGTGTGTCTGTCAGGTACAACAAACTACCCACAAGTTGTTTATATAGAGTGGAGTCCATTGTAGGAGTAGAGTAAGTGGTAGATAAAACAACACCTAACTAAAAAGGTGTCAGGGTAGGCTTGCAATCAAGCTTACCGAATCTTTGAAGCATATCAAGAGCATACTTTTGCTAGAGTATGGCTATCCCATTTGAAGACTGAATAGCCTGTAGGCCCAAAAAATAGTGCAAAAGTCCAAGATCTATCATCTCAAACTACTCTCTTAATGCTTGTTGAACACCCTCCATCATGGAGACAAAACTTCCTGCGATGATGAGGTCATCAACATAAAGCACAAGTATCAATAAGTTAGCCCCATGACGTTGAATGTAAACTGTAGGATCGGAATGACACCAAGTGAGCTGTGAAGCAAGCAAGAAGGAATCCATCTTCTCATACCAAACCCCAAGGGCTTTTTTAAGACCATACAAAGCCCTTCAAAGCCAGCATACCAATGAAGAGTCCTGTACAAAACCATGAGGCTACTCCATATAGATCTCCTCCTGAAGGTCTCCATGCAGAAAAGCACTCTTCACGTCCATCTGAAAAATTGTCCATCCTAATGAAGCTGCTAGAGAGAGTACAAGGGGAATAGAATTCATCTTGGCAACAGGGGCAAAGGTCTTAGAGTAATCAATATCCTCAACCTATGAAAAACCCTTTTAATAAGACATGCCTTGTACCTATCAATAGAACCATCTACAACATACTTGGTACAACACACCCAATGACACCAAACCAACTTTCTTCCTTTCAGAAGAGGACAAAGATCCCATGTGTGGTTCTTCATCAAATAAGAGTACATCTCATCCATAGCCCTATCCCACTTTGAGTGTCATGTCGCCTATGAAAAAATTTGAGGATCATCTAAAATGACATTTCTCAAAAGGCCACTACCAGCAATCTGCGTACAAGTGCGACAAGTATCTATAGGGTCACCTACCAAAGGTCTGGCTTCATCAACAATATCATGAGCCCACTTGGGCACTCGTAGAACATCTGATGGAGGTAGTGAATGGAGTTCAATATCAAGATTTTCCTTAGAGGATGCATATATGATGGAGGAGTAGAAGAAGTATTGGGTAGTGAGGAAGAAGCTGGAGATGGAGGATAACACTCATCAAACTGAACATCTCATCAAAATAAGACATCTCTGGAATCAAGATCAAACAACTTGTATGCCTTAACATCCTCATGGTAGCCAACAAATATGAGTGGTCGACTCTTCTTCTCCATGGATTTTCACTGATCATTTGGAATAAATGCCCAAGCCTCATTACCAAAAATGCAGAAAGTAGAAACATCAAGCTTGACATGAGTCCAAGCCTCCTTAGGAGTCAAGTGTCACAATGCCTTGTGAGGCATCCGATTCTAAATATAGTTGGCACAGTTGATAGCCTCAGCCCAAAATGAAGAACTCATAGCTCAAGACCGTATCATTCCGATTCTAAATATAGTTGGCACAGTTGATAGCCTCAGCCCAAAATGAAGAACTCATAGCTCAAGATCGTATCATACGATTGGCCATCTCTTGTAATGTTCTATTCTTTCTCTACAATCCAGTCTGTTGTGGAGTGTGGGGAACTATGAACTGATGTTGTACACCATGCTTAGTACAAAGATCTCTGAAAGATTGATTCACATATTCCCCCCCATTGTTAGTGCATATACACTTGACTGAAAGACTAGACTGGTTCTCTACAAATGTCTTAAAGATTTGAAATGAATCAAAGACATTAGACTTGTACTTCAAAAAACACACCCATGTGCATATAGAGAAGTCATCAATGAAGGTGAGCACATATCGAGCACCTAAAAAAGATGGAGTGGGAAATGACATAAGATCACTATGTATCAACTCCAATGGTGCCTTAGCACGTGTGGATCTACCTGCTAGAAAAGGATCTTTGTGATGTTTGTCAAGTGCACAACCTTGACACACACTGTTAGTACAAGAGATCTGAGGTAACCCAATCACTAGCTCCTATGTACTCATCTACTGTAGATATATGTAGTTGATATGGCCAAAAAAATCATGTCAAATCTTACTCATTTTGTTTGCATGAGCAATGAGAGAAACACCTCTAGAATCAAAGCTCTCAAAGCCATCAAACTGATATAAGTGAGATTGAACATTAACACTCCCTATAGAAATAACCAAGTCAGGATCATGAAGGTCTTGAATAACCACATAATGTGGTGAGAACTCAACTATCTTTCCAGAGCCTGAATGGAAAATATGAAAGAACGACAAGAGGTTCATAGAAATGGTTGGAACCAAGAGAACATCTTGTAGTGAGCCACCTTCTAAAGAAATAGTTCCTAAACCTGTGACCAAAAGTTGAGAAGAATCACCAACTGCAATATGTGTAGTATCACTCTAAGAAAGTGAGGTGACCAAATCAAGTCAATTTGTCATATGATGTGAAGCTCTGGAATCAAGAATCCAAGTAGCTATAAAGGATACTGCTCGTGCAAAAAGAGCATGTCCTTTCCTTGATGGAGGAGGTGGTGGCTTTAGAGAAGTAATACTATGCTGCTGCATGGACTCCTTTAAAGCCTCAAGACATTTCTAACACCTGGAAACTAGATGTCCTTCCTTGCCACAAAAATTGCAAGGATCACCTGTGAACTTCTTAGTCTTGGAGTAAGACTCACCAAACTTAGAAGATTTACCCTTCTGAGAGGGTTTTTGTGCATCTGTTTTAGGAGTAGGCTTGGAGGAACTCTCACTATCTATTGAATCTATCTTGGGCTTTGGTTTCTTATTTTGTTTCCCTATAGATGTTTGAGTAACTAATGCTTGAGTCTTTGAATTGGTGATAGTATCCAACTATGTAAGCTTCGATTTCTCTCTAGTCAATCAATCACAAAATACCTCAAAAGTGGGCATGGTAAATCTAGGACCCAAGGCATCCATAGTGGAATGGAAGGTAGAAGAGAAAATTTGAAAGTTTCCTTGAAGCTTTGAGACAATTAGGTAGATGTACTCTATATCTATCTTCTCTTTCCCCCATCCCTGTAATAAAGTTCTCTATTGTTTGAACCTCATAAGAAAGTCCTCAATAGAGGGGAAAGCATCAGGTACAAGAGAAGTAAGCTCTACCTCTCTCTGAAGTGCTCTAAACTCGTTGAGGATGCCAAACAAGTCTTTAAACTTGTCCCACATTTCTTGAGGAGTGGAACACTCTTCAAGATGAAACTATAATCTGTCTAAAACACTCAAAGAAATCAAATCCATGGCTTCATCCATCATATTCCTGTGTTCCAAAGCTTGGTATTGACTCTGAAAAATTGGTTGCACTGTGTCTAAACAAGACCACAAACCCTTTGAACAAAGAAGCTATTACATATGGGATTTCCATGTATGATAGTTATGTGGGCTTAGAAGAGGTCTCGACCATTTTTTTAGAAGGGGTTTCTTAAATGTTTCTGATATGTTGATATAATAACATAAATTAATAGAAAAATATCCCCCATAATGCAAATAACCGAATCCCAACTTATAGAAGGAAAGCGTAAATGAGAAAAGATAAAAATAGCTTCAAATATGAACCAAAAATACCTAGTACCAAATATTGGTTAAATGATAGAGAATCTAGAAAGTGCTTGAGAAGAGCTTTCTGATGCTTTTTTTAGAATAGAAAATAGAGCTATAACAAAGAAGTTATGCCCCCAAAAGATAAAAGTTGTCAATAGACTTCAAGTGCTAATACAGGTATTAATCTTTAAAAAATCCCCAAAAATTATGATCCATTGTCTCCGTCTCGAAACTAGCTTTCTGGCACTTCTTTTAGAATGAAAAGAGACCCCCGTATGCTTAAGATATCGCCAAAAAACTAGAGGGCCCTCGCAAATGCATCAATTTTTTTAAAAAATAATAATTTTAAAAAACTACCAAAGGAGTGGAAGCCTCACTGCGCTCTAGGCGATGAAGCCGCAACAGTAGTGGTTGGAGGGAGTCATTGTTGGTGATGATGGCCGACTAAGTGGCAACGGTCAGTGGGAGCTGCTATGGTCAGTAAGATCACTGGTGGCTACCACTATAGCTAGTGGTCTCGATGACTGCTGACAGTTTCTCTAAATCGTTGTGACATTTGTACTATGATTTTTGCATTTTTTTTAACATCATGCCTCAGATTGCGTGTAAAGGTTGTACCACCCTACCATGCAAATTGTTTTTGCCTCCTAGATCAACATTGTGCAAAATGGACAAACTTTATATGGAAATAAGGGTTTTGATGCCTTCTAGATCCAACCACAATGTCCATTTGGCCTCAACCTACTCCTAAAATCAATGACCCCCCAAATTTTTCAAAAAACATCCGAAAAACTCCAGATCTGTTCTGTCAAACCCTCCTACTCCTTTTTCTCCAAATAGCAAACAAGCTACAACATATCTTACTATGATACCATGAAGCATTTGATCAATAAAATTCACAAAGCCCTCGAATACCTGTATGTTAAAAACCTATCATAGAAGAAAAAGATGAGAGGAGGCAAGGGTTTTTCTCTGAAAATATGCAAATTGTATTCTCAGAAAGGAAAAAGATCATCCTAAGAGGACTGATCCCAAAATCAAGTATACATAATCCAATCCATGTCATAACATGATATCACCAAGAACAAATCATACAAACACCCTAGTCCTGTAAAAGTGTCTAGAAAGTAATTCGAATACCACTGATCGAAGACTCAAAGGTTATATCAAATAGGTCACACCATTCACCTCAGTTTCACACAAGAACACTAGAAAGCAATAACAATCAATGCATCAAAACATCTAATAGATCATACCAGACACATCACCATGGTTGAGTATAAAAGATTGAGATCAAAACATCATCATGACATCACAAAACAGAACTCCCAAGCCTCTAGTAAACATCCTGACTAGCCAAAGCTAAGTCAAAATCGAAAACCCCAATACCAGTAAATCACACATCACATAAAGCACATACAAGAGTGAATTTCATAATTCATTAGGTTTTAAATACCCCAAAGTTCAATATTTACTAAAGGTTTTCAGATTAAATCAGAAACAATTCTATAATGGAAATCAATTTTCTCAAACAAGAGTTTCAACCTAGAGAACTTCTGAAAATAGAAACACAACAGACATGAAGAAGACAGGAATTCAAAGAATGAACAACTACTGCACAAACCCACAAGATCCTACCTGGATATGATGCTAAAACAATGAATGCACAAACACACAAGAATCTTCCTTTTCCTTCGAAAACCCTCTTTTCAGAAATTGGCTCCTCCAAACCTGTGTATCTAGAAATGAGCTCTAATTTCCTTAATAAAGAGTTTTTCCCCCAAAATCAAGGCTTTGATCATGCAATCATGCAAAAACTCTTTGTCTTTAACTACTATATTATTATTTTCATGCACACACTTTATGCAATTTAATTAAAATAAACTCTATTAAATTAAAGCTTTCTCTCCCTCATAAAATCATGTGACGTTTTTAATATAATATTTATTAATTTAACTAATATTATTATTTAGAATTTATTAAAAATAAAACTCCTAAATAAATTATTATTAAATTAAATAAATATAAATATGCCTAAATTAGAACTTTAATCAAATCTTTTAAATTTAATTCTTTCATACACATTAAAAGAACTTTTCAATTAAAATATTCTTTTATATTTTCTTTTCCTCCACTTTATTAATTAGTGCAAGCACTATTTAAAGCATAGTTTATTATTTAAATTAATAAGAATATTAAAGTTCATTATTTAAATGCAACTCTAATTTAATAATTATTAATTAAATAATCATAATAATAAAAATATTAAATCTTTAATATTTTAATTCTATTTTTATCCAACTTCTTAAATTAGACTTTTAAAATAAATATTTTAAACTGAAGCACACATTTAATTAATTTCTAATTAATTAAATAACATCATATTCTAACCTTTCTTTAACCAATTTTCTAAATTTAGACCTCTAATTTAGACCATTTATTTAAAGCCTAAATTTAATTAGTTTTTAATTAATCAATATTCACATATTTTAATATTTTCTTTTTAATCAAATAATATTTATTACTCAACTAATAATATTATTTAGACTTTATTATTAACACAAAACTCTTAAATAATTATTATTAAATAAAATAAATATAAATATGCTAAAATTAGAACTTTGATTTAATCTTTTAAATTTAATTCTTTTTTAATTAATTTTTTAATTAATTAAATATTGAATTTTCTATATACAATTTTCATGCAAAAACTTTATGCAATTTAAATTTAAATATCTTTATTAAATTAATTTTCATTCTCACTTTAATTCATTTATTATATTTTAATTTCATGCATAAGCTTTATGTAATTTAATAAACTTTATTAAATAATTGCTTACTCTCTCTTATTAATTTATTATATTTTAATTTCATGCATAAGCTTTATGCAATTTAATTAAAATAACTTTATTAAATTTATGTTTTCTCTCTCTAGTTAATTATGAGATGTTTTAATAATATATTTATTAATTCAACTAATAATATTATTTAGAGTTTATTGTTTAAAATAAAACTCTTAAATAATAATTATTAATTTAAATAAATATAATTATGCCTAAATTAGAAGTAAAACTTGATCTTTAAGTTGAATTCTTTTATTTAATTGATTTACAATTTTTAAAATAATATATTTATTAACTTAATTAATAACATTATTTAGAGTTTGAAGAAATGGCAAATAAAAGCAGAGTAGCGAACAAAAGTAGACTAGTGAATACTGGCAGACATGCGAATATCACTGAGTAGGCATTCAATAAACAAAACAAATATGGATGCCCTAAATCATGGTGACAAGTAGACTCTTGGAATCAAACTAAGACACAAAATGGTCATCGCCAGATCTTTACGAAAGCTCAGGATTCTTCTTATGCACACTATAGTGAAGACTGAGAAAAAATTCTCCATTTTGGCCAAATTGGATAATCATATGCCTCAAAATCTCGGTAACTCAAATCCAATCTACAAGGAGATGCAGGGAAGAAATTCGAGCTTAGGGATTCATGCATAAGGCACTCATAATTCTTCAGATCCATTTGGTACAATTTGACCATTCCCTTATTTTACTTTAGAAAGTTTGATCCATCAATTTAGGGTTTTTAGCATGACCAAATATGCACCTTTGAACCCACGGAATGTGTTATCATCTACACTAGTTTTAGATAGGGTTTCTTTGATTTCCCCATGCCATGATAGATTCCCCATATCAAATGTTCCCCTTGTTACATCTCCAAAACCCTACATTCCCCCTTATGGTGATCTGCGAAGAGGGCAGCCAGAAGCATGGTTAAATCTAAGGAAAATTCAAATGATAAAGCAAATCTAGTTGACAAAGACATCCCCATCTGGATTCAAAATGATGAATGTGAAGCGACATGGTGGGAATGTCAAAAGCTTGGAGTTTTTGCAGTCTGGAACAGTTCTAATGAAGAATTGTTCTTTCTTTCCAATTGGCTTAAAGAAAATTGCCATGGCCAGGTAAGTATTTCCTTCTTCTCTGAGAAAGTCCTATATTTGAACTGTATAGATGAGTCTATTAAAAATGAATTTGTAAATGTTTCTAAATGTTTCTTTAATGATCATATTGTCAAATTTATAGAATGGTGTCCAAATTTTAAAATAGAAGATTTATATTTTAGTGGTCTAATCTAGTTCAACATTTAGTCCTTACCACCTGAACTGAATCAGATTAAGATCCTTGAATCGATTGGGGCAGCTATTGGAGATTTCATAAGGATTGATGCTTCATTTTAGTATTATAACAATGTGAAATTACTAATTAATACTAAATTTAAGCAATCATTGCATCTTAACAAAAAAGTAATTACAAACAAGGCAATATATAATTTAAATCTACACTCATTTGAGGGAGAAATTTCATAAATTATAAATATTGAGGACATGAATGGTATGGGTTTTAAAAATTTACCTCTTACCTCAGACTTTCAGAGTTTTTTTTCCTACGATCTACAATCTAAGAAAGAAAATTGGAATTATCTTCAGATTTGTACTCCTCTTTACAGATTAAAAGCAAGGATGAGCTGAAGGATGAGATGTTGAATAATGAATTAGTAAATTAGGAAGAGGATATGGTCTCTCCAACACTCACTGGAAATGTTAAATCCATTATTGTTACTGATCATAGAGAGTCTTCAGATTGATTAAAGAGAAAAAGGTAGCAAGGAAGCATAGATCAAAAAAGAATAAGAGAACCCCAAAGAGTAATTTGATGAATTCAGATGAAGAGGAAAATAAGACAAATAAAGTGACAAAGGCAGATATTTGTCAAAATCAGGCAGCATTAGTAAGGATGTCAATTCAGTTAACCCATCCACCATGGAACAATAGGTACTTAATGATTTAGATAGGACATATCCATGTAATATGTTAAGCTCTCTAAGAGAGGAAGAAACAGTTATAGAAGAACTAGCAATAGAGAAAAATAGGGTAATAGGGGCTTCAACAAAAGATGACATAGTAGAATTGGATTCCTTATTGTTTAATTCATATTCAGACAGAGTTGAAGACAATAATCCTTCTAAGGAAGAGAGGCAGATGGAACAATACGTACTTAATGATTTAAATAGGATAGATCCATGTAATATGTTAAGCTCTGTAAGAGAGGAAGAAATAGTTATAGAAGAACCAACAACAGAGCAAAATAGGGTAATAGGGGCTTTAGTAAAAGATACTAATTATAGAGGAAAAATCCTCTCCCAGCAATAAAGGTACCAACATCCCTTCAAAGTTTTGGCAAACTTCGGTGGCTTATGCAAGCTCTCCTTTTACTCTAGAAGATAATCAACCAGATAAGAGTGATAAAGGAAAAAGGATAGTCAGATCCATTACAATAGAAGTGCAGAATTTTTTAAATAAAGATATGGATATGATTCCAAAAGTGGAAATTTTAAACCCAGAAGACAAGGATCTAGATCAATTAACTAAGGAGTTAATTTAGGTTTTCAGCTTCAATAATATTAATTATAGTACAAATTCCCAAAAGGAAGCTCTAATTCAAAGAACCCTCAAATTAGGAGGTCACAATTATATAGCTAAATATCTTAGAAGGGATTTATTAAAGATAGAGATGGAGGATAACTTTTTGAGACAGACCCATAAATTTGAAATCATATCAAAAACAATCCAAGAAGTTAAAAGGAATGGTAAAGACATCATGAAAGATCTAAAGAATGCAGTTGAAGAGCCGCCTAGTATAATTAGTCAGATCATCAATGAAATCAAAAATGAAGAATTGAATAAACAAAGTGACTTCAAGGCATCTTCAACACTCAGTCTGGGAAACAATCCACAGCATCTCAAGATCCAAATGAATCAGGAAGGTCTAAGTTCCCCAAAATATGGCAGATCAAAAGGCAAAAGAGGTAGGAAATCTCTGAAGGAACTAAGAGAGGTAGTTGGACATTGCAAAGATTAGCAAAAGATTGATGACTTGCTAAACATTGGGAAGGGGAAGTGCCTTCCCAGGGCATCATGAGGATCATCACATGGAATGCTAGGAGTTTAAATGCTCCTAGTAAAAAAAGGTTAATAAAACAAAATCTTAAAAAATTTAACTAAAAAATTATTTTAATTCAGGAAACAAAATTGAACAAAGTAGAAGGTTTAAAACTTAATAAGTTGTTAGATTTTTGGGATTCTTTCTTTCTTGAGTTTGTAGGTGCTTCAAGGGGTTTAGGTTTAATTTGGAATCCTAGGAGGGTAGATATTAATTGTTTAGAAGTTAATAATAATTGGATAAGTGCAAGCATGTAGAACCTTAAATCAGATCTGAAATTTATTTTAATTAATATATATGGTCCTACTAGTCACTTAGGGAAGAAAGATGTGTGGGATGAATTAAGTTCTATTTTTTATAACTATAAGGATAGTCCAATTTTAGTTGGAGTTGACTTTAATACTATTTTAAAATTAGGAGGAGGTACTTGGCATCTTTCATATTCGTCATTAGATTTTAAAGCTTGGATTGAAAAATGTAATATGATAGATATTCCAATGAACAATGGTATTTTCACATGGAATAATAGAAGGAAGGACTTTGCGTATATTGCTGAAAAATTAGATAGATTCTTTATTATAGTTCATTTTGATGATTATAATTTAAATTTTCAATCCTCCATCCTACCAATTACAGGAATCGATCATTATCCTGTATGTTTTGAGTTTAGTGAACCTTCAAAACTAGTCAGGAATCCATTTAAATGTGAAAAGATGTGGTTTCAAGATCTCGAATTCATCAAAAACATTAGTGATTGGTGGACTCAAGCTAGATTTGAAGGCTCTAAGATGTTTTTCTTCATTTCTAAACTAAAACTATTGAAAGAAAAGATGTTAAGATGGAATAGAGAGCATTTTAATAGCATCTTCAAACAAAAGATGGAAATTTAACATAAATTAAAAAATCTCAACCTAGAAATTATTAAACATGGTATGAACAATGAAAGCTATTTATTAGAAAAATAACTTCTTGCTAAACAGGAAGATATTCTCTCAAAAGAAGAAATATTTTGGAGATAGAAGTCACGAGATAAATGGTTAGATGAGGGAGATTGGAACACAAAATATTTTCATAATTCCACCATTTATAATAGATCTAAGAGCAAAATTATGAGTATCGTTAATCATTTGGGGATATGCACTGAAAAACCTCAAGAAATTACTGATACGTTTGTAGCCCATTTTCAAGGGATATTAAATAACTATGAAGGATCAAATAGAGTGGCTAAATAAAAAATGCTTAAATTTATTCCAAAGTTAATCTCACCCGAGGACAATAAGGAGCTAAATAAACCAATCACATTGGATGAAGTTAGATCAGTTGTCTTCAATATGAATTCAAAGAAATCTCTAGGACCAGACAGTTTTCAAGTCTTTTTCTTTCAGAAATGTTGGGATATTGTGGGGGAGGATTTATGGAAAGCCATTGAAGCATCAAGGAATGGAGGTGCATTGTCGACTGAAATTAATTATTCTTTCCTCATACTAATTCCTAAGAAGGATGGGTCAGAAACTCCTAGGGATAATTGACCTATTGCTTTATGCAACACAGTTTATAAAATCTTCTCCAAAATTTTGGCAAATAGGCTTAAAGGTTTCCTATCGAAATTAATTTCTAAAGAGCAAATAGGTTTTGTCCTAGGTAGATCCATTTTGGATGGTATTCTTACTAACCAAGAAACAATCCATTCGACACCAAAAAATAAGGAGGCGTGTATGTTTATGAAATTAGATATATAAAAGGCTTATGACATGGTTGATTGGCATTTACTTTGCAAGGTTTTGGAAGCTTTTGGATTCTCTCATCAATGGATAAACCTCATATTCAAATTTATCTCCACTCCTAATATTTCTATTCTTATTAATGGAACACTTGAAGGTTTTTTTGAAATTTCAAGAGGTATTAGACAATGAGATCCATTATCTCCTTCCATCTTCATCATTATGGCAAAAGCATTTGGAAGAGCAATTTCAGATGCCTATCAAACTCAAAAAATTTATGGCATCACTGTTACTAGAAATATGCCAAACATCACCCATCAACAATATGTAGATGATACGATCCTGCCAAGTAAGAGTACAGTATTTGAGGCACTAGGTCTTAAAGCTATCATTAAGTCCTATATAGATGCCTCAAGTCAGAAGGTGAATGATGGAAAATCAGAGATTTATTTTCTAAATACTAATTCTAAAATGGAGAATTTGATTTGTAGGATTATGGGGTACAATAAGGAACAATTTCTATGTAAGTATTTAGGTATCGCTCTTTAGAAGGGTTCAAAATATAGTAAAGCTTGGCTGGATATGCTTGATAAATTGGATAAGAGGATAGGTTGTTGGAAGGATAAGTGGCTTTCTAAGGCTGGAAAAACTATTAAAATTAGATCAATTTTATCATCTATTCCTACCTTCCCTCTTGCTTGCCTTCCCCTTTCTAAGAATTCGCTTTCTAAGTTTGAAGCAAAACTTAGGAACTTCCTTTGGAAAGATTGTGAAGATGATAAAAAATTAGCTCTTGTTAAATGGGATAATTTATGCAAACCTAAGGAATTGGGGGGTTTAGGGATCAAGAACCTTCAATGGAAAAATGAAGCATTAGGTGCGAGACTTATCTGGCGCCTCTATTATGAAGGAGACCACAAATGGGCCAAGATATTTTATAACAAATATCTTGATCTGGAAGACCTGTTGTCTTTATTCAGAATGAAAAATCTCCCAAGAGTGTTAGAATGCTAGAATTTTATGTGTAGATGTTGGCAATTAATTTGTAAGTTTTTGACCTGGGATGCGGGGTCAGGTGATAAAGCCTTATTTTGGGAGGACTCTTGGGATGGATGCCCCCCGATTTCCATGGCCCCCATCCCTGTCAATCTCAAGGATAGATTGATATCATTATAGAGTGATAAAGTCAAGGATTATAAGTTTAAGACATTTTCAGAAGGATCCCATCAATGGAGGTGTAAATCATTGGATGGGTTAAGGTTTGACCCCGATTCAGTAGAAGCTTATGAGAAAAAAATTTCAGATAGGAAAATTAAACAATCGAAAAGGCATGATGATCTCATTTGGGTTGGATTTTTTGATGGTAGATATAGTTTGAAGAATGGATGTAAATCTTTGGTCCATTCCCAAAGTTGGAATCAAGTGGAGATGCCTCTCAAACTTTGTTGGGATGTTGCCTATCTCCCTAAGGCAGGATTCTTTATGTGGCTTGCTCTCCAAAAGAGGATTTTGACAGCCGACAAATTATCCAGATTCAATATTATTAGCCCTTCTTGGTGTGTGCTTTGTAAACATAATAATGAAGATATGGATCATCTTTTGTATAGATGTTCATTTGCTCACGTTTTTTGGGATTGGCTTTGGTGGTCTTCTCCTTTGCCAAAATATTTTCTAGATTTTCTTACTACCTGGCCTACTAATGTGGTTTATGGTGCTTATAATAAACTCTAGAATATTTGTTCGTCGATTGTAGTGTGGGAGATTTGGAAAGAGAGGAACCATCACATTTTTTGAGACAAAGAAATGGTTGTGGAAGAACTACTTTTAAAAATAGAAGCATCTATTGTGGAGGTGTTAAATTCCCATCTTAGGAAATCCATTAAAGAAGAGGGTTCCTTCTCTAGCTAGGACAATCTTATGAAAAAGAATTGGTCCAATCTCATTAATCTGCATCTAGTATATTTGAAGAAGAGTAAAGAGGTGAGAGCTAGGTGCAAATGGGAACCTCCCCCTCATGGTTGGTTTAAACTCAACTTTGATGGAGTGGCAAGAGGCAATCTGGGGGTGGCAGGTACTGGTTGTATAATTAACGATGACTCTGGTAAGTGGGTAGCTAAGAAAGCTTCACCCATTCCTCCTACCCCTAATAATTTGGTAGAGCTTGAAGCGCTAGACTTAGGACTGCAGTTATGTATTAGCCTGGGATTGTCTAAGGTCATAATTGAAGGTGATTCTCATATAATCCTCAATGTAGTTAGGAAGCAAGTCACTCCTAATTGGGTTTTGAATTCTAATCTAGAGGAAGTTCTTATTCTCCTTGATCGAATCGATGAAATTCAAATATATCATATTTTCCAAGAAGGAAACTAGAAAGTTGATTGGTTAGCTAATAAAGGAGTAGATGGGGTATTGTTTTAAATTTACAATAATATATAGGCCCTTTGGGCTAAAAGTAATAATGGTTAGAAATTTTAGTAGTTGTCATGTTTTTTGGGTAGACTTTCTCTCGCAAGATCTTATGACTAAAGTTGGGGTTGTGGGGTTCGATTTACTCTTGACACTTTGTTTAGATTTGGATGCTAATTAGCCTTTATGCTTTTGAACTATCTTTAAGTTCTAGATTTTCTTCATATTAGTTACTTAATTTCTTCTTTATTAGATTTTTGGTTATGTTTTTGCTCTGATATTTGAATTCATATATATATATATATATATATATATATATATATATATATATATATATATATATATATATATATATACTTTATTTCATGTTTTATATTATTTTCTCACCTTTTTAGGCCATTTTTATTGGTCTTTATGCCAAAGGTTGAATGGGCATATGTTCCTGGGTTCAGTTAGCGACGGTCTTACCTTTTTCTTTGTGTTTATTGAGTTGTCCTCTCATCATTGTAGGGTATGGCATCCTTGAGTTTAGTGCCCTATGAATGTTTCTAATCTCTTTTCTTATGTTTTCTTTACTTGTCACTAACACCTTTTACATGTCTAGGTCGATGAATAAGGAATCCAACTATCTTATTAATATTTGCTAGACTCTTCGATGGATATTCATGCTTAATGTCTTGTTGTGATAGTTTCTTTCATAATTTATTATATGAATCGGGGTTTTGGTGACAATTTCTATAGTGCCATAGAGATAGCCATGTTTTTTATCATAAGGATTAGCTGATTTCAATTATATCTTGTGGAGATAGCTGTGTTTTATATGATTATATATAGTTGATCTTAGATTTTCACTAGTTTATCTCACAATGTAGAGTTCGATAGCCTTTTGCTCTTAATATGGAGATATTAATAGTTTTAAATTCTCTGCAGTATTAGTTAAATTGTTACAATGGTTTGATATTCTATAGCAATTGGTAGAGGATGAGGGTCTTGGTAGACATAGATTCATGTCCAATGAAGGATTTGTTGGTTTGGTGGGTCTAGTGATGGTTTAATCACATTGTTATAGTCTCTAGATTTAAATGCAAGGTATTTTATCAGTATCCTTATATTAGTTGATCGATTGCAGACCATTTCAATCAGGATTTAAGTTTAATTATATTAGTTTAAATGTTTATAATCTAAGTTGATTCTGTAGTTTTGATAATGCTCTATTTTGGCCTTTCGGCTGTGTGATTTAAGTAGGATTTAAAAGGATTCAATTTGCCTAGCATAAGAACTATTTAAAGAATTAAGAAGGAAACTAGTTTATAATCTAGTATGGGCATTATTTTCTTTAGGATTAGGTGTTTGTATAGAGTATGGTTATTGCAAATCTTCCTAGGTTAGAGATTCAAGAATTGGTGTTTAGGTTTGTTGTTTTAGATTCTGACTTCAATGTGTTTTGTTGATTAAGATTTGGTGATAATATTCTAGTTAGACTATCTCTTGTGGTTCCTTATCGCTTTCTCCCATGTTGGACACTGTGGTCAAGGTATGCCAAGATGTATATGGCCCTGTCTATGTATGGAGTTATCGATCTAGTTTTATTTGATGCCCCCTACATATTCAAGATTACATATGGTCTAATAATATGAATGGTATTAGCTATAGGTTGGTAGGTTGTGATGGAGGTCGGTATTATACTTTCCAATATTTTGGGTTGTTGATAATGTTTTTTAAGCTTCTAGCAGTAACAGGGGTTTTTGGAAATGTATTCTTGTCTAAGTTTTTTTCTTAAGGTAGGTTTTAGTGGTGGGCCATTTATTCTTGGGTATTCTTTTGCAAAGTGTAATTTTTATCTTTATAAGGTCGATTTATAATATTAACTAAGATAGGAAACAAGTCCTTCTTCAAGTTCTTGGATGGTAGACTTTTTCTAGTTTATGGTTAATACATTTTCTAACCTTGTTGAAAGATAAAGCTTAGATGGAGGATTGAGGATTTGATACGGAAGGCTCAACATCTCATATTTGATTTTCGTCTCTAGAATAGGAAGACCAAATGCATTGATAAATGTATCCTATTTTGATTTGATTATTAGGGATATGCCCCTATATATTTGTAATTTTCCATAATGAATTGATATTTTGAGATTTGACTAGGCTATGCCCCTTTTATTATGTAATAATATAGGATGCTTGTCCCAAGCTAGACTGGAGGTTTTCTTCTCCATTCTTTCCTATCAGTGCTCGTTTGAATAGAGTTAACCTATTTGTAACCTTCAATTTAAAGTAATAAAATTAATCAAGGCCTTGGCCATTTACCAATTTATAATTTAAAAATAAAATTAAAAATTTAGAGTTTATAATTAAAAGAAAACTCCTAAATAATTATCATTAAATTAAATAAATATAAATAAGTGAAAAATAAAACTTTAATAAAATCTTTAAATTTAATTCTTTTATTTAGTTAATTCACGAGACATTTTTAATAATATATTTATTAACTTAATTAATAACATTATTTAGAGTTTATTATTAAAATAAAACTCTTAAATAATTATCATTAAATTAAATTAATATAGATACGTCAAAATAGAACTTTAATAAAATCTTTAAATTTAATTCTTTTATTTAATTAATTTCTCAATTAATTAAATATAATTAAATATCAAATTTCTTTATAAAATTTCCATTAAATTAAATCATTGAATTATCTTTTAATTTGATTTAATTATAACAGAAAATCACCATATACCCTCAAAACAAAAAATGACAACTCAACTAAAGGCAAAGAACATAATCAAACTTCAGGATCAAAATCATGAATTCACATCACTTGACGAATTCAAATGGGTAAACTAACTCAGATACTTGTCCTATTTTCTATGACAATTGGCTTAGGGTTTAGGATTTGGACTCAAGATTTATCTCCCCACTTGTACCATTGAAATACTGTGATAAAGTACACTCATCTTGGCAATTCAAGGAAGTCGATACTCGGTACCTGCAATTTGCATAAAATCCATGCATGTACAAACACAATATTCTAAACTAAATAGGCAATGGCAGGAAGTGGTTCATCATGTAGATCTCGATTAGTAGGTGACTATGACTCCCTTCCTTAACCACACACACACACACACATATCAATTGAATATGAAATACAACTAATCAATTTCGGTAATCCAACACCGCTAATGATAAAACATAATAATAGAATAAGCCTAAAAGAATCCAATCAAAACAAATCAAAAAATTCAAGTAGGGGTAGGCATTACACAATCCAACCATAAATGTTCTTTTGAATTGGGATTTGTGTCAAATTTGTACTCTTGACTATGTGCTTGGTTGAGTGATTTGATGCTTGGTATTTTTTTATTGTTTCTCATCCAACCCATGTTGTTTATGATCTTCATGTAGTTGGTATGCCCACTCCTGGTTTTTTTTAGTTGAGTTATGTTCATTAGGGTTGGGTTGGCAAACTGCATTACCTACAGGCACTCATCGTGTGATGAGCATGTGTATGTAGGGTAGACAAGCAGAGGGGCTTCTCTCATAACCCTGGGTCATGTTCCCAACAAGGTTGATGTGGAGAATTTTCTAATTAAGTGATAACTAAATGAATTCATGGGTAATTAAAATAAGATAAGAAAATGTGACATACCTATACAACTCATTCAAAGCTATGTGCCCATTCAGTTCATCTAGGGCCAAGTGTCTACATAGTTTATCTGAGGACATAGTGCAATGGCCTCCCAAGGGAGTCCCGAGGGACAATTTTTGTATGATGCTTAGCTTGGGAGTTTAAGAGATCTACTCTCCACTAGAGTCCCTACATAGTAGACCCATAGAGCATCTAACTAGGACCGGTTGTATTGCATTGTCTCATGATCTTGGTTTTAGTCCTCTATACTATTTGGCATGAGTGTTAGCCATGGATGATAGTACTGTGTGTGTTTGTGGTTGAATCACTATCTCCATTAGCACGACAAGGGTGGGCCTACAGGTTCCACTTGGTTGGGAGACGTAGCTACCTATACCACTATTGGAGACTAACATACAAAGTTGTCCTTCCTTTGTGTTCGGTTCCAAAGTTGGATGTTCACATGGCTCTATGTACCATTCCAGAGAATGTTCACTTGTGATTATGTTATTTCTATTTATTGAAATAGTTGATTTATACTCATGTATGTTCATTCTGATGTTACTTTATGCCCGATTACATTAGATGTTATGGATTATACTCTATGGATTAGATGTTATAAATATTTGACCTTCTTTATGTTTTGGAGTGTTTACTCCTTGATTATTATGGTTGTGGTACTCCCCAGTGTGGTGGTTCTACCTCTATTTCCCTTCTAAATTGATTGTTGGGCTTTTTCTTGCAAACTTGGGCGACATTGGTTCAACACTAGGAGATACTTGGAAAGTATCACATGACTATAGAAAGAAGTATCGTGTGATACTGGAAAGTATCACATGACAATAGTAAAGTGTATCATGTGATACTAGTAAAGTATCACATGGTAATAGGAAAGTATATTGTGCAATACTGGAAAGTATCACACGATAGTTGTAAGAAGTATCATACGATACTGGAAAAGTATCACCTGGTAGTAATGAACAATACCGTATGATACTGGAAAAGTATCACACATTTTTTGTGAAAAAAACTTGCTTAGGAAAACAACAAGTATTTTTAGACTTGTCAAATGTATTTCAAAGGGTCTTTTGGATACCTTATGGGGTTTTCCCCCTTCCTAGTTATTGTCAGTATGAAGATTATGTATTTCTTGTCTATTGAACTTTCATAGTTGGTTTTCAAACATGTCAGTAAGTAGTGATGTTTGGAGATCATTGGTTACTTGAATTGTTTGGTTAAGTCTTCTATTGTGATCTTTTGATTGCCTACATGTTGATGTTGTTTGGATCCATGCTTGTTACCCTTTTTTTTTAAAATAGCTTTTATTTATCTTTGTTCCAAGGATCTCCAAGCAGGGCATTACATCTTGTATTAAAGACCATGTTGCAACATTGGGATCTCTATGTTATGCTTCCACTATGATATTATTTTGGTTATGCATAATAGTATCTTATTTTGGCTTATGCTATGATACTTATGTTTGTTAGGTATGTCTCTAACCCTTATCTTATTTCTCCTTTAGAGATGCTTCCTGCACATAGACCTTGTGGTTAGAGGAATAACCAATAGAATAATGATGAAGATAAACACTATGAGGAGGAACGTCAGGATGGTGGGGGAGGATAGGGTAATAACAATCAAGTTTTTATTGAGGCATTGGTGACTTTCTTACAGGATCTTATAGCTTGGTTGGGACCTCGAGTTCAGGAAAACCAACATGATTGTGGCTAGGAAGAGGGATCCGACCAAGAAGACTCTTACAAGTTAGGGTATAGAGTCAGAGAAGAGAGTGGGCATTCTCACACGCCACCTAGTGATGGTGATTACCATAGAAGAGGTTGTGGTCAGGATGATGGAAATTCCATCCGAATGGACATGATGAGAGACCTTCAAAGGTCTAAACCACCACTACTTGATGGTCTCAAGGTCAAGACATGGTTACTGGATATGGGGCATTGCTTTTCCTTGTGTCCTTATGAAAGAAACTTGAAAGCTCATTTTTTTGTTATAGAGCTGAGAGACCATGGATTTGTATGGTGGAATATGGAGAGTGATAAGCTTTGGATCAGTATAATAGATCTCACCTGGGAGATCTTTGAGGAGAGGTTTAGGGAGAAATTCATATCTCCATTGTACCGAGAGGCCTGTGCTGATGAGTTCCACGAGCTCAAACTGGGGAGCATGTCAGTGGATCAGTACGAGAGGTGGTTCTTTGGGTTGAGATACTACTCGAGCTACCATTATGATAAGGTACTCCTCCAAAAACATTTTAACAAGGGTCTTAAAGACTCTATCATTAGGGATGTATGTCTCCACCAGCCTAGGACACTTGCATTCACCATTGAGAAGGCAATAATTACTGAGAGAAATGTGGCTAGGGGGTTTAGTGTTAGATTGGCTCTTAGAGCCATAATACATAATCTACTAGGCAGAGTATACCACCCCCTTAGACATAGGTCACAAGATAGGGTCCAGCCCAGTCAACACCCTCACAAGGTGGTCATGGTTATTATGATTGATGATGCCAACTTTATTGTCATAAAGGTGGATAGAGTTTAGGTACTACATGAGGAAAGGGGAAAAGTAGAGGTCAATAGTCCCAAAAGAGTAATCCATCTCATGGTAATCAATAGAACTCTAGTAGAGGGAGTGCACCATATTCTAGTGCTTCTAAAGGTGGACATGGATCCCATTCTAGATTCAGAGGAGCATGTTTTTCATGTGGTTAGCTCATCCATAGATCAATGGATTATCCTCTAAAGACATCTTCGAGACCTAGCAAAGGTGAGACCATGTCTAAGCCTACCTTAGGTGATGTAGGTAGATCTCATAAAGTTTTTGTGATGGTTGAAAATCGTCAAGTTGGGTACTAGGGTACTGTAGTCAAGGCTACAAGTATGTTGCATGGTAATTCTTTTAAAGTATTAATTGATTCATGTGCTTCAAATTCTTTTATTTCACCACCCCTTGTTTAGTGATGTGGGATAGTGGTTGCACAATAGGTTAATAGGCGGTAGGTTGAGTTAGCTACAAGTTCCAAGGTGACTATAGTTTCCATAGTTAGTGGTTTTGTGTTGGACTTGGGCACCTTCACCACCATAGTTGATCTTCATATCCTACCCTTAGGGTCTTATGACATCATGTTGGGTATGGATTGGTTAGCCACCCATCAGGCAAATATAGATTACTAATGTAAGTTGGTATAGTGTGTGGATGACATAGGTGGGCACGTGGAGCTTTTAGGGGTCCAAAGGCTAGTCTCACTTTGGATGAACTTAGTTAAGAAACTGAAGTAGAGTGTACAACATGGATGTCAGATATCTATGGTCACTATTAGTGACCTTGAGGAGGATGAGATTCATGAGGTGATGTTGGACAATCACCCACTATTTCATGAGTATGTAGATGCATTCCTTGATGAGATAACAGGTATGTCACTAGAACGTGACATTGATTTTTTTATTGATCTCATTCGAGGAGCATAGCCTATTTCATGAGCTTCTTATCGCATGACTACTCAGGAGTTGAGCAAGCTCAGATTGCAGTTGGAGGAATTATTGGCCAAGGGTCATATTCATCCTAATGTATCCCCATGGGGTACACCAATCATCTTTTTAAAGAAGAAAGATTGGTCTTTACATCTAAGCATTAATTACCGATAATTGAATAAGGTGATAATGAAGAACTAGTACCCATTACTGAGGATTAGTGACTTGTTTGATCAAATGAAAGGAGCAAGCATGTTCTCAAAGATTGATTTTAAGTTAGGATACCATTAGCTTCAAATTCATGAGGTTTCCATTCACCAAATAAATTTGTGTACATGCTATGGGCATTATGAGTTTACAATTGTACCCTTTGGGTTAACAAATGTGCCATCAGTGTTTATGAGTTTGATGAATGGATTATTTCACACATACCTCAATTAGTGTGTCCTTGTTTTCTTATATGACATATTGATATATTCAAAGACTATTGAAGAGCATGGGATCCATTTATGCTAGGTGTTTTAGTGCTTATGAGATCATCAGTTGCATGACAACTTGGGTAAATGTGGATTCTTCTAGTCTAAGGTTAAGTATTTGGGGCATATCATCACAAGTGATGGCATTGCAGTGGATTTGGAGAAAATATGAGCTATCATAGATTGGTCGACACCCACTAGTGATTTTTAAGTTCCTAGTTTCATGGGATTGGTAGGTTACTACCATTGATTCATGAAGGACTTCTCATGAGTGGCTCATCCTATCATTTCTCTTCAATGGAAAGGGAAGAAGTATGTTTAGTCAAATTAGTGTGAGTCAAAATTTGAGGCTCTAAAGGAGTGATTGACTAGTGCACTAGTCCTTGTTATGCCTAATCCTATAGGTGATTTTATGGTTTACATAGATGTGTCATTAGAGGGTGTGGGTGTAGTGTTGATGTAGGATGGTCGTGTGATTACATATGAGTCTAGAAAACTAAAGGACCATGAGCTTAACTACCCCACTCACAATTTTGAACTAGTAGCAGTTGTGTGTGTGCTTATGCACCAGAGACATTTCCTTTTGGGACATAGGTTTGAGTTGTATAGCGATCATCATAGCTTGTAGGATATATTTACTCAGCCAAACCTGAATGCACAACAATGACGTTGGATGGAGTTTTTGTGTGAGTGTGAATTTGTTGTTCACTACATCAAAGGGAACAAGAATGTTGTCATAGATGCCTTGAGTAGGAGACAACATGAGATACAATTCTACCATTGAAAGTGGATTTACAGGGCCATATCTTAGAGGTCTTACCTAGTGACACATGGTATTAGAAGGTGCAGTTAGAGATTGAGTTTGGACATACCCTTGAGGGGAGGTTTTTAGGTTATTCCTTAGAGTTTGATGGACATTTGTGATATGTGGGGCACATTTATGTGCTAGTGCCTGGTGATCTTTTTACCTTGATATTGTTGGAAGCACATCATGCACCATATTTCACACATCCTTGCATCAAGAAGATGCATTTAGACCTTAGATAGTTGTACTTTTAGGCAAGAATGAGGCACAATGTTGTTGATCTTGTTGCTCAATGTCTTGAGTGTTAGAGAGTGAAGGCAGAGCATCATCATCTGACAGGTCTATTGCAGTTGCATACCATTCCAAAGTGGAAGTGGAATACTATATCCATCAATTTTATCATAGGGTTGCCTATGTCATCATGATGACATAATTGTATCATGGTGATAGTGGACAAGTTATCCAAGATAGCACATTTTTTGCCCAGGAAAGCATCCTACACAACTTCTTATGTAGCACATGTTTTCTTGGAGGATATTTTTTTACTACATGGAATCCCTCATTGTATTACATTGAATAGAGGTCTAGTGTTTACTTCATCACTATGGACATCTCTCCAGCATGCCTTGGGTGCAAAACTCAATTTTAGTTTGGCATACCATCCAGAGAATGATGGTTAGATAGAAAGAGTGAACCAAGTTATGGAAGACATGCTTCACATTTATGTGATGGACATGCAAGTGAAGTGGGAGGACTATGTATACCTTGTTGCGTTTGCCTATGATAATGGGTACCATAGTTCTCTTGGCATGTCACCTTTTTAGGCCTTATATGGTAGACCATTTCATACCCTTTTGAGTTGGGATCGTTTAGAGGACTGAGTAATTTTAGGTCCAGAGATGCTTCAAGAGATAAAGTAGTAGGTTGTTTGTATTAGAGAGCATTTGGTTACTTCTCAAGATAGAAAGAAGAAGTATGTTGATGCCCATAGGTCGGAACATCAATTTTTAGTTGGTGATAGAGTATTTTTGAGAGCGCATCCATGGAAGATCCCCATCTATTATGGTAAAGGCTCTAAGTTGGCACCACAATTTAACCGATCATTTGAGATCCTTAAGAGGATCAGTCCTATTTCTTATTGACTAGCATTTCCACCTAGCCTATCATGCATCCATGATGTTTTCCATGTTTATGTTTTGAGGCATTATATTCCTGATGTGACCCATGTACTTGACTAGGATGCTTTGTAGGTGGAGGATGAGCATCTTTCTTTGGAGCCCATTCATATCCTTTTGCATTGGAGGCTGACCCTTAGAGGTTAGAATCTGGAGTAGGTAAGGGTCCAATGGGACCTAAACAATGAGACTTTTGCTACTTGGGAGGATGATACACAACTAAGATATTTGTACCCTTATCCTTTTGCAGGCTTCCAGGAGTAAGCCTATGCCTAGTGGGGGAGGATGTAGAGCCTCCCATGTTTTCATTCTGTACCTTATTATATTATGATTCGAGAGATACTTTGATACTCATGTTGGATGACATTCGAGATGACCTGATGGTTAGATACTATATTTTGATTTCTAGTTTCATAGATGATAGATGTTATGTTGTTTAGTTTGATCATATTTGCATGATGATGCTTATTGATGTGACATGATGCCTTCTGATGATATCTAGTTATTTTGTATTCAAACATATACTTTGTTTATGATTATATGGTGAACTTTTAGATTTTGGATACTATGATTCGATGCTACGTATATTTACTTCATTCTTGCTTTGAGATGTTTTATGATGTAGTGAATGATGTAGATAGATTATTATAATGTAATTAAATAAATGGTTAATTATGTGATTTAATGCATTTATCACTTTGGCTATATGATTATATGCAATTGCACTCGATTGTGTTGTTTAGTGTGCAGGATTTATATCCCTAACAGTGACACATGGAGTAAGTGATTCAGCTATTTATACCTAGAAATGTCATCCCTATATGGGTGACCTATCTTGTTTAATGGTTAATTAAACCCTTTGATGATTTAATAAAACCATATTCATTTACATTTTTGGCGAGACAAATATTATGTTTGTGCATTTAGATATCTGCATTAGTCACAAAAATTATTCAGGAATATTGTGATTTAATATTTTAAGGGTATTTTGGGTTTTGATGTTGTTATTTTTATTATCGACAGCTTTGCCATAGTTGAATTCTATTTAATTGGAATTACCCAATTTGGTCTAGGTTAAAGAGGGATTTATTTTAGTGAGACAATTATTTTCCTTTTATAATATTTCACTTTTAAAGTGAATATATATCCCAAAAAGTGGGTAATTAGTCACTTCTTAGTTTTGAATTGGAAATTTGACAGCAAAATCCCAATTCGTCTTCAGGAGGTATTGTTGTTTTAGTCATTAGAGGAGCTACGAGTGTGGGATCATCGCGAGATTGATCTTGTTGGATCTAACTCAAGAGACATTTGTTTGCTGAGATTTTTGGCTGCTTTTGCAGAGCGATTAATTTATCATGGGCATTCTTGTTTTGCCCCTTTTAGCTCTAAGGTAGGACTCTTCCATTTCTGTGTTTTTACTCCATTTTTTAGTATGTTTATGGTACCAATATGTTAGGAAGAGGAGAACTAGTGATCCCCTCCATTTTTGTATGCTGGCTCTACCCAGTTGGGCGAGTATGAGCATTTGTTGCTTTTTGGTAATGGGGTTTTGGGGTTTTGGACTGTTATGCTAGTCATTTTTGCATACAGATGCTAAACCCAAATTTTATTGGATATTTGGGGTTTTTATACCCAATTGGAACTAGGGTTTTATTTCATCAATTTTTGTCAATATTGATTTTTGGGCATTGATGACTTTGCCTTGATTTGGGTGCGGCCCAATTTTCTTGGTTGTTTCTTGGCACTGATGTGGTCGTGGACTCAAACTATCCATAAGGAATCCAATCAGATCATAAATGTTCTTTTGTATTGGGATTCATGTCGAATCCATACTCCTGATTATGTGCTCGGTTGTGTGATTTGATACTTGGTAATTTTTTTCTCTCATCCAACCCTTGTTGTTTATGATCTTGGTGTAGTTGGTGTGCCCACACATGAGCATGTGAGTGTGCACTTGTTGGGTTCTTGCAAGACCCGAACTCCCCATTATTTTTAGTTGATTTATGTTCATTGGGGTTGGGTTGGGAAACTGCATTACCTATGGGCACTCATCATGTGATGAGCATGGGTATGTAGGGTAGACAAGTAGAGGGGCTTCACTCATAACCCTAGGTCATCTTCCTAACAAGGTTGATGTGATGAAGTTTCTATTTAAGTGATAACTAAATGAATTCATGGGTAATTATACTAAGATAAGAAAATGTGATGTACATGAATGGTTCATCCACCGTTCGGCTCATTTGAGGGCCAAGTGTCTGCATGGTTCATCCAAGGACATAGTGTGATGGCCTTCTAAGGGAGAGTTTTTGTATAATTCTTAGCTTGAGATTCCCAAGCGATCTACTCTCTACTAGAGTCCCTATATAGTAGACCCATAGAATGTTTGACCAGGACCTATTGTATAGCATTGTCTCATGATCTTGGTTTCAATCCTCTATATTGTTTGGCATAGGTGTTAGCCATGGATGATTGTACTATGTGTTTTTGTAGTTGAGTCACTATCTCCATCAACATGGTAGGTGTGGGCCTATGGGTCGCACGTAGTTGGGAGGCATAGCTAGCTATACCACTATTGGGACTATTGCATAGATTTGGCCTTCCTCCATGTTCGATTCTAGAGTATGTTCACTTGTGATTATGTTATTCTCATTTATTTAGATAGTTGGTTTATGCTCATGTATGTTCACTATGATGTTAATTTTTTCCTAGTTACATTAGATTCAATGGATTAGATGTTAGAATTATTCAATGTTCTTTATGTTTTTGAGTGTTTACTCCTTGACTATTGTGGTTTTGGTACTCTCTAGTGTGGAGGTTCTAACTCTATTTCCCTTCTAAATTAATCATGAGGATTTTTCTTGCAAACATGGGCGACATTAGTTCAACACTAGGCGATAGTAGAAAAGTATCACACGACTATAGAAAGAAATATCATGTGATATTAGAAAGTATCACATGGTACTTGTAAGAAGTATTGCACCATACTAGAAAAGTATCACCTGGTAGTAGTGAATAGTATTGAACAATACTAGAAAAGTATCACAAAATTTTTGTACAAAAAACCTACTTGGGAAAACAAAAAGTATTTGTAGACTTGTCAAACATGTTTTGAAGGGTGTTTTGGTTATCCTATGGGGTTGTTCCCCTTCCTAGTTCTTGTCAGTTCAAAGAGTATGTGTTTCTTGTCTATTGAACTTTCATAGTTAATTTTTTAATGCATTGGTAAGTAGTGACATTTGGAGATCATTGGTTACTTGGATATTTTGGTTAAGTCTTCTATTGCAATCTTTTGATCGAGTACATGTTGATGTTGATCGGATCCATGCTTGTTACCTTTTTTTTTTAAATGGCTTTTATTTATTTGTGTTCCAAGGATCTACGAGCATGGCATTACATGAGGTTTTCCTATGAGTTTCCTCACTTAGAATAAGACCAATCACATCATCAAATTTTAGTGTATTAAATCTAGAAACAAAATTACTCACAACTATTACCAAGCCATTATAACTTTTAGGAAAAGAACAAAAAATCAAGAGAGCCCTAATTTCATCATCAAAATTAACATTTACAGAAGATAATTGAGTAGCAACTATATTAAAATTATTTAAATAATCTGCAATAGATCCGCCTTCTATCATCTTCATATTAAATAAATGCTTCATGAGAAATACCTTGTTTGAAGCAGAGAGCTTTTCATATAGTTTCACTAGGGTTTACATCAACTCTTACATTGTTTTCACTTTTTTAATATTAAATATCACTGGTCGTGCTAAGCATAATCAAATACTTCCAAGTACCTTTCTATCCAATATTTCTCACTCCCCATCTATCAAAGTTTCCTATTTCTTGGCATTTCCTTCTAATGACCACCATAAATCCTTATGATAAAGATAGTCCTTCATTTGCATTTTTCATAATTGAAAATTCTGCCCATTAAACTTCTAATCCTCTAGCTTACCCTCATCGTCCATCACTCCCACTCAACTGTGGGACTCCCACTCAATCGTAAGACCTTCCTACAAAGGATACTATAAAAAAAAAAGACAACTGTCAGGGGTAAAAAAATGACAATAATTTGGCTTTGATACCACTTGTGAGGATCAAACACAAACACAAATAATAATTACATGAAAATATAGCCAATATCATAAAATAATAAATTGCACAGAAGAGAACACAAGACATAAAGATTTAATGTGGTTCATCCAATCCTTAGGCTACATCCACCAACAACAAGTCCAATATTCTTATTATCCAGTGATTATAATCTATAATCTCTTATAACTTAATACCACCACCAGAAGCTACAATCTCATCATACATAATAAAATCCCTAACCCTAAGCCATTTTATACAACCTTTCATTGCATAAAAATTTAGGGTTAGAATAAGTCATCCAATAGAAAAATAATAGTTGATGCATTTTACAATAATAGAGTCATTTTTAGCTTTGAAGGTGCTGCCTCGAAAAACCCCATGGGGAAAATGCCCCTTGACCCCATGCTATACTGTGATAGGGAGCACACTTGGGGTATTTCCCCTTGACCCCATCTTGGGGGTGCTACCCAAAAACCCTTGTAGAAATAATCTGGGGGAAACCACACTAAATAAACCTCTAAGTCTAATTAGGCTCCACAACACAACACTAAATAGATCTCCACCTATATTCCAACCTTGAAAAGTGCTAAGTAGGTCTCCACATTTCAAAAGTAGGTTCCAAAACCTTGAAAAGTGCTAAGTAGGTTACAAATTGACTCTCAAAATGGTGCTAAGTAGGTCTATGTGCTGTGATGTGGAGCCTAATTAGACTCTAAGGTTTATTCAACGTGATTTCCCTCTAGATTATTTTTATGGGAGTTTTGGGGGGGGGGGCACTCCCAAGACAGGGTCCTGGGGTAATGTCCCAAGTGTGCTCCCAAAAATACCCTTATATTGTAAAAGGCGTCAGCTACTACTTTTCTATTATTCTAGCCCTAATTTTGTAAGCAGTAAAAACTTGTATAAAAGGGATTAGGGTTAGGGATTTCATTATGAATGGTGATATTGTAGCTTCTTGCGGAGATATTGAGTTGTAAGGGATTATGGATTGTAATCAAGTTGTAATCACTGGATAATAATAATATTGGACTTTTTGTTGGTGGATGTAGCGTAGGGATTGGGTGAACCACGCTAAATCTTAGTGTCTTGTGTTTTCTTTTATGCCATCTACTATTTTTTGGTATTGGTTATATCTACATGTAATTGTTATTTCTATCTAAGGTTAATCCTAACAAGTGGTATTAGAGCCAGAATGTCATCATTTTTTTTAGCCAGACCATCATCATTTTTTTAGTAATCCTTTGCAAGAAGGTTTCACAGTTGAGTGGGAGTCTCATGGTTGAGTGGGAGGGATGGTAGACAAGGGTAAGCGAAGGGTTAACAAGTTTAATGGGAAAAACTTTTAGTTATGGAAAATGCAAATGGAGGAATATCTTTATCAGAAGGATTTATGGAAGTTGTTGGAAGGAAAAACCAAGAATCAGGGATCTATGACAAATGATGACTAGAATCTTTTTGACAGAAAGACACTTGGAAGTATTTGATTATGCCTAGCACCATCGGTGGCATTTAATATTACAAAAGTGAAGACAACAAAAGAGTTTTTGCAAACCGTAGTGAAATTGTATGAAAACCCCTTTGCTTTAAACAAGGTATTTCTCATGAAACATTTATTTAATATGAAAATGAGAAAAGGTGGATCTATTACAAATCATTTAAATGAGTTTAATACTATTACTAGTCAGTTATCTTATGTGGGTATCAATTTTGATGAAGAAATTAGGGCTCTTTTGATTTTGTGTTCTTTGCCTGAAGGTAGGAATGGCTTGGTAATGGCTGTGAGTAATTTTTTTTCTAGATCTAGTACCCTAAAATATGATGATGTGATTGGTGTTATTTTGAGTGAGAAAACTCGTAGCAAAACATTAGGTGGATCTACACCAAGAAGTGCTTTGAATGCACAAAGAAGAGGAAGAATGACTAAGAGAGGAAATAATTTCAAAAATCGTGGGAAATCAAGAGGAAAGTCAAAAGGGAAGAGGTCTCAATCTAGAGGATCGAGAGATTATTGGTACTGTGGGAAATCAGGGTATAATAAGAAAGATTGTTGGACTCGAAAGAATAATGAAGGAGAGGCAAATGTGGTAAGTAACAAATCCAAAGAGGATGCTTTTCTTTTGTCTTTAGAAAGTGTTGATGATTCATGGGTTTTAGATTTTCTTGCTTCATTTCATGCCACACCTCATAGAGGTTATTTTATTTATTATGTCCAGGGGGATTTTGGGCTTTTTTATTTGGGGGATAATGAATCCTGTTAGATTGTTGGAAAGGGAAAAGTTAGGATTAAGTTGTAAAATAGGAATCATTGGCTACTAGATGAGGTAAGACATGTTCCAAGGCTGAGTAGGAATTTAATTTTAGTAGGGCAACTTGGTGATGAGGGTTGTGTAGTTACTTTTAATGATAAAAATTGGAAGGTTTCAAAAGGTTCCCTTGTAGTAGCAAAAGGTGTGAAAGTAGGCACCTTATATCTTTGTACAGGTCGTATTGTTCCTTCTACTTTGATTATTTTAGAGAAAAATGAATGTTTAAGAATAATTGTTGCAGTTAAGCAGGGAGAACAAATAGCTATTGTAGATTTTGATACAATGTTATGGCTCAAAATACTTTGGCACATGAGTGAGAAAGGTATGAAAGTTTAAAGAAAGTTTTAATAGGTCTAAAATGAGTTAATATGGATTTATGTGAAAGTTGTGTGTATGGAAAATAAAAGAGAGTGAGTTTTGTGAAGACAGGGAAGGAAAATAAAAGTGAGAAATTAGAGCTTGTACATACAAGTGTATGGGGACTAGCTTAGGTATCTTCCCTTGGTGGCTCTCATTATTATGTTACATTTATTGAAGATGCAACTAGAAAAGTATGGATTTATTTCCTTAGACAGAAATCTAATGTATTTCAAACTTTTAAGAAATAGAAATTCTTGGTTGAAAATGAGACTAGAAAGAAATTAAAATGTCTCAGATCTAATAATGGCGGTGAGTATTGTAGTCATGAATTTGAAGATTATTGCTCCACTAATGGTATTCATAGATAGAAAATTGTTCCAAGGACTCCATGGGAAAATGAAGTGGTTGAATGCATGAACAAGACTATAATGGAGCATGCAAGAAGCATGAGGTTGCATGCAGGGTTGCCCTTAAACATGTGGATAGAGGCTATCAATATTGTTGTATATTTGATTAATAGAGGTTCCTCTACTCCTTTGGGTTGTGGTATTCTAGAGGAAGCATGGACTGGTAAGAAGGTGAGTTATTCTTTTCTCAAAACTTTTGTTTCTGAAGCATTTGCTCATATAGATTCTAAAAATGGAACCAAGCTAGAAGCTAAGTCAAAGAAATGTGTATTAGTTGGATATGGCATTAATGAATTTGGTTATAGGCTTTGGGATTCTGAAAATCATAAAATTGTAAGAAGCAAGGATGTCATACTCAATGAGAAAGTTTTATACAAAGAACTGTTGCAGCAACATGAGAAGAAAGAAAATGATTATGTAGTGTTGGATGATACTCCAAAAGCTGATGTTCTGACAATTCCTCATGATGTGCAACAACTGAAACAAAAAATACCACACACACTAGTTAATGTTAGATGGTCAACAAGGATGAGTAGACCTCTAGAAAGATTTTCTCCTTCCTTGTATTCTATTTTAGTTATTGATGTTGGTGAACCTAAATGTTATGATGAAACTGTGTAGGTGGATACAAAGATTCAATGGGAGTCTACAATGAAAGAAGAAATGGACTCTTTGCTGAAAAATAAGACATGATTTATGCAAGTTGCCTGCAAGTAAAAGGCTTTATAGAATAAGTGGGTTTATAGGTTGAAAGAAGAGGATGTAGGTAAGCAAATATTTAAAGCTAGGTTAGTTGTCAAAGGATTTGCGCAGAAAAAAGGCATCAATTTTGATGAGATTTTTTCTCCTATTGTTAAAATGACTTCTTTTCACACTATTTTAAGTATTGCGGGCATTGAAGATTTTCATTTGGAGCAGCTTAATGTTAAAACAACCTTCCTTCATGGTGATTTGGATGAGGAGATATATAGGGCTCAACCACAAGGATTTGAGGTCAAAGGTAAGGAGAACTTAGTGTGTAGATTGAAGAAAAGTTTATATGGTTTGAAGCAGGCACCTCGACAATGGTATCAAAAATTTGGCAATTTTATGCATGAGCATGGATATATAAGGTGTCATTCAGATCATTGTGTTTATGTTAAGAGGTTGGATGATGACAACTATATTATTTTATGTTTATATGTTGATGATATGCTTGTAGCTGGGTCTAACATGAATCATATTAAGGGGCTAAGACACTAGTTAGCCCATGCATTTTCTATAAAGGATTTGGGGGTAGAAAAATAAATCCTTGGTATGAAGATTTTTAGAGATAGGAAGCACAAGAAATTGACATTATCTTAGGTTGCTTATATTGAGAAAGTGTTGCAACTTTTCTCTATGGAGAATATTGAAGTTATCAACACACCTTTACTTGGTCATTTGAAGTTGACTAAGGAGATGTGTCCCAAGACACAAGAAGAGGAGGACAAGATGTCTAAGGCACCTTATGCTTCAGCTGTAGGAAGCTTGATTTATGCTATAGTATCTACTAGGCTAGATATTGCACATGTAGTGGGAGTTGTTAGCAGGTATATGAGTCATCCAGGACTTGAGCATTGAAATGTAGTTAAATGGATTCTCAGATATTTGAGAGGAACATCTAGTAAGTGTTTAAACTTTGGGGGCTCTACTACTAATTTATAAGGTTATGTTGACTCAAATTTGGCAAGGGATATTGATACTAGACATAGTACTATAGGTTATGCATTTATTGTTGGTGGGGCAGTAGTGAGTTGAGTTTCTAGGTTATAGAAGGTTAATGCTTTATCCACTATAGAGGTAGAGTATGTTTTTGCTAAAGAGGTAGCTAAGGAGATCATATGGCTTTAGTTCTTCTTGGAAGAATTGGCACACCCTTAGAATGATAATTATTTGTTTATAGATAGTCAAAGTGCCATTCATCTTGCAAAAAATTCAGCTCTGCATTCAAAGACAAAACACATACAGTTGTAGTACCATTTCATTTGGTCAGTTTTGAATGATAGTTAAATTTGGAGAAGATACATAAAAATGAAAATCCCATAGATATGTTTACAAAGGTAGTGACAAGGGAGAAACCGAACTCCTCTTCAGCTTCGATTGGTCTTCTCAAGTGAAAAGAATAAAAGAACAACAAAGTCTAGGGTGGTTTGATATATTCTAGTGGGAGCTACAAGTTTTGCAGTACTATGACCAGTCTCTAAGTGGGAGTTTATTATTGTGGAGTGTGATTAGTCTCCAAGTGGGAGATTGTTGTGATGTGGAGCCTAATCAAACTCAGAGGTTTATTCTGCGTGATTTCCCTCTAGATTATTTCTATGGGAGTTTGGGGGCAATGCCCCCAAGACAAGGTCAAGGAGCAATGCCCCAGGTGCACTCCCAAAAATACCCTTATATTGTAAAAGGTGTCAACTACTATTTTTCAATTATTCTAGCCCTAGTTTTGTAAGCAGTAAAATCTTGTATAAAAGAGCTTAGGGTTAGGGATTTCATTATGAATGGGTATTGAGCTATAAGGGATTACAAATTGTAATCAGGTTGTAGTCATTGAATAATAATAATATTGGACTTACTTTTGGTGGACGTAGCCTAGGGATTGGGTGAACCACGTTAAATCTTGGTGTCTTGTATTCTCTTTTATGTGATCTACTATTTTTTAGTATTGGTTATATTTGCATGTAACTATTATTTTTTCCTGAGGTTAATCTTAACGCTCTACCCTTGTTTATATCAATTAATGGGTGCATGAGCCTCTACATTATTTAAAAGATAAAAGAAGAAGCATATAAATAGAGAGAATCCATGAGATGATTTGGGAGTCAATGAAACTTCTTAAAATGAAAGCTTGGCCTTCTTTAGGTGTTTCTGGGAGTTGAACTGATGTAAAAATGCATTTATGATGCATGGAATGCTAAAAAATAGTAACTAGTAGTTAATTGTTGGTGCACGGCTTCATCTTCAAAATTATTGGCGAACCTCTTGATTTGGAGGACCTTGTGAAAAGTGCACCTTTGTAAAAAGTGCACCTCTAGGAGATAGGACCAAAATTGACAGAATTATTTCTAAGTGTCAAAATTCAATTTCCAGCATCTGGTTTTTCTTCCCTTTGGACCCAAATGATGTCTAAATGTGATATTCTAAGCTTTAGGATTATGATTGTGATTTTTTGAGTTCCCAAAAAATCTAAGGACTCATACTTATTGTGTACCACTTGGCAGTAATTACTACTCTCCAACCTATTATTTATAAAATCCTCCAACCTAGAATCTAACTTCACTAGTGCTTCTTTAGTTTTGAAGATATGTCTAATATCATATTCAGAGGAGGTTGCCTCAAATATCACTTTGAAATCTTGTACTACTATTTCTATGGAAGAGAGTTGAGTTCTTGACTCATCACAAAAAATCTCTAGGCTAGTGGCATTATACTACTTTGCGCTTCCAAAATTTTCTTTTCAAATTTATTCTTCATTTCCTGAATATCCTTATTTAACCCTACCATGACTCTTTTTTCAGTTGATACCTTATCAATCCAATCATCTATTTTATCTAATTCTTCCATCATATATACCTCCATCAACATCTGATACCTTTGATCTTTGATAGTCTTCAATGCTTCCAAATCATTGGTTCAGGTATGTACTTCATCCATTAGCTCAAAATCTTAGTTTATTACTATGAACAAATTGTCAGCATTATTATGGATTTTGTGTAGAAGATTCAAATTACCCTCAATTATTTGTACCCGTATGTCTTCAAGATTGTGACACCACCTTTTGCAAGCATTCAAAAATGGATCACTTTCTTCCGCAACTTGTTATCACTCTTTCTTTTCAAAAGCAGCCTCTAGAGAAACCTCTAGATGGTTAGTGTTAATTGGTCCTACTATTTCATTAACATATCACCTTAGCAACTCATTCTACTTTTATAAAACCAAAATCTCTAAGTCACCCTAATCCAAGTGTGTAAACACTTTCTTGAGGCCTACGATGATCAAAACCTTGGCCACATCAACTATGGGTCTTCCTAGTACCATCTCCTTCATATGATAGTCTTTAGGAGAAATATCTTTGGTATTTGCATGGGGATATAGGATGGAAATATGTGCCAATATATCTTCATTCTAGTTTTCCATAATAAAGGCCAGTCTCTTAGCATCACCTTTAATAGGTTTTGATACTTTGATTGCCTTTATCAACTCTGTAATACCCTCCTCATCTGTGTATTCCATAAATCTCCTTTGGCAAGTTATTGCTTCCTTTTTAACAATGTTGGAGTAGTTTCTATGAGGGGCATGTACTAAGCAGATGACATAGGTTTTGATGCTATCCCTTTCCCTTTATCACCTCATTCTGAAGTCTTCTCTTGTCATGGAAGCAATAATGATTGAGCCTTTATTTATGCATGTGGAAAGATCTAGTCTCTACTCTAGGAGGAATATGTTATCCTTCCTTGGTAATTTTTCCTTCTCTTGATACTTCATCTATGTGTAATTGGACATACTCATCTCCTTCCATGGTTTGGTTCTTCTCTATTACTCAAGGAGGTATCATAACCGCTTCCTATTCTTCCTGAGAAGGAGGTAAAGATGATAGGTTTATTGATGGTGGAGAAGGTATACAAAGTTGTCCTTTGGATAAGGAAGGTAAATAATCCCAATCCTCTCCTAGTGATTCATTGTAATGAATATCCCTTAGCATTTATTGATCAAAGGACTTTAGAACATTCACTTGGAATGTCACCCTGTTAAAGGATTTACAACATGGCTATTAAACCAACCTAAGTCCATAGGATTTAAACTAACTGTTACAATTGCTAGAAAGTAACAATAATGGTTTTTTGATATGATACAACTTACAACATATCTTGCAGATTTTAGATCACACTTCAGCTCAATCCTTTGCTTGGCTTTAATCACTTCATCTCTAACAGCTTGTCATCTCAAGCTTCATCTCCTTGAGTCTTCTTACTCATCATACCAATGCAATCATATCTGTGGTCATATGTTGAAGTAGAGTAACTGTGATTTCTTACTCCTTAGCACCTCCTTAAGCACTTTATACTTTCATGCTTGACCTCTCCTCTCTCTTTGCTTCGTGACCTTGTTATTCCTTAAATAGAAATCTGGATTGCCTTTGCCGCTCGATTCTCCCTCTCCAACATTAGGGTTTCAAATGGATTAGGTAGGATACAATGTATCTACCCCATATCTTGCTCTTATCTAAAAACTTCATCTAGAGTCCAGTTGTATTCTCCAAAAATGTTCTACATGGTGTTCTATGCCACCACCTCATCACTCTTATCTCCTATTTAATTCACAAAATTCAAGATAACAACCTTGTCGGCTTAGATCTGACAAATCTTCAATCTTTTAAATAATGCAGCAACTTGGCACTATTGGTTTACTGATGCTTGGCATCTCTGTGTTACTCGACACTTGTATTTGATTGGTATTTGTATCTGCTCAACACTTGTTTCTATTTGGCACTTATATATGCTCAGCACTTGTTTCTACTTAGCACTTGTATATGCTCGGCACTTGTATCTGCTCAGCACTTGTATCTGCTCGACACCTGAAGTTCACTCGGCACTTATTGGAGTTGAACTTGCTTGGCTTCAACTAGGAATCTATTTGGCACTTACTAGCTTGCTCGACTCTCTCTCTCTAATGAACTTAGTTAGGCTTTACAAATCACTTAGCTAAAACCTTGCATCTTTGATATGTTTCAATGTGCCCATTTTCTATGTCTTAGAGTATGTCATCAATACACTTTTTCATCAATGGCTTAGCCAATCCTTGTACTTCATTACAACATCATAACTTCAACCTTTCTCTAGGTGTACTAGTTATATCTTATTGATTGCCTCCTCCTTGTCAATCGATCAATTGATAGTATTTGGATCACTAAAGCAATTGTCATTCCTGCAAGCAGCAAGTTTGACATCAATGACAAAACAATGATTGAGAACATCCTTTACCAGTTCTATTACTTTTTATGTATGATCTCTTCAGTCATTTCCAACAATCTCCCTTATGAGCTTTTCAATCATTTCAAACAATCTCCCTCTTTGGCATTGATGGCAAACCAAACTGATCAATTGATCAACTTAGTTACCACCAAGATTGTATGTGTTATCTTGACTACTGCATCCTTACTACTGATCTCATATATCTCCCTCTTTCTTATATATCTCCCTCTTGCTTTGTATTGATCAATTTTTTGCACATTTCTCCCTCTTTGACATAAATGCCAAAGATGTAGCATCTTTAACATGTGAAGTATAAGCTTTGCATCTCATGTTTTCTCCCTTTGTCACCATGCTTGTGACTGATTTGGAGTCTCTGCTCCTGCTATCATCCTCTCCATCATTCTTCTGATATTTCAATGATTTCTTCCTATTGATGCATGGAAGCTTCCTTGTTATTTTATATTGCTTGAGTTAGGGGCATTACCCCCAACTTGCCTCTAAGATATTCATAAGCATCCTTGGGCAATGGTTTGGTGAAGATATCTGCAGTTTGTTCCTTTTTATGAATGTACTCCAACTTCACTTGTTTTTCGTCAACCAATTCTCTGACATAGTGATACTTGATTGCAATATGCTTGGTTTTTGCATGCATTACTAGATTTTTTGATATGTTTATAGCACTTGTATCATCACAATACAATATCACAGGTTTAGTTACCTCTTCTTTCATTCCTTTCAATAGATGAGTGAGCCACACAATGTTTGTGCAATTGATTGCTGCTGCCACATATTCTGATTCTGCAGTTGACTGGGATGTGCATGTTTGTTTCTTGCTAGTCCAAGTAACTAGCCTTTTACCTAAAAATAATTTACCTCCACTTGTGCTTTTTTTGTCATCAATGTTGCATCCCCAATTTGCATCTGTATATGCATTGAGTTCAAACTTCTCATTCTTTTTGTAATATAGACCAAAGTTATCAATTCCTTTGAGATACCTCATTATTCTTTTTACTGCTATGAGATGATTTTTTTGGAGATTAGTAGAGAATCTAGCCACTATTCCAATTGCTAATGCTATGTCTGGTCTACTATGTACAACATATTATAGTTTTCCAATCATGGATCTGTACATTGTTTGATTGACTTCAGCTGATACATCATTTTTGGATAGCTTATTTCTTGTTGCCATTGGTGTGTTGACTGATCTGGACTCCTCCAATCCAAACATTTTAAGTATCTCTTTGATGTATTTTGATTGTGTCACAAATATACCATGTTTTAGTTCATGTACTTGTAATCCAACAAAAAATTTGATCTCTCCAAACGTAGACATTTCAAACTTATGTTTCATTTTGTCAGCAAAGGCTTTGCAAAGCACTTCCTTTCCTCCAAAAATTATGTCATCCACAAATATTTCAAATACAATAATATCCTTACCTTCTTTTGATTTGATGTACATGTTCTTGTTATCATCAGTTCTTTCAAATCCTATTTGCACTAGATACTTGTGAAGTCTCTCATACCATGCTCTAGGCACTTGTTTCAGACCATAGAGTGCTTTATGTAATTTACAAACCATATCCCTATTGTTCTCATCAAAAAATTCCTCTGGTTGTTCAATATATACTTCTTCTTCTAGTATACCATTTAAAAAAGAAAACTTTACATCCATCTAATAGAATTCAAAACCTTTATATGCAAAATATACAAGTAAAGTTCTTACTCCTTCCATTCTAGCAACAGGAGTGAATGTTTCCCCATAGTCTAATCTTTCTTCTTGAGCATAACCCTTGCATCCTAGTCTAGCTTTTTTTCTAGTAATCTCACCATTCTCATCTAGCTTGTTTCTGAATACCCACTTGGTGCCACTCACATTCTTATCAACTAGTCTAGGAACCAAACTCCAGGTTTTTTTTCTTCTTTATTTGATCAATCTCTTCTTCCATAGCTTTATACTAGTCATTATCTTGTAATGCACCATATACTATCTTAGGTTCAAGTTTTCTGATCAGACATGATTCATGTCTTAGTTTGTTCCTTGTCATTGGTCTTGCATCTTTGTCACCAATTATTTGTTTAGCAGGGTGATGTCTTTTTACATATTTGGATAATCTTGGTTCTATCCTTGTTTGCATGTTTGATCTTTCAGATTCAGGGTCACTATGCACTTGGTTGTCAGGTTGTTCTTCATCTATTTCATGTGTACTAACTTCAAGATCAGATTGTGCATTTTTTTTATTTTGTAACTCGGCTTATGAATGTAACTTGGCATTCACTGGTTGTGACTCGGCTGAAATTGAAATTTTTTGTTGAATTTCAATTTGATTGACAACATCCTCATCAACAGGCATTCCTTCATAAGAATACACAAAGGTTCTATATTCGTTCATTCTCTTTGGTTCTTTACCTTGGACTTCTGTATACTCATCAAAGTTTACATTTGCACTTTCAACAATTTTGTTAGTGTTAGTATTCAAACACTTATATGCTTTACTTCTAGTGGAGTAACCAAGGAATATACCTTCATCACTTTTATAGCATCTTTAAGGATAAAGCATTTGCAACCAAATACTTTGAAATGTTTTACATTTGGTGAGTGAACATACCATAATTCAAAAGGTGTTGTATTAGTACCTTTCTTAACTTGTACTCGATTTAGTGTATGAAAAGCTAGACTTACAGCTTCTCTCCAATGTTTTAGAGCAACAATCTTTCTCATCATTAATGTTTTGGCACAATCAATCATAAATCTATTTCTTCTCTCAGCAATTCCATTCTGTGGGGGAGTTCTAGGAGCTGACATTTTTCTTTTCATTCCTTTGTCATTACAAAATATCTCGAATTCATTTGATGTGAATTCACCACCTCTGTTTGATCTTAACCATTTCAAACTTTTTTGTATTTCCTTTTCAACTCTAGCCACATACCACTTAAATTTTTGAAAAGCATCAGATTTTTGCTTTAAGAATGTAACAATCATCTTCCTAGAATACTCATCAACAAACAACATTATGTATTTATCTCCTTTGTAGCTTTGTACTTCCATTGGACCACATAAGCCAGTATGAACTAACTCAAGTACTTCTTTAGATGTATAGTTTTTGCTTTTGAAACTTGACTGTGTCATCTTTCCTAGCTGACATTGTTTCCACATGATATTGTCAAGTTTTTTCAATTTAGGTAAACTTCTGACTTTCTTCATTTTACTGATATTGACCAAATTGTCAAAGTTGACATGACATAGCCATCTATGCCATAACTACTCATCATCAAATTTTGCAACAAAACAAGAAACATCATCCATATCAAGGTAAAATAGATTACTTCTTGTTTGATCTCCTTTTCCTATGAATTTGCCATCAATACCATAGATTTTTGCAGTTTTGTTTCCAAATTCCACTTTTCATCCTACATTGCCTAATTGTGAGACACTCAGAAAATTGTTGTTTAATCCTTCAACATAGTATGCATTATCACATGAAATTTGTTCTGTAAGCTTAATGGATTCTTTTCCTTTTATTTGACATGGAGCATCATTACCAAATCTAACACTATTTCCATCATACTGAGTAAAGTTAACAAAATTACTTTTGTCTCCTGTCATGTGATGTGAGCAACCACTGTCTATGATCCATCTATCAGTTTTGTTCATACATGTTACCAGTGTTGTATGTTCTTCTTCATCAGACTGATCCTTCATGGTTACATAAACAACTTCATCATCATTATCATCAGAATTCTATTCAGCAATATAACAGTTCTTGCCTTTGTCTTTATAATCTTTCTTATCATCTTCTCTTCTATATGTGTATTTGTTTCCTTCATTGAAATCCTTTTTTTGTGTACACCTCGCAGCAATATGTCCTACTTTGTTGCAATTGAAACAAATGATAGGTATCTTACCTTCAAATTTTCCTTTGCCTTTGTGAAATCTTCTAGCTAGCAATGCTTCCAATTGTTCCACATCTTCCTCATCAGTGCTACTGTCACTGGATACATATTTCATTTTTCTTCCTTTCTTTGATTTTACATGTTCAACATCTTTCAGTGATAGCTTGGCCTTGAAAGCAGATTCAACATTCTCAGGTCTGTTGTTATCAAAGTTAGATAACTCAAATGCAGTAAGTCTACCCACTAATTCCTTCAAAACTTAAATTGTTTCCTGGTACACATCTTAGTTCTTGTATTGCCGATACTCTAATAGCATAGATAGAGAGCAAGGTTCTTAGTAACTTACTATGAACAATATCTTCATCCAATTGACCATTCAAACATCTTATTGCACTTACCACTTCCTTTATTCTTGCACCATACTGAGTAGCATTCTCACTTTCCTCCATTTTCATATCATCAAACTTTCCTCTGAGGCTTTCTATTTTTGCTCTTTGGACATTCTAATCTCCTCCATAGATTTCTGATAGGGCTTTCCACATTTTGAATGCAGTGTCACATCTTTTGATATCATCAAATTCAACATTGTTGAGTGCAGAAGCAATCTCCAATATTGTCTGATTGTGTTCCTGTTTGGTTTTCAAATCTTCTGCAATAAGAGTACCAGTTAGATCAACATGTTCAGTAACAATTGAATTTTGGGCATAATCTCCTATAGATCCAAGATGTAGCTTCATCAAATTTTTCCATGCAACAAAGTTTTCTTTGTTGAGCTTGGAGACTTCTCTCTTAGGTATTCTGATCTTTTCTACTTCTAGTCCCTTTAAACTGAATCAGCAATTTGACTTTGATACCAATTGTTAGAATTCTTTAGAATAACAGAGAGGGGGGGGGGGGGGGTGGGTGAATCAGTTATCCAAGGTCCAAATGCCTTAATAATTTTTATTTTTTTTCAAATTACAGTGAATCCATAAACTTTTCATCAATCATCCTAGCAAATTATAGTAAATCAATATGCAGGGATAAATCATGCAAGATCAACACATGACACAATGATTTACGTGAAAACCCAATTTGGGAAAACCACCGGTAACATGCTACTTGATTTTCACTCTTCTAAAGTGATGCCCTATTAAAGGCTTACAACACTGTTAAATGTGACCTTGCTAGAGGATTTCACCATACTGTTAGGAACGGGCCTGATCGAAGGACTTTAGAACATTCACTTGGAATCTTATCCTGTTAAAGGATTTACAACATGGCTATTAAACCAACCTAAGTCCATAGGATTTAAACTAACTATTACAATTGCTAGAAAGTAACAATAATGGCTTTTTGATCTGATACAACTTACAACATATCTTGCAGATTTCAGATCACACTTTAGCTCAATCCTTTGCTTGGCTTTAATCACTTCAGCTCTGACAACTTATCATCTCAAGCTTCATCTCCTTGATTCTTTTTAATCATCATACCAATGCAATCATATCTGTGGTCATCTGTTGAAGTAGAGTAATTATTCTTTCTTACTCCTTAGCACCTCCTTCAACACTTTATACTTTCATGCTTGACCTCTCCTCTCTCTTTGCTTCGTGACCTTGTTATTCCTTAAATAGAAATCTGGATTGCCTTTGCTACTTGATTCTCCCTCTCCTACTTTAGGGTTTCAAATGGATTGGATACAATGTATCTACCCCATATCTTGCTCTTATCTAGAAACTTCATCTAGAGTCCAGTTGTATTATCCAAAAACATTCTACATGGTGTTTCATTCCACCAGCTCATCACTCTTCTCTTCTATTTAATTCACAGAATTCAAAATAACAACCTTGTCGGCTTAGATCTGAAAAATCTTCGATCTTTTAAATAATGCATCAACTCGACACTATTGGTTTACTGATGCTCGGCATCTCTGTGTTACTCGACACTTGTATCTTCTCAGCACTTGTATATGCTCAACACTTGTTTCTGCTCGACACTTGTATATGGTCGGCACTTGTTTTTGCGCGAGACTTGTATCTACTCAGCACTTGTATCTGCTCAACACTTATATTTTCTCAGCACCTGAAGTTCACTCGGCACTTACTAAGGTTGAACTTGCTCGGCTTAGGAATCTATTCGACACTTACTAGCTTGCTCGATTCTCTCTCTCTAATGAACTTAGTTAGGCTTTACAAATGACTTAGCTAAAACCTTGCATCTTTGATATGTTTCAGTGTGCCTATTTTCTGTGTCTTAGAGTATGTCATCAATACACTTTTTCATCAATGGCTTAGCTGATCCTTGTACTTCATTACAACATGATAACTTGAACCTTTCTCTAGGTGTACTAGTTACATCTTATTGATTGCCTCCTCCTTGTCAATCAATCAATTGATAGTACTTGGATTACTAAAGCAATTGTCATTCCTACAAGTAGCAAGTTTGACATCAATGAATAAACAATGATTGAGAACATTCTTTACTAGTTCCATTACTTTTTATGTATGATCTCTTCAATGATTTCCAACAAATCTCCCTCATGAGCTTTTCAATCATTCCCAACAATCTCCCTCTTTGGCATTGATGGCAAACCAAACTGATCAATTGATCAACTTAGTTACCATCAAGATTGTATGCATTATCTTGACTTCTACATCCTTACTATTGATCTCATATAGCTCTCTCTTTCTTATATATCTCCCTCTTGCTTTGTATTGATCAGTTTTATGCATATTTCTCCCTCTTTGACATAAATGCCCAAGATGCAGCATCTTTAACATGTGAAGTATAAGCTTTGCATCTCATGTTTTCTCCCTTTGTCACCAAGCTTGTGACTGATTTGGAGTTTCTGCTCCTGTTGTCATCCTCTGCATCATTCTTCTGATATTTCAATAATTTGTTCCTGTTGATGCAGGGCAGCTTCCTTGTTATTTTATACTGCTTGAGTTAGGGGCATTACCCCCAACTTGCCTCTAAGATATTCATAAGCATCCTTGGGCAATGGTTTGGTGAAGATATCTGCAGTTTGTTCCTTTGTATGAATGTACTTCAACTTCACTTGTTTTTCTTCTACCAATTCTCTGACATAGTGATACTTGATTGCAATATGCTTGGTTTTTGCATGTATTACTGAATTTTTTGATATGTTTATAGCACTTGTATTATCATAATAAAATATCACAAGTTTCATTACCTCTTCTTTCATTCCTTTCAATAGATGTGTCAGCCACACAATGTTTGTGCAATTGACTGTTGTTGCCACATATTCTAATTCTGCAGTGGACTAGGATGTGCATGTTTGTTTCTTGCTAGTCCAAGTAACTAGCCTTTTACCTAAAAATAATGCACCTCCACTTGTGTTGTTTATGTCATCAATGTTGCCTCCTGAATCTGCATCTGTATATGCATTGAGTTCAAACTTCTCATTCTTTTTGTAATAAAGACCAAAGTTATCAGTTCCTTTGAGATACCTCATTATTCTTTTTACTGCTATGAGATGATTTTCTTTGGGATTAGTAGAGAATCTAACCACTATTCCAACTGCTAATGCTATGTCTGGTCTGTTATGTACAACATATTGTAGTTTTCTAATCATGGATTTGTACATTGTTTGACTGACTTTAGTTGATACATCATTTTTGGATAGCTTATTTCCTGTTACCATTGGTGTGTTGACTGGTTTGGACTCCTCTAATCCAAACATTTTAAGTATCTCTTTGATGTATTTTGATTGTGTCACAAATATACCATGTTTTAGTTCATGTACTACTAATCCAACAAAAAATTTGATCTCTCCAAACATAGACATTTCAAACTCATGTTTCATTTTGTCAACAAAGCCTTTGCAAAGCACTTCCTTTCCTCAAAAAATTATGTCATCCACAAATATTTCAGATACAATAATATCCTTACCTTCTTTTGATTTGATGTACATGTTGTTGTTATCATCAGTTCTTTCAAATCCTATTTGCACTAGATACATGTGAAGTCTCTCATACCATGCTCTAGGTGCTTGTTTCAGACCATAGAGTGCTTTGTGTAATTTACAAACCATATCACAGTTGTTCTCATCAACAAATCCCTTTGGTTGTTCAATATAGACTTGTTCTTCTAGTATACCATTTGAAAAAGTAGACTTCACATCCATTTGATAGACTTTAAAACCTTTAAATGTAGCATATGCAATTAAAATTCTTACTCCTTCCATTGGAGCAACAAGAGCGAATGTTTCCCCATAGTCTAATCCTTCTTCTTGAGCATAACCCTTGCATACTAGTCTAGCTTTATTTCTAGTAATCTCACCATTCTCATCTAGCTTGTTTTTGAATACCCACTTGGTGCCAATCACATTCTTGTCAACTGATCTGGGAACCAAACTCTAGGTTTTGTTCTTCTTTATTTGATCAATCTCTTCTTCCATAGCTTTATACAAATCAACATCTTGTAATGCACCATATATTGTCTTAGGTTCAAGTTTGCTGATTAGACATGATTCATGTCTTATTCTGTTCCTTGTCATTGGTCTTGCATCTTTGTCACCAATTATCAATTCAGCAGGGTGATGTCTCTTTACATATTTGGATAATCTTGGTTCTGTCCTTGTTTGCATGTTTGATCTTTCAGATTCAGGGTCACTATGCACTTGGTTGTCAGGTTGTTCTTCATCTATTTCATGTGTACTGACTTCAGGAACAGATTGTGCATTTTCTTTATTTTGTAATGCGGCTTCTGAATGTAACTCAGCATTCATTGGTTGTGACTCAGCTGAAACTGAAATTCATTGTTGAATTTCAATTTGATTGACAGCATCCTCGTCAACAGGCATTCCTTCATAAGAATACAAAAAGGTTATGTATTCGTTCATTCTCTTTGGTTCTTCAACTTGGACTTTTGTATGCTCATCAAAGTTTTTATTTGCACTTTCCACAATTTTGTTAGTGTTAGTATTCAAACACTTATATGCTTTACTTCTAGTGGAGTAACCAAGGAATATACCTTCATCACTTTTTGCATCAAATTTTTCATTTCTAGCATCTTTAAGGATAAAGCATTTACAACCAAATACTTTGAAATATTTTACATTGGGTGAGTGACCATACCATAATTCAAAAGGTGTTGTATTAGTACCTTTCTTAACTTGTACTCGATTCAGTGTATGAAGAACTGCACTTACAACTTCTCTCCAGTATTTTAGAGTAACAATCTTTTCCATCATTAATGTTCTGGCACAGTCAATCACAGATCTATTTCTTCTCTCAACAATTCCATTCTGTGGGGGAGTTCTAGAAGCTGACATTTATCTTTTGATTCCTTTAGCATTACAAAATATCTTGAATTCATTTGATGTGAATTCACCACCTCTATCTGATCTCAAGCATTTCAAAAAATTTCATGTTTCCTTTTACACTCTAGCCACATACCACTTAAACATTTGAAAAGCATCAGATTTTTGCTTTAAGGACATAACAGTCATCATCTTGGAATAGTCATCAATAAAAAACATTATGTATTTATCTCCTTTGTAGCTTTGTAATTCCATTGGATCATATAAGTCAGTATGAACTAACTCAAGTACTTCTTTAGATGTATAGTTTTTGTTTTTGAAACTTGACTTTGTCATCTTTCCTAGCCGATATTGTTTGCACATGATATTGTCAGGTTTTTTCAATTTAGGTAAATCTCTGACTTTCTTCATTTTACTGATATTGACCAGATTGTCAAAGTTGACATGACATAGCCTTCTATGGCATAACCATTCATCATCAAATTTTGCAGCAAAAAAACAAACATCATCCATATCAAGATAAAATAGATTACTTCTTGTTTGATCTCCTTTTCCTATCAATTTCCCATCAGTACCATAGATTTTTGTAGTTTTGTTCCCAACTTCTACTTTGCATCCTACATTGACTAACCATGAGACACTCAGCAAATTGTAGTTTAATCCTTCAACATAGTATGCATTATCACATGAAATTTGTTCTGTAAGCTTAATGGAGCTTTTTCCTTTTAGTTGACATGGAGCATCATTACCAAATCTAACACTATTTCTGTCATACTGAGTAAAGTTAACAAACTTACTTTTGTCTCCTGTCATGTGATGTGAGCATCCACTATCTATGATCCATCTGCCATTTTTGTTCATACATGTTACCAGTGATGTAGGTTCTTCTTTATTAGACTGATCCTTCATGGCTACATAAACAACTTCATCATCATTTTCATCAGAATTCTCTTCAGCAATATAACACTTCTTGCCTTTGTCTTTGTAATCTTTCTTATCGTCTTCTCTTCTATATTTGTAATTGTTGCCTTCCTTGAAATCCTTTTTCTGTGTACACCTTGCAGCAATATGTCCTACTTCATTGCAATTTAAATAAATGATAGGCATCTTACCTTTGAATTTTCCTTTGCCTTTGTGAACTCTTCTAGCTAGCAATGCTTCCAATTGTTTCACATCTTCCTCATTAGTACTATTGTCACTGGATACATATTTCATTTTTCTTCCTTTCTTTGATTTTACATGTTCAACATCTTTCAGTGATAGCTTGGCCTTGAAAGAAGATTCAACATTCTCAGGTCTACAGTTATCAAAGTTAGAGAACTCAAATGCAGTAAGTCTACCCACTATTCCTTCAAAACTTAGATTGTTTCCTGGTACACATCTTAGTTCTTGTATTGCTGATACTCTAATAGCATAGATAGGGAGCAAGGTTCTTAAGAACTTACTATTAATAGTATCTTCATCCAATTGACCATTCAAACATCTTATTGCACTTACCACTTCCTTTATTCTTGCACCATACTGAGCAGCATTCTCACTTTTCTCCATTTTCATATCATCAAACTTTCCTCTAAGGCTTTCTCTTTTTGCTCTTTGGACATTTTGATCTCCTCCATAGATGTCTGATAGGGCTTTCCACATATTGAATGTAGTGTCACATATTTTGATATCATCAAATTCAGCATAGTTGAATGCAGAAGCAATCTCCAGCATTTTCTGATTGTGTTCCTATTTGTTTTTCAAATCTTCTGCAGTAAGAGTACTAGTTGGATCAACATGTTCAGTAACAATTGAATTTTGGGCATAATCTCCTATGGATCCAAGATGTAGCTTCATCAAAATTTTCCATGCAACAAAGTTGTCTTTGCTGAGCTTGGGGACTTCTCTCTTAGGCATTCTGATCTTTTCTGCTTCTAGTCCCTTTAAACTGAATCAACAGTTTGGCTCTGATACCAATTGTTAGAATTCTTTAGAATAACTGAGAGGGGGGAGTGAATCAATTATCCAAGGTCCAAATGCCCTAATAAAACTTTTTTTTGTCAAATTATAGTGAATCCATAAACTTTTCATCAATCATCCTAGAAAATTACAGTAAATCAATATGCAAGGATAAAAAATGCAAGATCAACACATGACACAATGATTTATGTGGAAACCCAATTTGGGAAAAACCACCAGTAACATGCTACTTGATTTTCACTCTTCTAAAGTGATGCCCCATTAAAAGCCTGCCCTATTAAAGGCTTAGAACACATTGTTAAATGTGACCTTGTTAGAGGATTTCACCATACTATTAGGAATGGACCTGATAGGGATGGTTTTGATACCACTTGATAGAGAGCCACACCACTCTAACAACTCACAACCAAGAATGCAACAATATAGAGACCAAAAAAAAATGCTTCACAAATAATTTTATTATACTTGAAAAATCCTTACAACACCCACAAGATGATTTGATTTCTTCAACATCTTCTAGCTTCTACTTCTCAAACTTTCACTTCTCAAGCTTCTCCTTGAGCTTCCACTCCTCAAGCTTCTCCTTGAGCTTCTACTGATCGAGCTTCTCCTTGAGCTTTTACTCCTCGAGCTTCCCCTTGAGCTTCATTTAGAAATACTCATATGCCTTGCTTAAATAGGCACTTACCACCCCATGCATGACTTATCCACAACCTTCTAGAACTTCCAAAACTTTCTACAATATTCATAACTTTCTAGAATTCTACCCACTCACCTCGATAAATGGAATGACAACCATTTTTAAAAAAAAAATTTTCTATTATGCCACCTATGCACCTCGAAAATAGAAATCACCTTTTCCTTTCTTTTCTCCTTTTTCCCTTTTTTTATTATTTTATTATTTCTCTTCTAATTTTCGTCACTTTCTCTCTCTTACACAAATTTTTTTTTTTTTTTCAATTTTTTTTTTTCAAATTTTATTTTTATTTTTATTTTTATTTTTTCCATGCAAGATGCTCCTGCATCAGGACCTCATTAAAGAACTTTAGAACATTCACTTGGAATGTCACCTTGTTAAAGGATTTACAACATGGCTATTAAACCAAGCTAAGTCCATAGAATTTAAACTAACTGTTACAATTGCTAGAAAGTAACAATAATGGATTTTTGATCTAATACAACTTACAACATATCTTGCAGATTTTAGATCACACTTCAGCTCAATCCTTTGCTTGGCTTTAATCACTTTAGCTCTAACAGCTTGTCATCTCAAGCTTCATCTCCTTGAGTCTTCTTACTCATCATACCAATGAAATCATATCTATGGTCATCTGTTGAAGTAGAGTAACTATGCTTTGTTACTTCTTATCACCTCCTTCGTCACTTTATACTTTCATGCTTGACCTCTCCTCTCTCTTTGCTTCATGACCTTGTTATTCTTTAAATAGAAATCTGGATTGCCTTTGCTGCTTGATTCTCCCTCTCCAACTTTAGGGTTTCAAATGGATTAGGTAGGATACAATGTATCTACCCCATATTTTGCTCTTATCTAGAAAATTCATCTAGATTCCAGTTGTATTCTCCAAAAATATTCTACATGGTGTTCTGTGCCACCAACTCATCACTCATATCTTTTATTTAATTCACAGAATTCAAGATAACAACCTTGTCGACTCAGATCTGATGAATCTTCGATCTTTGAAATAATGCAGCAACTCGACACTATTGATTTACTGATTCTCAGCATCTCTGTGTTACTCAGCACTTGTATTTGTTCAGCACTTGTATCTGCTGGGCACTTGTTTCTGCTCGACACTTGTATATGCTCGCCACTTGTTTTTGCTCGGCACTTGTATATGCTCGACACTTATTTCTACTTGGCACTTGTATCTGCTCGACACTTGTATTTGCTTGGAACCTGAAGTTCTCTCAGAACTTACTGAAGTTGAACTTGCTTGACTTCAACTAGGAATCCATTTGGAACTTACTCGCTTGCTTGGCTCTCTCTCTCTCTAATGAACTTAGTTAGGCTTTACAAATGACTTAGCTAAAACCTTGCATCTTTGATATGTTTTAGTGTGCCCATTTTCTGTGTCTTAGAGTATGTCATCAATACACTTTTTTATCAATGGCTTAGCTGATCCTTGTACTTCATTACAACATCATAACTTGAACCTTTCTCTAGGTGTACTAGTTACATCTTATTGATTGCCTCCTCCTTGTCAATCAATCAATTGATAATATTTGGATCACTAATGCAATTGTCATTCCTGCAAGTAGCAAATTTGACATCAATGACAAAACAATGATTGAGAACATTCTTTACCAGTTTCATTACTTTTTATGTATGATCTCTTCAGTCATTTCTAAAAATCTCCCTTATGAGCTTTTCAATCATTTCCAACAATCTCCCTCTTTGGCATTGATGGCAAACCAAACTGATCAATTGATCAACTTAGTTACCACCAAGATTGTATGCGTTATCTTGACTACTGCATCCTTACTACTGATCTCATATATATCCCTCTTTCTTATATATCTCCCTCTTGCTTTGTATTGATTAGTTTTCTACATATTTTTCCCTCTTTGACATAAATGCCAAAGATGTAGCATCTTTAACATGCGAAGTATAAGCTTTGAATCTCATGTTTTCTCCCTCTGTCACCATGCTTGTGACTGATTTGGAGTTTCTACTCTTGCTGTCATCCTCTACATCATTCTTCTGATATTTCAATGATTTGTTCCTGTTGATGCAGGGTAGCTTCCTTGTTATTTTATACTGCTTGAGTTAGGGGCATTAACCCCAACTTGGCTCTAAGATATTCATAAGCATCCTTGGGCAATGGTTTGGTGAAGATATCTATAGTTTGTTCCTTTGTATGAATGTACTTGAACTTCACTTTTTTATCTTCTACCAATTCTTTGACATAGTGATACTTCATTGCAATATGCTTGATTTTTGCATGCATTACTGGATTTTCAAATATGTTTATAGCACTTGTATTATCACAATACAATATCATAGGTTTAGTTACATCTTCTTTCATTCCTTTCAATAGATGTGTGAGCCACACAATATTTGTGCAATTGACTGTTGCTGTCACATATTCTGATTCTGCAGTGGACTGGGATGTGCATGTTTGTTTCTTGCTAGTCCAAGTAACTAGCCTTTTACCTAAAAATAATGCACATCAATGTTGCCTCCCCAATCTACATCTGTATATGCATTGAGTTCAAACTTCTCATTCTTTTTGTTATATAGACCAAAGTTATTAGTTTCTTTGAGATACCTCATTATTCTTTTTACTGTTATGAGATGATTTTCTTTGGGATTAGTAGAGAATCTAGCCACTATTCCAGCTGCTAATGCTATGTCTAGTCTGCTATGTACAACATATTGTAGTTTTCCAATCATGGATCTATACATTGTTTGATTGACTTCAGTTGATACATCATTTTTGGATAGCTAATTTCCTATTTCCATTGGTGTGTTGACTGGTTTGGACTCCTCTAATCCAAACGCTTTAAGTATCTCTTTGTTGTTTTAGTTGATGTACTTGTAATCCAACAAAAAATTTGATCTCTCCGAACATAGAAATTTCAAACTCATGTTTCATTTTGTCAGCAAAGCCTTTGCAAAGCACTTCCTTTCCCCAAAAAATTATGTCATCCACAAATATTTCAAATACAATAATATCCTTACCTTCTTCTGATTTGATGTACATGTTGCTGTTATCATTAGTTCTTTCAAATCCTATTTGCACTAGATACTTGTGAAGTCTCTCATACCATGCTCTAGGTGCTTGTTTCAGACCATAGAGTGCTTTATGTAATTTACAAACCATATCCCTGTTTTTCTCATCAACAAATCCCTCTGGTTGTTCAATATAGAATTCTTCCTCTAGTATACCATTTAAAAAATCAGACTTTACGTCCATCTGATAGACTTTAAAACCTTTATATGCAGCGTATGCAAGTAAAGTTCTTACTCCTTCCATTCTAGCAACAGGAGTGAATGTTTCCCCATAGTCTAATCCTTCTTCTTGAGTATAACCCTTGCATACTACTCTAACTTTGTTTCTAGTAATGTCACCATTCTCATCTAGCTTGTTTCTGAATACCCACTTGGTGCCAATCACATTCTTGTCAACTGGTATGGGAACCAAACTCCAGGTTTTGTTCTTCTTTATTTGATCAATCTCATCTTCCATAGCTTTATACCAATCATCATCTGGTAATGCACCATATACTGTCTTAGGTTCAAGTTTTCTGATTAGACATGATTCATGTCTTAGTCTGTTCCTTGTCATTGGTCTTGCATCTTTGTCACCAATTATCTGTTCAGCAGGGTGATTTCTTTTTACATATTTGGATAATCTTTGTTCAGTCTTTGTTTGCATGTTTGATTTTTTAGATTTAGGGTCACTATGCACTTCGTTGTTAGGTTGTTCTTCATCTATTTCATGTGCACCGACTTCAGGATCAAATTGTGCATTTTCTTTATTCTGTAACTCGGGTTCTGAATGTAACTCGGCATTCACTGGTTGTGACTCGGCTGAAAATGAAATTTGTTGTTGAATTTCAATTTGATTGACAACATCCTCGTCAACAGGCATGTTGGAAATGATTGAAAAGATCATGAGGAAATTTTTTGGAATAATCATATGGAACTAGTAAAGAATGTTCTCAATCATTGTTTTGCAATTGATGTCAAACTTGCTACTTGCAGGAACGAAAATTCCTTTAGTGATCCAAAAACTATCAAGTGGTTGATTGACAAGGAGGAGGCAATCAGTAAGATGTAACTAAAACACCTAGAGAAGGGTTGAAGTTATGCTATTGTAATGAAGTACAAGGATCAGCTACGTCATTGATGAAATAGTGTATTGATGACATACTCTAAGACATAGAGAATGGGCACACTGAAACATATCAAAGATGTAAGGTTTTAGCTAGGACATCTGTAAATCTTAACTAAAGTCCATTAGAGAGAGGGAGCCGTGCAAGCTAGTAGCTGTCGAAAAGATTCCTAGTTGAAGCCAAGCAAGTTCAACTTCATATGCCGAGTGAACTTCAGATGCCGAGTAAAATCAAGTGCCAAGCAGAAACAGATGCTGAGCATCAGAAAATGAATAGTGCTGAGTGACACAAAGATGCTGAGCATCAGTAAATCAATAATGTTGAGTTCTTGCATTATTTTGAAAATCAAAGATTCACCAGATTTAAGTCGACAAGGTTGTTATCTAAAAATTTGTGAATTAAATGGAAGATAAGAATGATGAGCTGGTGGCACAGAACACCATGTAGAACATTTTTGGAGAATACAACTAGACTCTAGATGAAGTTTTCTAGATAAGAGCAAGATCTAGGGTAGATACATTGTATCCTACCTAATCCATTTGAAACCCTAAAATTGGAGAGGGAAAATTCAGCGAAAAAGGCAAACCAGATTTCTATTTAAAAAGTCATAAGGTCATGAAGCAGAAAAAGGAGAAGATGGTCGAGCATAAAAGCATGAAGTGCTGAAGAAGGTGCTAAGGAGAAGAAAGCACAGAAACTCTGTTTGGATAGACGACCAAAAGGATGATTGCATTGGTATGATGAGTAAGAAGACTTAAGGAGACAAGGCTTGAGATGACAAGCTATAAGAACTGAAGTGATTAAAAGCCAAGAAAAAGGACTGAACTGAAGAGTGATGTGAAATCTACAAAGTATGTTGTAAGTTGTATCAGATCAACAATCCATTATTGTTACTCTCTAGCAATTGTAACAAATAGTTTAAATCCTATGGACTTAGGTTGGTTTAATAGCCATGTTGTAAATCCTTTAACAGGGTGACATTCCAAGTGAATGTTCTAAAGTCCTTTGAACAAGTCCATTCCTAACAGTTTGGTAAAATCCTCTAACAAGGTCACATTTAACAGCGTGTTGTAAGCCTTTAATAGGGAAAACTTTTAATAGGGCATCACTTTAGAAGAGTGAGAATCAAGTAGCATTTTACTGGTGGTTTTGTTCAAATTGGATTTCCACGTAAATCATTGTGTTATGTGTTAATCTTGCATGTTTTATTGCTGCATGTTGATTTGTTGTAACTTGCTAAGATGGTTGATTTAAGTTTTGATGGATGAAAAGTGTATGGATTCATTATAAGTTGTGAAAAAGTATTATTAGGACATTTGGACCTTGAATAACTGATTCCCCCCCCCCCCTCTATGTTATTTTAAAGAATTCTAACAATTGGTATTAGAGCTAAACAATTGAATCAGTTTAAAGAGACTATAAGTAGGAAAGATCAAAATGCCTAAGAAAGAAGTCCCCAAGCTCAACAAAGACAACTTTTTTGCATGGCAAAGTTTGATAAAGCTACATCTTGGATCCATAGGAGATTATGTCCAAAATTCTATTATTACTGAACATGTTGATCCAACTGGTACTCTTACTGCAGAAGATTTGAAAAACAAAAAGGAACACAATTAGACAATGCTGGAGATTGCTTCTACACTCAACTATGCTAAATTTGATGATATCAAAAGATGTGACACTTCATTCAAAATGTGGAAAGACCTATCAAACATCTATGGAGGAGATCAAAATGTCCAAAGAGCAAAAAGAGAAAGCCTCAGAGGAAAGTTTGATGATATGAAAATGGAGGAAAATGAGAATGCTGCTCAGTATGGCACAAGAATAAAGCAAGTGGTAAGTGTAATAAGATGTTTGAGTGGTCAATTGGATGAAGATACTGTTAATAGTAAGTTCTCAAGAACCTTGCTCCCTATCTATGCTATTAGAGGATCAACAATACAAGAACTAAGATGTGTACCAGGAAACAATCTAAGTTTTGAAGGTATAGTGGGTAGACTCACTGCATTTGAGTTATCTAACTTTGACAACTACATACCTGAGAATGTTGAATCTGCTTTCAAGGCCAAGCTATCACTGAAAGATGTTGAACAGGTAAAATCAAAAAAGGGAAGAAAGATGAAATATGTATCCAGTGAAAGTAGCACTGATGAGGAAGATGTGGAACAATTGGAAAAGGTAAGATGCCTATCATTTGTTTCAATTGTAATGAAGTAGGACATATTGCTGCCAGATGTACATAGAAAAAGGATTACAAGGAAGGCAACAAATACAAATTCAGAAGAGATGATGAAAATAGAGATTAAAAAGACAAAGGCAAGAAGTGTTATATTGTTGAAGAAAATTTTGATGATAATGATGATGAAGTTGTTTATGTAGCCATGAAGGACCAATCTGATGAAGAAGAGCCTACAACACTGGTAACATGTATGAACAAAAATGACAGATGGATCATAGACAGTGGATGCTCACATCACATGACAGGAGACAAAAGTAAGTTTGTTAAGTTTGTTAAGTTTGTTAACATTGAACAAACAGAAGGATTTGTTGATGAGAACAACAGGGATATGGTTTGTAAACTACATAAAGCACTCTATGGTCTGAAACAAGCACCTAGAGCATGGTATGAGAGACTTCACAAGTATCTAGTGCAAATAGAATTTGAAAGAACAGATGATAACAACAACATGTACATCAAAGTAGAAGAATGTAAGGATATTATTGTATCTAAAATCTTTGTGGATGACATAGTGTTTGGAGGAAAGGAAGTGCTTTGCAAAGACTTTGCTAACAAAATGAAACATGAATTTGAAATGTCTATGTTTGGAGAGATCAAATTTTTTGTTGGATTGCAAGTACATCAACTAAAACATGGTATATTTGTGACACAATCAAAGTACATCAAAGAGATACTTAAAACATTTTGGATTGGAGGAGTCCAAACCAGTCAACACACCAATGGCGATAAGAAATAAGCTATCCAAAAATGATGAATCAGCTAAAGTCAATCAAACAATGTACAGATCCATGATTGGAAAACTTGAATATGTTGTACATAGCAGACCAGACATAGCATTAGTAGTTGGAATAGTGGCTAGATTCTCTGTTAATCCTAAAGAAAATCATCTCATAGCAGTAAAAAGAATAATGAGATATCTTAAAGGAACTGATAACTTTAGTCTATACTACAAAAAGAATGAAAAGTTTGAACTCAATGCATATACAGATGCAGATTGGGGAGGCAACATTGATGACAGAAAAAGCACAAGTGGAGGTGCATTATTTTTAGGTAAAAGGCTAGTTACTTGGACTAGCAAGAAACAAACATGCACATCCCAGTACACTGCAGAATCAAAGTATGTGGCAGCAGTAGTCAATTGTACAAACATTGTGTGACTCACACATCTATTGAGAGGAATGAAAAAAGAGGTAACAAAACCTGTGATATTGTATTGTGATAATACAAGTGCTATAAACATATCCAAAAATCTAGTAATGCATGCAAAAATCAAGCATATTGCAATCAAGTATCATTATGTCAGAGAATTGGTAGAAGACAAACAAGTGAAGTTGGAATACATTCACACAAAGGAACAAACTGTAGATATCTTCACCAAACCATTGCCCAAGGATGCTTATGAATATCTTAGAGGCAAGTTGGGGGTAATACCCTGAACTCAAGCAGTTTAAAGAAATAAGGATGCTGCCCTGCATCAGCAAGAACAAATCATTGAAATATCAGAAGAATGATGCAGAGGATGACAGCCAGAGCAGAAACTCCAAATCAGTCACAAGCATGGTGATAGAGGGAGAAGACATCAAGAAGCCAAAGCTTATATTTTGCATGATAAAGATGCTACATTTTTTGCATTTATGTCAAAGAGGGAGAAATATACAGAAAACTAATTAATACAAAGCAAGAGGGAGATATATATGAAAGAGGGAGATATATGAGATTAGTAGTAAAGATGCAACAACCAAGAAAAGTAGTAGACAACATATACAATCTTGGTGGTAACTAAGTTGATCAATTGATCAGTTTGGTTTTTCCATCAATGCCAAAGAGGGAGATTGTTGGAAATGATTGAAAAGATCATGAGAAAAATTGTTGGAATAATCATATGGAACTGGTAAAGAATGTTCTCAATCATTGTTTTGTCATTGATGTCAAACTTGCTAGTTGCAAGAATGACAATTGCTTTAGTGATCCAAATACTATCAAGTGGTTGATTGACAAGGAGGCAATCAATAAGATGTAACTAGAACACTTAGAGAAAGGTTAAAGTTATGATGTTGTAATGAAGTACAAGGATCAGCTAAGTCATTGATAAAATAGTGTATTGATGACATACTCTAAGACATAGAGAATGGGCACACTAAAACATATCAAAGATGTAAGATTTTAGCTAAGACATCTATAAAGCCTAACTAAAGTCCATTAGAGAGAGGGAGCCAAGCAAGCTAGTAGGTTCTGAACAGATTCCTAGTTGAAGCCGACCAAGTTCAACTTCAGATGTCGAGTTAACTTTAGATGCCGAGTGAACTTTAGATGCCAAGTAAAATCAAGTGCCAAGCAGAAATAGATGCCGAGCATCATAAAACTAATAGAGCCGAGTAACAAAAAGATGCCAAGCATTAGTAAATCAATAATGCCGAGTTGCTACATTATTTTGAAAATCGAATATTTGTCATATCTAAGCTGACAAGGTTGTTATCTAGAAATCTGTGAATTAAATGGAAGATAAGAATGATAAGCTAGTGGTACAGAACACCATGTAGAATGTTTTTGGAGAATACAACTAGACTCTAGATGAAGTTTTCTAGATAAGAGTAATCCATTTGAAACCCTAAAATTGGAGAGGGAGAATTGAGTGGAAAAGGAAAACCAAATTTCTATTTAAAAAGTCATAAGGTCATGAAGCAAAAAAAGGAGAAGATGGTTGAGCATAAAAGTATGAAGTGCTGAAGAAGGTGCTAAGGAGAAGAAAGCACAGAAATTTTTTTTGGATAGATGACCACAAGGATGATTGCATTGGTATGATGACTAAGAAGACTCAAGGAGATGAAGCTTGAGATGACAAGCTGTAAGAACTTAAATGATTAAAAGCCAAGAAAATGGACTAAATTGAAGAGTGATCTAAAATCTGTAAAGTATGTTGTAAGTTGTATTAGATCAACAATCCATTATTGTTACTCTCTATCAATTGTAACAGATAGTTTAAATCCTATGGACTTAGGTTTGTTTAATAGCCATGTTGTAAATCTTTTAACAGGGTGACATTCCAAGTGAATGTTCTAAAGTCCTTTGATTAGTTCTATTCCTAACAATTTGGTGATACCCTCTAACAAGGTCACATTTTACAGTGTGTTGTAAGCCTTTAATAGGGCATAACTTTATAAGAGTGAGAATCAAGTAGCATGTTACTGGTGGTTTTTCTCAAATTTGGTTTACATGTAAATCATTGTGTCATGTGTTAATCTTGCATATTTTACTACTGAATGTTGATTTGCTGTAACTTGCTAAGATGGTTGATTTAAGTTTGGATGGATGAAAAGTGTATGGATTCATTATAAGTTGAGCAAAAATATTATTAGGGCATTTGGACCTTGAATAATTGATTCACCCCCCCCTCTCAGTTATTCTAAAGAATTCTAACAATGCATTCCTTCATAAGAATACACAAAGGTTCTGTATTCATTCATTCTCTTTGGTTCTTCAGCTTGGACTTCTATATGCTCATCAAAGTTTACATTTGCACTTTCCAAAATTTTGTTAGTGTTAGTATTCAAACACTTATGTGCTTTACATCTAGTGGAGTAACCAAAGAATATACCTTCATCACTTTTTGCAACAAATTTCTCATTTCTAGCATCTTTAAGGATAAAGCATTTGCAACCAAATACTTTGAAAATTTTTACATTGGGTGAGTGACCATACCATAATTCAAAAGGTGTTGTATTAGTACCTTTCTTAACTTGTACTCGGTTCAGTGTATGAATAGCTACACTTACAGCTTCTCTCCAATATTTTAGAGCAACAGTCTTCTCTATCATTAATGTTCTGGCACAGTCAATTAGTGATCTATTTCTTCCCTCAAAAATTCCATTATGTGGGGGAGTTCTAGGAGCTGAAGTTTGTCTTTTGATTCCTTTGTCATTACAAAATATCTCGAATTCATTTGATGTGAATTCACCACCTCTATCTGATCTCAAGCATCTCAAACTTTTTCCTGTTTCCTTTTCAACTCTAGCCACATACCACTTAAACATTTGAAAAGCATCAGATTTTTGCTTTAAGAACATAACAGTCATCATCTTGGAATAGTTATCAACAAACAACATTATGTATTTATCTCCTTTGTAGCTTTGTACTTCTATTGCACCACATAAGTAAGTATGAACTAACTCAAGTACTTCTTTAGATGTATAGTTTTTGCTTTTGAAACTTGACTTTGTCATCTTTCTTAGCTGATATTGTTTGCACATGATATTGTCAGGTTTTTTCAATTTAGGTAAACCTCTAACTTTCTTCATTTTACTGATATTGACCAGATTTTCAAAGTTAACATGACATAGCCTTCTATGCCATAACCACTCATCATCAAATTTTGTAACAAAATAAGAAACATCATCCATATCAAGGTAAAACATATTACTTCTTGTTTGATCTCCTTTTCCTGTCAATTTTCCATTAGTACCATAGATTTTTGTAGTTTTGTTTCCAAATTCTACTTTGCATCCTACATTCCTTAACTGTGAGACAGTCAACAAATTGTAGTTTAATCCTTCAATATAGTATGCATTATCACATGAAATTTTTTCTGTAAGCTTAATGGAGCATTTCCCTTTTATTTGACATGGAGCATCATTACCAAATCTAACACTATTTCCATCATACTGAGTAAAGTTAACAAACTTACTTTTGTCTCCTGTCATGTGATGTGAGCATCCACTGTCTATGACCCATCTGTCATTTTGTTCATACATGTTACCAGTGCTGTAGGTTCTTCTTCATCAGACTGATCCTTCATGGCTACATAAAAAACTTCATCATCATTATCATCAAAATTTTCTTCAGCAATATAACACTTCTTGCCTTTGTCTTTGTAATCTTTCTTGTCATCTTCTCTTCTATATTTGTATTTGTTGCCTTCCTTGAAATCCTTTTTCTGTGTACACCTTGCAATAATATGTCCTACTTCATTGCAATTGAAACGAATGATAGGCATCTTACCTTTGAATTTTTTTTTTTCCTCTGTGAAATCTTCAAGCTAGCAATGCTTCCAATTGTTCCACATCTTCCTCATCAGTGCTACTGTCACTGGATACATATTTCATTTTTCTTCCTTTCTTTGATTTTACCTGTTTAGCATCTTTCAGTGATAGCTTGGCCTTGAAAGTAGATTCAACATTCTCAGGTCTGTAGTTATCAAAGTTAGATAACTCAAATGCAATAAGTCTACTCACTATTCCTTCAAAACTTAGATTGTTTTTTGGTACACATCTTAGTTCTTGTATTGCTGATACTCTAATAGCATAGATAGGGAGCAAGGTTCTTAAGAACTTACTATTAATAGTATATTCATCCAATTGACCATTCAAACATCTTATTGCACTTACCACTTCCTTTATTCTTGCGCCATATTGAGCAGCATTCTCACTTTCCTCCATTTTCATATCATCAAACTTTCCTCTGAGGCTTTCTCTTTTTTCTCTTTGGACATTTTGATCTCCTCCATAGATGTCTGATAGGGCTTTCCACATTTTGAATGTAGTGTCACATATTTTGATATCATCAAATTCAACATAGTTGAGTGCAGAAGCAATCTCCAGCATTGTCTGATTGTGTTCCTGTTTATTTTTCAAATCTTCTACAATAAGAGTACCAGTTGGATCAACATGTTTAGTAACAATTGAATCTTTAGCATAATCTCCTATGGATCCAAGATGTAGCTTCATCAAATTTTTCCATGCAACAAACTTGTCTTTGTTGAGCTTGGGGACTTCTCTCTTAGGTATTCTCATCTTTTCTGCTTCTAGTCCCTTTAAACTGAATCAACAATTTGGCTTTCATACCAATTGTTAGAATTCTTTAGAATAACTGAGAGGGGGGTGGGGGGGTGGTGGTGAATCAATTATCCAAGGTCCAAATGCCCTAATAATACTCTTTTTTTTTCAAATTATAGTGAATCCATAAACTTTTCATCACTCATCCAGCAAATTACAGTAAATCAATATGCAAGGATAAAACATTCAAGATCAACACATGACACAATGATTTATGTGGAAACTCAATTTGACAAAAATCACCAGTAACATGCTACTTGATTTTCACTCTTCTAAAGTGGTGCCCTGTTAAAAGCCTACCCTATTAAAGGCTTACAACACACTGTTAAATGTGACCTTGTTAGAAAATTTCACCATATTGTTAGGGATGGGCCTGATCAAAGGACTTTAGAACATTCACTTGGAATGTCGCCTTTTTAAAGGATTTACAACATGGCTATTAAACCAACCTAAGTCCATAGGATTTAAACTAACTGTTACAATTGCTAGTAAGTAACAATAATGACTTTTTGATCTAATACAACTTACAACATATCTTGCAGATTTTGGATCACACTTCAGCTGTGACAGTTTGTCATCTCAAGCTTCATCTCCTTCAGTCTTCTTACTCATCATACCAATGTAATCATATCTGTGGTCATCTGTTGAAGCAGAGTAACTGTGCTTTTTTACTCCTTAGTACCTCTTTCAACACTTTATACTTTCATGCTTGACCTCTCCTCTCTCTTTGCTTCGTGACCTTGTTATTCCTTAAATAGAAATTTGGATTGCCTTTGCCGCTCGATTCTCCCTCTCCAACTTTAGGATTTCAAATGGATTAGGTAGGATACAATGGATCTACTCCATATCTTGCTCTTATCTAGAAACTTCCTCTAGAGTCCAGTTGTATTCTCCAAAAATGTTCTACATGGTGTTCTGTGCCACCAACTCATCACTCTTATCGTCTATTTAATTCATAGAATTCAAGATAACAACCTTGTTGGCTCAGATCTGACGAATCTGAGATATTTTAAATAATGCAGCAACTCGGCACTATTGGTTTAATGATGCTTGGCATCTCTATGTTACTCGACACTTTTATTTTCTCGACACTTGTATCTGCTCCGCACTTGTTTCTACTCGGCACTTGTATATGCTCCACACTTGTTTTTGCTCGACACTTGTATCTACTTGGCACTTGTATCTGCTCGGCACCTGAAGTTCACTCAACACTTACTGAATTTGAACTTGCTCGACTTCAACTAGGAATCTGTTCGACACTTACTAGATTGCTCAGCTTTCTCTCTCTGATGAAGTTAGTTAGACTTTACAAATGACTTAGCTAAAACCTTGCATCTATCATATGTTTCAGTGTGCCCATTTTCTATGTCTTAGAGTATGTCATCAATACACTTTTTCATCATTGGCTTAGCTAATCTTTGTACTTCATTACAACATCATAACTTCAACCTTTCTTTAGGTGTACTAGTTACATTTTATTGATTGCCTCCTCCTTGTCAATCAATCAATTGATAGTATTTGGATCACTAAAGCAATTATCATTCCTGCAAGCAACAAGTTTGACATCAATGACAAAATAATGATTGAGAACATTCTTTACCAGTTTCATTACTTTTTATGTATGATCTCTTCAGTCATTTCAAACAATCTCCCTCATGAGCTTTTAAATTATTTCCAACAATCTCCCTATTTGGCATTGATGGCAAACCAAACTGATCAATTGATCAACTTAGTTACCACCAAGATTGTATGCATTATCTTGACTGCTGCATCCTTACTACTGATCTTATATATCTCCCTCTTTCTTATATATCTCCCTCTTGCTTTGTATTGATCAATTTTTTGCATATTTCTCCCTCTTTGACATAAATGCCAAAGATGTAGCATCTTTAACATGCGAAGTATAAGCTTTGCATCTCATGTTTTCTCCCTCTGTCACCATGCTTCTAACTGATTTGGAGTTTCTGCTCCTGTTGTCATCCTTTGCATCATTCTTTTGACATTTCAATGATTTTTTCTTGTTGATGCAAGACAGTTTCCTTGTTATTTTATACTACTTGAGTTAGGGGCATTACCCCCAACTTGCCGCTAAGATATTCATAAGCATCCTTGGGCAATGGTTTGGTGAAGATATCTGTAGTTTGTTCCTTTGTATGAATGTACTCCAACTTCACTTGTTTGTCTTCTACCAATTCTCTCACATAGTGATACTTGATTGCAATATGCTTGGTTTTTGCTTGCATTACTGAATTTTTGGATATGTTTATAGCAGTTGTATTATTAGAATACAATAGCATAGGTTTAGTTACCTCTTCTTTCATTCCTTTCAATAGATGTGTGAACCACACAAATTTTGTGCAATTGACTACTGCTACCACATATTCTGATTCTGCAGTGGACTGGGATGTGCATGTTTGTTTCTTGCTAGTCCAAGTAACTAGCCTTTTACCTAAAAATAATGCACCTCCACTTGTGCTTTTTCTATCATCAATGTTGCCTCCCCAATCTGCATCTGTATATGCATTGAGTTCAAACTTCTCATTCTTTTTGTAATATAGACCAAAGTTATTAGTTCTTTTGAGATACCTCATTATTCTTTTTACTGCTATGAGATGATTTTCTTTGGAAATAGCAGAGAATCTAGCCACTATTTCAACTGCTAATGCTATGTCTGGTCTACTATGTACAACATATTGTAGTTTTCCAATCATGGATCTATACATTGTTTGATTGACTTTAGCTGATACACCATTTTTGGATAGCTTAGTTCTTGTTGCCATTGGTGTGTTCACTAGTTTGGACTCCTCCAATCCAAACGTTTTAAGTATCTCTTTGATGTATTTTTTTTGTGTCACAAATATACCATATTTTAGTTGATGTACTTGTAATCCAACAAAAAATTTGATCTCTCCAAACATAGACATTTCAACCTCATGTTTCATTTTGTCAGCAAAGCCTTTGCAAAGCACTTCCTTTCGTCAAAAAATTACGTCATCCACAAATATTTTAGATACAATAATATCCTTACCTTTTTCTTATTTGATGTACATGTTGTTATCATCAGTTCTTTCAAATCCTATTTGCACTAGATACTTGTGAAGTCTCTCATACCATACTCTGGGTGCTTGTTTTATCCATAGAGTGCTTTACGTAATTTACAAACCATATCCCAATTTTTCTCATCAACAAATCCCTTTGGTTTTTCAACATAGACTTCTTCTTCTATTATACCATTTAAAAAAGTAGACTTTACATCCATTTGATAAACTTTAAAACCTTTATATGTAGCACATGCAAGTAAAATTCTTACTCCTTCCATTATAGCAATAGGAGCGAATGTTTCCCCATAGTCTAATCCTTCTTCTTGAGCGTAACCCTTGCATACTAGTCTAGCTTTGTTTCTAGTAATCTCACGATTCTCATCTAGCTTGTTTCTGAATACCCACTTGGTGCCAATCACATTCTTGTCAACTAGTCTAGGAACCAAACTCCAGGTTTTGTTCTTCTTTATTTGATCAATCTCTTCTTCCATAGATTTATACTAGTCATCATCTTGTAATGCACCATATACTGTCTTAGTTTCAAGTTTTCTGATGAAACATGATTCATTTCTTAGTCTGTTCCTTGTCATTGGTCTTGCATCTTTTTCACCAATTATCTGCTTAGTAGGGTGATGTCTTTTTAAATATTTGGATAATCTTGGTTCTATTCTTGTTTGCATGTTTGATCTTTCAGATTTAGGGTCACTATGCACTTTGTTGTCAGGTTGTTCTTCATCTATTTCATGTGTACTGACTTCAGGATCAGATTGTGCATTTTCTTTATTTTGTAACTCGGCTTCTGAATGTAACTCTGCATTCACTGGTTGTGACTCGGCCAAAACTAAAATTTGTTGTTGAATTTTAATTTGATTGACAACATTCTCGTCAACAGGCATTCCTTCATAAGAATACATAAAGGTTATGTATTCGTTCATTCTCTTGGGTTCTTTAGCATGGACTTTTGTATGCTCATCAAAGTTTACATTTGCACTTTCCACAATTTTGTTAGTGTTAGTATTCAAACACTTATATGCTTTACTTCTAGTGGAGAAACCAAGGAATATACCTTCATCACTTTTTGCATCAAATTTCCCAATTCTAGCATGTTTAAGGATAAAGCATTTGCAACCAAATAATTTGAAATGTTTTACATTGGGTGAGTGACCATACCATAATTCAAAAGGTATTGTATTAGTACCTTTCTTAACTTTTACTTGGTTTAGTGTATGAACAACTACACTTATAGCTTCTCTCTAGTATTTTAGAGCAACAGTCTTCTCCATCATTAATGTTCTGGCATAGTCAATCACAGAATTATTTCTTCTCTCAGCAATTCCATTCTGTGGGGGAGTTCTAGGATCTGACATTTTCTTTTGATTCCTTTGTCATTACAAAATATCTCAAATTTATTTGATGTGAATTCACCACCTCTGTCTGATCTCAAGCATTTCAAACTTTTTCTTGTTTCCTTTTCAACTCTAGCCACATACCACTTAAACATTTGAAAAGCATCAAATTTTTTCTTTAAGAACATAGCAGTCATCATCCTAGAATAGTCATCAACAAACAACATTATGTATTTTCCTCTTTTGTAGCTTTGTACTTCCATTGGACCACATAAGTCTGTATGAACTAACTCAAGTACTTCTTTAGATGTATAGTTTTTGCTTTTGAAACTTGACTTTGTCACCTTTCCTAGCTGACATTATATGCACATGATATTGTCAGGTTTTTTCAATTTAGGTAAACCTTTGACTTTCTTCATTTTACTGATATTGACCAGATTGTCAAAGTTGACATGACATAGCCTTCTATGGCATAACCAATCATCATCAAATTTTGCAACAAAACAAGAAACATCATCCATATCAATGTAAAATAGATTACTTCTTGTTTGATCTCCTTTCCCTATCAATTTGCCATCAGTACCATAGATTTTTGTAGTTTTGATTCCAAATTCTACTTTGCATCCTACATTGCCTAAATGTGAGACACTCAGTAAATTGTGGTTTAATCCTTCAACATAGTATGCATTATCACATGAAATTTGTTCTGTAAGCTTAATGGAGCCTTTTCCTTTTATTTGACATGGAGCATCATTACAAAATCTAACACTATTTCCATCATACTGAGTAAAGTTAACAAACTTACTTTTGTCTCCTATCATGTGATGTGAGCATCCACCGTCTATGATCCATCTGTCATTTTTGTTCATACATGTTACTAGTGCTATAGGTTCTTCTTCATCAGACTGATCCTTCATGGCTACATAAAAAACTTCATCATCATTATCATTAGAATTCTCTTCAGCAATATAACATTTCTTGCCTTTGTCTTTGTAATCTTTCTTGTCATCTTCTCTTCTATATTTGTATTTGTTGCCTTCCTTGAAATCCTTTTTCTGTGTACACCTTGCAACAATATGTCCTACTTCATTGCAATTGAAATAAATGATAGGCATCTTACCTTTGAATTTTCCTTTGCCTCTGTGAAATCTTCTAGCTAGCAATGCTTCCAATTGTTCCACATCTTCCTCATCAGTGCTACTGTCACTGGATACGTATTTCATTTTTCTTCTTTTCTTTGATTTTACCTATTCAGCATCTTTCAGTGATAGCTTGGCCTTGAAAGAAGTAAGTCTACCCACTATTCCTTCAAAACTTAGATAACTCAAATGCAATAAGTCTACCCACTATTCCTTCAAAACTTAGATTGTTTCCTAGTACATATCTTAGTTTTTGTATTGCTGATACTCTAATAGCATAGATAGGGAGCAAGGTTCTTAAGAACTTACTATTAATAGTATGTTCATCCAATTGACCATTCAAACATCTTATTGCACTTACCACTTCCTTTATTCTTGCGCTATACTGAGCAGCATTCTCACTTTCCTCCATTTTCATATCATCAAACTTTCCTCTAAGGCTTTCTCTTTTTTCTCTTTGGACATTCTGATCTCCTCCATAGATGTCTGATAGGGTTTTCCACATTTTGAATGTAGTGTCACATCTTTTAATATCATCAAATTCAGCATAGTTGAGTGCAGAAGCAATCTCCAGCATTGTCTGATTGTGTTCCTGTTTGGTTTTCAAATCTTCTGGAGTAAGAGTACTAGTTGGATCAACATGATCAGTAACAATTGAATTTTGGGAATAATATCCTATGGATCCAAGATGTAGCTTCATCAAACTTTTCCATGCAACAAATTTTTCTTTGTTGAGCTTGGGGACTTCTCTCTTAGGCATTCTGATCTTTTCTACTTCTAGTCCCTTTAAACTAAATCAGTAGTTTGGCTCTCATACCAATTGTTAGAATTCTTTAGAATAACTGAGAGGGGGGTGGGTGAATTAGTTATTGAAGGTCCAATTGCAATAATAATAATTTTTTTTTTCAAATTATAGTGAATCCATAAACTTTTCATCAATCATCCTAGCAAATTACACTAAATCAATATGCAGGGATAAAGCATGCAAGATCAACACATGACACAATGATTTACGTGGAAACCCAATTTGAAAAAAACCACCAGTAATATGCTACTTGATTTTCACTCTTTTAAAGTGATGCCCTATTAAAGGTTTACAACACACTATTAAATGTGACCTTGTTAGACAATTTCACCATAATGTTAGGAATGGGCCTGATCAAAGGACTTTAGAACATTCAATTGGAATGTCACCTTGTTAAATGATTTACAACATGGCTATTAAACCAACCTAAGTCCATAGGATTTAAACTAACTATTACAATTGTTAGAAAGTAACAATAATGGCTTTTTGATCTTATACAACTTACAACATATCTTGTAGATTTCAGATCACACTTCATCTCAATCCTTTGCTTGGCTTTAATCACTTCAGCTCTGACAGCTTGTCATCTCAAGCTTCATCTCCTTGAGTCTTCTTACTCATCATACCAATGCAATCATATATGTGGTCATCTGTTGAAGCAGAGTAACTATGCTTTCTTACTCCTTAGCACCTCCTTCAACACTTTATACTTTCATGCTTGACCTCTCCTCTCTCTTTGCTTCGTGACCTTGTTATTCCTTAAATAGAAATTTGGATTTCCTTTGCTACTCGATTCTCCCTCTCCAACTTTAGGGTTTCAAATGGATTAGGTAGGATACAATGTATCTACCCCATATCTTTCTCTTATCTAGAAACTTCGTCTAGAGTCCAGTTGTATTCTCCAAAAATATTCTACATGGTGTTCTGTGCCACTAGCTCATCACTCTTATCTTCTATTTAATTCACAAAATTCAAGATAACAACCTTGTCAATTCAGATCTGACGAATCTTCAGCAACTCAGCACTATTGGTTTACTGATGCTCGACATCTTTGTGTTACTCGACACTTGTATTTGCTCGACACTTATATCTGCTTGGCACTTGTTTCTGCTTGGCACTTGTATATGCTTGGCACTTGTATATGCTCGACACTTGTATCTACTCGTCACTTGTATATGCTTGGTACCTAAAGTTCACTCGACACTTATTGAAGTTGAACTTGCTTGACTTTAACTAGGAATCTGTTCAGCACTTACTAGCTTGTTCGACTCTCTCTCTAATGAACTTAGTTAGGCTTTACAAATGACTTAGTTAAAACCTTGCATCTTTGATATGTTTTAGTGTGCTCATTTACTGTGTCTTAGAGTATGCCATCAATACACTTTTTCATCAATGGCTTAGCTGATCCTTGTACTTCATTACAACATCATAACTTCAACCTTTCTCTAGGTGTACTAGTTACATCTTATTGATTGCCTCCTCCTTGTCAATCAATCAATTGATAGTATTTGGATCACTAAAGCAATTGTCATTCCTGCAAGCAGCAAGTTTGACATCAATGACAAAACAATGATTGAGAACATTCTTTACCAGTTCCATTACTTTTTATGTATGATCTCTCCAATAATTTCCAACAATCTCCCTCATGAGCTTTTCAATCATTTCCAACAATACTGACATCTATTTTAAATAAGAAAACATCCCAAAATAGATAGATCTCTTCATTATCATCTCATTTTGGGTATAGTCAGAATATAGTACTACATTATCTGAAAAGGAGAAACAATTTGAATGATAGTACATTAGAAGGAAATTGGGAACTAATGTATAGAGCTCCTCAATCTGACATGATTGGGGAAACAGTTAAGAACTTAGTTATTCAATTTTGGATTGATAATGCTCATCCTTCACCAAATAGAAGAGATATCATCAAGAAGAGGATTGAGCCTAAGAAATATATTCAACACGCAAAACATTGGTTGGATATCACTTAACATGAATTGTATCTCTCATTTTGTAATTTAAATCCTAACATAAAGATTGGACAAACAATTTTTGAAAGATGGAAGCCCTATTTTGTGAAGATAAATAAATCATTTGAAACATGTTGTTGTTGATATCATGTTGAATTTGATCTATACTATGAAGGGTTTCAAAAGATGATAGAAGAAAGTGGTGGAACTTCTCAAAATACTTTTCCTAAATGACCGAGTCAATTCATAACATCAATCTTATGTGACAAACCAAATGATTGTTCAATAGGTGAAATAGATTGCATAAGAGGAACTTTTGAAACATGTGGTAACTTGACTCAATTTCCTTTGAGAGAAGAAGATACTAATATGACAAGGATGGTAAAATGTAAGAGATGTAAGTACATAAAGTTAGAAACAAAAGCTGAAAAAGAATCAACAAGGTTAGAATATGTAGAGGATGAGATATCGGCTAGAGAATTTATGTCAAATTTTCATAAATTGATTCAACCATATATATGACATGCATTTCTTGCTAAGTGGCAAGCAGAACAATTTCAAACACTAAGAGAAACTTTCCCACTCGAAATAATTCTATCTGTTGTTGACTTTGCAGAGAATTACTCTTTCGTATCTCAAAAACAACTTCAAGCAGAATACTACTATACAGAGAAGGTTACTATTATGGTTCAAGTGTTTTATCAACATGCACAAATTGATCTGGATGGTGTGGAAAGTAAAGATCAAGCACGAGTCGTTAAAAAAGAGTATCACTTTTACATTAGTGATGACAAAGAACATGACACACATTTTGTGGAACATTGTTTTAAGACATTTTTTGAATATTTGAAAAACAAAAACATTAAAATAGAAAAACATTTTGTATGGTCAGATGGATGTGCAGGAAAATTTAAATCAGCTAGACCATTTTATGCATTATGTAGATATCATCGATACCTTAATATACCACACATTTGGAGTTTTTTTGAGAGTGGAAATGGAAAGGGTGAGCATGATGGTGTAGGAGCTTGTATCAAATGTGCTTTAAGAAAGTATCAAATGGACTATAAAGGATATCACATGAATAATGCTCATGATGTGGTTAAGTGGTGCAATACACATTTTTTGGTGCCAACAAATATAGATAACACATCATCACAAGTGGATCGAGTCATACCATTTAGAGTGTCTTGGGAGGTATCAAGTATATATAAATTAATTTGTTCATATTTTTAAATTGAATCTTAAATTTATATATAATATGTTACCTTAGGTGATCTCTAAATAAATTATGGACCTTGTGTACATTCAGGTGTTTATAGAAGATCAATGCATGCATGCAAGAGGGTAGAGAAGACACGATCTTTGCATTCAGTTATGAGTATAAATAGTAATGTGTGGTCATTGTACACAAGAGAATGTATTGATGAAAACTATGATGGTTGCATTAATCAAGAACGTCGATATGTGGGTGAATGGACTTTGGTGCCACTAGATGTTATTAATAGGAATGAGTTTGAGGACAAAAATTATGATGATATTCCATTGATTTCTAGTGATTATAACCATATTTTAGGATTGATTAAAGTTGGTATGTATGAACTATATATATACATAGATCATGTACATGTATAATTTTTTCATAATTTTGGTTAATTTTTATTATATATATGTACTTATGTACATGACTTGTATCCAGAATTTTGACATATATAAGTTTGTGTAGGAAATGTTTTTGCAGTCATGGCAGAATCAGAAAATGTAGAAGGTGTTAGCTATTATTTATTACATTGCACCATGGAAAGAGAGAAGCTAACAAAGACTGAAATAAGTGATGAAATTATTTTTCCCACAGGTGAGTATATAGTTGAATTATGTACATGCATGTCAAGTATCTATGTTTTTATGAATTCAAATTCTTTGACTTAAATTCAAGATTGATGTATTTTTTAAATGTGTACATGTGTAGGTTTTGTTGTTGTACAGGGAACACATTTGAAGCAAAGAAAAATACTTAAAAATGCGATTCATTTCACTGATTATCAACCTAACAATAAGGTATATCAGTATAGTAACCATGTTATTGCCACTGGTCTAACTCTTCATCCAATCAAAGGACTTGGAATACGTAAGTGGAGGCTCCATATTGATGATCATGAGAAAATATTAAATGTTATCCAAGAACGAGCCGATCCACTTGATATGAGATAGAAACAACTCCTAATTTGAAATGTAATTTGAGAACAATTTGAAATTTGGTTCAAACTATTTGAAATTTGGTTTTAACAATCGTTTGATCAATTTGAAATTTGGTTCAAACTATTTGAAATTTGGTTGAACAATCATTTGATCAATTTAAAATTTGGTGGAATAAGTAATTTTCTAAATTGAACTTTTGCTCTTTCATTTTTAAATCAATGTCTTCAATTCAAATTGTCATAAAGTAACTAATTATAGAAATTATAAACTTATATGTATGTGTGTACACTAATTACCTGACATGTGTAACTTGAGGGAAAGAAATTCGAACACCACTTGTCTTAAGGGGATGAAATTAGGGGTCTGTAAAATTAATTATATTGAACTTTCTATTTCATTTAACTTGTCAATTTTAGGACACATGTATGCTTTCAATTTAACTAATTAGGACATGCGCTTTCCATTTTAGGACATGTGAGCTTTCAATTTTAGGACATGTGAGCTTTCAAGTTCAAATTGCAATTTGTTTAACTAAATTTTGAACATGTACATGTTTTAAGTTGGACTTGAATTAGAACATTGGGCTTAAGGGGATAAAATTCTATGATATGTGTACAAATTAAAATTTCTCTATGATTAAAATTTGAAATGTAACTCAAGAACAATTTGAAATTTGGTTCAAACTATTTGAAATTTGGTTGAACAATCATTTGATCAATTTGAAATTTGGTGGAATAACTAATTTTATAAATTGAACTTTTACTCTTTCATTTTTAACTCAATGTCTTGAATTCAAATTGTCATAAAGTAACTAATTATAGAAATTATGAACTTATATGTATGTGTGTACACTAATTACCGAACATGTGCAGGTCTTGAGGGAAAGAAATTCAAACACCACTTGTCTTAAGGGGATGAAATTAGGGATCTGTAAAATTAATTATATTGAACTTTCTATTTCATTTAACTTGTCAATTTTAGGACACATGTACGCTTTCAATTTAACTAATTAGGACATGTGCTTTCAAATTTAGGAGATGTGAGCTTTCGATTTAACTAATTACTTGACATGTGAGCTTTCAAGTTCAAATTGCAATTTGTTTAACTAAATTTTGAACATGTACATGTTTTAAGTTGGACTTAAATTAGAACATTGGGCTTAAGGGGATAAAATTCTAGGATATGTGTACAAATAAAAGGGATGAGTTCTATAGATTTACTAAAGTTAGGAATTATGTACAACTAATTACTTGATACTTGAACATTTAATACATGATATATTACCAGACATTTAAATTACATGAACTATTTATATATGTATCTAAATTTAATCAATATATTACATGTGTATATATCTAAATTAATTACATACATATCTTCTAAAAACAATTTATAATATACTAGATCTAGATCTATAATGTATTAGATTCCACAACATAATGTAACATGTATCAATCATCTCAAGAACAAATAACAAAAACATGTATCTATCTAGAGATCTATCAGAAGATAATATCAAATATAAATAGCGTGCACACATGTAGACATGCAGATCCAAGTACATCTATATCAAGTCAAATATAAATATAACATGCATGTGTGTATATAAAGTGTCTATCAAATATATGAATGTCTCTCTAGATGAAAGTCTAGAACAAATCATCTAGATAAAAAAACTATAGATCATCAGGTGCAGGACTATCATCGCCACGCCTCCTCACAACGCGGTCTGAAGACTAACTATCAAGGTGCTCACTAGGATGTACTGACCCCTATATTTAAATTCAAGAGAAAGTGATATCAATATACATTTAATCAAGAGAAAGTGATATTGAAATACATGTACACATAATCAAAACATAAATAAACATTACCTATCCACTACTAACATCATCCAATGAGTCTCGACAATGTACACAATCTAGCATCAAAGCTGGAGTAAAAAGAGGCGTGTCCCCCTACATTACATGTGCACGTGCAACACATCAAATTAAAATTTATCTATGATTACAAATCTATGTGCATGATACACATAAATGTGCACACATGCACATGTGTAAATTAAATTAGTTTCAAATGATCAAATTTTTAACATGACCAATTTTTTTTTTACCTATGTAGATTGTGGCATCTGATAATACTCAGACTTCCTAGCATCGATCGTGTCCACTAATGCATCTAGATTTTGTTGCATCGCATCAAGGTCCATCTCTACATCTACACGAGACCCATGACTGGTGACTAGCAAATGTCTTAATAATGACAAGCCAAGTAGACTATGTAGATGAGATATTATAGAAGTAGAATCATCATGTGTCAACAAGTCCATCCATCTTGTGGTTGACAAGCTCAAATCAACATCATTAAGGCCCACATCTGAACTCTGAGCCTACCCTGTAACACTGGCTAAAGGGTCTATGGTATGTATATATCTCTCTGGAGCAAAAGAGTGGTTAATAGGTGGATCATCATGTGCACCACCACCATGACCACTACTTGATTGATGAGAGGAATATGGCTGAGGATGTGTCCTAGTACTACCATGGACACGATCTCGAGCATCTAATATGGGTATGCCAAGATGCTCTAATACAAATCTATATGTATTTAATAGATCCTCAACCCGACTAATCATAGTATCTCATGCCAACACTCTAGTGAGACCCTCTAAGCTAGCCACTGAAGGGACGCCTGTTGCACTGTACAAGTCTCCTGAAGATGAAGCATAGGATGCTGGTCTAGAATGTTGATGAGACATCAAATATTGACCAACCTCATCACTCAAAATAGATCTGACAACTGCAGCAATCTCTCCAACTCCTTGAATGACCCCACATAACTAAGTGCTACACATGGCCTCATTAGCTGATGGACCTAACATAGGGGAAATAGCAGGTGCCCTCACTCCAATAATCGATCTATGTGCCAGTGGGGGACAACCTGGCTACCTATTAGCCAGTCTACCACACCCCTATCCTAAATGTCCTCGTAAATTTGTGTAGTTCACCGCCCTGCATAAGCGAACCTCTACATAAAGCTGCCGAGAAAAATAGAGTGGAATTTGCTCTTTATTTGGATAATGACCATGGGTAGCAAGGAAGCATGAGTATATCAATGCACCCATCTATGGATTTGTACAGTTAAGGGGAGAATACCCCTTCACATACTTTTGTGAAAGATAATGAGGGAAACATTCTCTCTTGAGGACATCTTTGGGCACTAAGCCCTGCACCTATTGGAGTGAAAGACCAGAGGATACCTCTCATCTCTTACTGTCAAGGACAGTCTGTATAGTCTGTGCAAAATATGGGGCAGCACCATGAATCTCATCTCGAATAAATGTCAGGCTACATAAGATACTCTGGCATGTACCACTATAGACACTAGAGCATGTGCCACTAGTCAAGGAATCCTGAAGTCTATGAATCTCCCAGTTAGTGTGATCATAGAGCTCTTGAGGTGGGATAGGTAGCTAATCATGGGTGACATGATGCTACTCAGGGGGGATAGGCTATTGCTCAGGGCCTGGGATAGGCTGCTTGGGCCCAGGTATAGGCTACTGCTCAAGGCCTGGGATAGGTTGCTCAAGGGGGACAGGTTGCTCAGGGGGGGATAGAAGGATGTTGATCAGCCATGTGTCAATGTATGTAGGTGTGTGTATAATGTGTAAACCTCAAAATTAAAATTAAAATGTACAACATTTAATAAACTTGAAAAAAATAAAAAAACAATCTAAATTGTTTTAATAAAATTAAACATGTGTACATGTGTACATATATATAGAAGTCCTAAAACATAAATGAACATGTACCTTAAAAAAACTAAATTTTAAAACACACATGTTGTTATATATAATGTTTGTAACTCAAGGACCTTTTAAGAACTATGTGTGCAATTTATATTTCTAGATGTTAGATTGAATGTTCAAATGTTTTAGACATACGTGTGCACATAAACTTGTCAAATGTAATTTAGGTCCATGAAGTAAATATGCATATATATATGTATATATAGATATATGCATATACACATGATATGTATATTTGCACATATATCATGTGTGTGTATATATATGTACATATGCACATATATATACACACACACATGAAATGTGCAAATATACATATCATGTGTATATGCATATGTGTGTGTGTGTGTGTGTGCATACTAGGATAAAGTTTAGGTTTAGGGTTTTGCATTAAGGTTATGGTGTGGTTGTTTAAATCATGGTTAGCAAATTAGAGTTAAAAGTTGGAATAAAATATAGTTAGGTTTGGGGTTTGGGGATGACTAGCATAAGTGTTACTACAAATATTAAGCTTTAGGGTCAAGGTCAGGTTTAACATCATGATTAAGGTTTGGGTTAGGTTTTTTATTAGTGATATAGTTAGGTTTAGAATTATTCTTAGGTTAGAGAAATACTTTTCTTAGGATTATTGTTAGCGTAACTTTGGTTATGATTAAGATTGTAGTTAAGGTCAAGGTTTATGGTTAAGGCTATAATAAAGGCCAATGTTAGCATTCATATAATGCACCATGTAGGGTTAGAGTTATAGCTTTGATTAGGGATAGGGTTACGATTAATGTTTATATTATCTCTTAGTTAGGGAGAGAATTAGAATTTGGTTGGGTTGAGGTTTAGATATAGTTTGAAAATATTATTTGAGGTTAAGGTTAGGGTTTACATCATGGTTGGTCATGAATAGGGTTTGGGTTAAAATGACATACCTAGGTTTTATGTTTGGGTTATGGCTAGGGTCAACGTTAGGCTTTATGGTTGAGGTTTTACACCATGGTAAGGGTTTGGATTAGTGATATATAGTTAATTTTAGTATCATATTAGGTTAGAGAAATAATTAGATTGGGGTTTAAAAAATTAGAGTTAGCATTTCAGTTATGATTAGAAATTGAGTAAAGCTTATAGTCGAAGTTAGAATTAGTGTTAGAGATTTTTAAAGGTCATGGTTATGGCTAGTTTTAGAGATTAGATTAGGTAAAATAGTTAGAGTACACTTAGGGTTTATTTATGGTTAAGGTTAGACTAAGGGTTAGGATAAATATTATAGTAAGGGTATAGAGTTGAGGTTAGGATTTGTTTCATACTTAATGTTAAAATTAGATTTTTCGTTGAAGATATAGTTATATATAGGGTCATCCTTAGGTTAGAAATATAGTTATACTTAGGGTTAGGTTTAGGTTTTAGGATATGGTTAAAATTAATGTTATGATTAAGAAAATGATTTAGTGTTATGGTTGAAATTATGGTGAGTGATAGCATTGGGATATATACATATATATGCATACACACACATGTGATATGTGCAAATATACATATCATGTGTCTATGCATATATCTATATATACATATGTATTCATATATATGTGTATATATATACATATATATGCATACACACATGATATGTGCAAATATACATATCATGTGTATATGCATATATGTGTACATATATGCATATACATATATATATATACATATACATATATATATGCATATATATGTACATATCATGTATATATGCACATACGTATATATATATATATATATATGCATATACATATCATACATATATATATGCATATATATGTATTTATATACACATGATACATGTGCGCACACACGCGCACACACACACACACACACACATAAAAATGTGCATACATAAAAAATAATAAAATATACAAAGAAACATATATTTAAATACTAAAAACACATAAATTTCAACTAAAACAACATAAGAAGGGAAAAAACAAGTATTTTGTACCTTTTCTGGATGGTTGATAGGACGGATGCCAGTCAATCCTCTTGTTCTGATCGAAACAATGACTGGACAATAGCTTGGGCCCCCTTTTATTTGGCATGTTCATTTCTCTAAAATTTCATTTTGTAGTTTCGATCGAAACTAATAATCTGTGCGCAGTTTCCTAACCGCCCATAGGTTGTGCTGAGTTTCGATCGAAACTAAGCACATAGTTTCGATCGAAACTATGTACTGCTTTTTAGTTTCGATCAAAACTAAGCACTATTTAGTTTCGATCAAAATTATAAAGTTTTGATAGAAACTTTTAATTTTTGTTTCTATCAAAACTCTTCCAACAATTTTTCCGATGCACGCTTTTTTGGAGGGATTTCTTCCTCCAAAAAAAGTGTAACCCACTATTGTGGGTTCACCCTTAAATACTTTTTACCCTCTTAGCCTAGAAGTATGAAACATCTCATTTGTGATGATGTACTATCTCGAGCCTTATAGGTGACTTTTTTGGATATGTAGGTTGTTAATTATTACCCTAAAGTAGCAAAAATACTTGTATAAAAGAGCTCAGGGTTAGGAGGTTTCATTATGTGTGATGCAAAAATTGCTTCTTGCGATTGTATTGAGCTATAAGGGATTACAAATTATAATCAGGTTGTAATCATTAGATCATAATAATATTGGACTTGTTATTTGTTAGACCTAGCCCAGGGTTTGGGTGAACCATGTTAAATCTTGGTGTCTTGCGTTCTCTTTTGTACGATCCATTATTTTTTGATATTGTTTATATTTGCATGTAATTTTTATTTCTATCTGAGGTTAATCCTACCAAGTGGTATTAGAGCCAGGTTGTTTTATTTTTTTAGTTATCCTCTATAGGAAAGTCTCATGGTTGAGTGGGAGCAATGGTAGATAAGGGTAAGTTGAAGGTTGACAAGTTTAATGGGTAGAACTTTTAGTTATTAAAAATGCAAATGGAGGGCTATCTCTATCATAAGGATTTATGGAAGCAATTGGAAGGAAAAACTAAGAACCAAGGAACTATGACAAATGAGGACTGGGATATTTTAGATAGAAAGGCACTTGGAAGTATTTGGTTATGCCTAGCACCATCAATGACATTTAACAATACAAAAGTGAAGAAGACAAAAGAGTTGATGTAAACCCTAACAAAAAGCCCTATGCTTCAAATAAGGTATTTCTCATAAAGCATTTATTAATATGAAGATGGAAGAAGGTGGATCCATTGTAGATCATTTAAATGAGTTGAATATTGTTACTAGTTAGTTATCTTCTGTGGGTATTAATTTTGATGAAGAAATTAGGGCTCTCTTGATTTTGTGTTCTTTTCCTAAAAGTTGGAATGGCTTGGTAATTGCTATTAGTAATTCTATTTTTGGATCTAATACCCTAAAATTTGATGATGTGATCAGTGTTATTCTAAGTGAGGAAAACCTCAGGTGGATCTACATTAGGAAGTGCTTTAAACACACAAAGTAGAGGCAGAATGAATGAGAGAGGAAATAATTCTGGAAATCATGGGAAATCAAGAGGAAAGTCAAAGTGGAAGATGTCTCAATCTAGAGGACCAAGAGATTATTAGTATTGTGGGAAACCAAGGCATAAGAAGAAAGATTGTTCGACTTGAAAGAATAATGGAGGAGATAAACTAGAAGGGGACAAGGAGACAAATGTGGTAAGTAACAAATCAACGGAAGATGCTTGGCTTCTTTCTTTAGGAAGTATTGATGATTCATGGATTTTAGATTTTGGTGCTTCATTTCATGCTACATCTCATAGAGCTTATTTTATTGATTATGTCCAAGGGGATTTTAGGCTTGTTTATTTGGGGGATAATGAACCCTATCAGATTGTTGGAAAGAGAAAATTTAAGATTAAGTTGTAGAATGAGAACCATTGGCTGCTACATGAGGTAAGACATATTGCAAGGATGAGTAGGAATTTAATTTTAGCAGGGCAACTTAGTGATCAGGGTTGTGTAGTTACTTTTAATGATAATAATTGGAAAGTATCAAAAGGTTCCCTTGTAGTAGAAAAAGGTATAGAAGTAGGCACTTTATATCTTTGTACAAGTCATATTGTTCCTTCTACTTTAACTATTTTAGAGAAAAATGAATATTTAGGAACACTTGTTGCAGTTGAGTAGGGAGAGTAAATAATTGCTATAGATTTTGATACAACGCTATGGCACAATAGAATTGGGCACATGAGTGAGAAAGGTATGAAATTATTTCATTCAAAATTTTACTAGGTCTTAAATGTGTTAATATGGATTTCTATGAAAGTTGTGTGTATGGAAAAAAAAAAAGAGCAAGGTTTGTGAAGAGTGGGAAGGAAAAGAAAAGTGAGAGATTAGAGCTTGTGCATACAGATGTATGGGGACCAACTCAAGTATCTTCCCTTGTTGGCTCTCATTATTGTGTTACATTTATTAATGATGTAACTAGAAAATTTTGGATTTATTTCCTTAGACAAAAATCTTATGTATTTCAAACTTTTAAGAAATGGAAATGTTGGTTGAAAATGAGACTAGTAAGAAATTAAAATGTCTCAGCTCTGATAATGGTGGTGAGTGATGCAGTCATGAATTTGAAGATTATTGCTCCACTAATGGTATTCATAGAAAGAAAAATATTCCAAGGACTCCATAGGAAAATGGAGTGGCTGAACGCATGAACAATACTATAATGGAGTGTGCAAGGAGCATGAGGTTGTATGCAAGGTTTCCCTTAAACATGTGGGTGGAGGTTGTCAATACTGTTGTATATTTGATTAATAGAGGTCCCTCTACTCCTTCAGGATATGGTATTCTAGAGGAAGCATGGAATTGTAAGAAAGTGAGTTATTCTTTTTTCAAAACCTTTGGTTGTGAAGCATTTTCTCATATAGATTCTAAAAATAGAACCAAGTTGGAAGCTAAGTTGAAGAAATATGTATTTTTTGGATATGGAATTGATGAATTTGGTTATAGGCTTTGTCATTTTGAAAATCATATAATTGTGATTTTGAAAATCTAGGATGTGCAACAATCATGATGTTCAACAATCATAACAAAAAATACCACACATGCTAGAGAATGTTAGATGGTCAACAAGGCTAAGTAGACCTCCAAAAAGATTTTCTCCTTCTTTGTATTCTATTTTACTTATTGATGTTGGTGAACCTGAATGATATGATAAAGTTGTGCAAGTGGATACAAAGATTCAGTGGGAGTTTGCAATGAAAGAAGAAATGGATTCTTTGCTAAAAAATAAGACATGGGACTTACGCAAGTTACCTACAGGTAAAAGGGATTTAAAAAATAAATGGGTTTATAGGTCAAAACAAGAGGATGGAGGTAAGAAAAAGATTTAAAACCAAGTTAGTTGTAAAAGGATTTACACAGAAAAAGGGAATTGATTTTAATGAGATATTTTCTCCTACTATTAAAATGACTTCTATTTGCACTATTTTAAGTATTATGGCCACTAAAGATTTGCATTTGGAGAAACTTGATGTTAAAACAACCTTCCTTCATGGTAATTTGGATGAAGAGATATATATGGCATAGCCATAGGGATTTGAGGTCAAAGGTAAGGAGAACTTAGTGTACATATTGAAAAAAAGTTTATATGGCTTGAAGCAAGCACCTCAACAATGGTATCTAAAATTTGACAGTTTTATGCATGAGCATAGATATAGTAGGTGTCATTCAAATTATTGTGTTTACTTTAAGAGGTTGGATGATGATAACTATATTATTTTATGTTTATATGTTGATGATATGCTTGTGGTTAGGTCTAAAATGGATCACATTAAGGGGTTAAAAAAATAGTTAGCACGTTCATTTGCTATGAAGGATTTGGGGGTAGCAAAACTAATCCTTGGTATGAAGATTTATAGATATAGAAAGAATATATCTCAAGCTGATTATATTGTGAAGGTGTTGTAACATTTCTCTATGGAGAATGCTAAAGGTTTTAGCACACCTTTACCTTGTCATTTGAATTTGACTAAGAAGATGTGTCCAAAGACACAAGACAAGGAGGATAAGATGTTCAAGGTACATTATGATTTAGTTGTAGGAAGCTTGATGTATGCTATGGTATGTACAAGGCCAAATATTGCACATATAGTGGGAGTCATTAGTAGGTATATGAGTCATCTAGGAATTGAGCATTGGAATGTAGTAAAATTGATTCTCAGATATTTGAGAGGTGCATCCAGTAAGTGTCTACATTTTGGGGGCTCTACTACCATTTTTCAAGGATATGTTGACTCATATTTGGTAGGGGATACTAATACCAGGTGAAGTACTATAGGTTATGTATTTACTGTTGGTGGGACACTAGTGAGATGGGTTTCTTGATTGTAGAAGGTTAATGCTTTATCTACTACAGAGGTAGAGTATGTTGCTGCTATAGAGGCAGCCAAGGGGATGATATGGATTCAATTATTCTTGGAAGAATTGGGACACCTTCAAAATTATAATTATTTGTTTACAAATAGTCAGAGTGTAATTCATCGTGCAAAGAATTTTTCTCTATATTTAAAGACAAAACACATATAGTTGTGGTACCATTTTATTCGGCTAGTTTTGGATGATGGACAGTTAAAGCTAGACAAGATACATATAGATGATAGTCTAGCAAATACGTTTACAAAGGTAGTGACAAGGGAGAAGCTAAAATTATCTTTAGCTTTGGTTGGACTTCTAGATTGAACAAAATAAAAGAATAGCAGTATCTAGGGTGGTTTGATCCAGTGAGAGCCCCATGTTGTAGCGATATTGCTACAGGATCAGTCTCCAACTGAAAGATTATTGTCTAGTGTGGAGCTTGATCAATCCCCAAGTGGGAGATTGTTAGTTTGTGGTGATTGATAAGAGAAGTACTATACATACTTCATAATTCTTTGGGGTTAGGGGTTTTCATTATTTGTGATGCAAAAATTGATTCTTGTGGCATTATTGAGTTGTAAGGGATTATGGATTGTAATCAAGCTATAATCACCAATTTGTAATTATATTAGACTTGCTATTTGGTGGACGTAGCCCAAGGTTTGGGTGAACCATGTTAAATCTTGGTGTCTTGTGTTCTCTTCTATGTGATCTATTATTATTTTTATTGTTTATATTTTCACCTAATTGTTATTTCTATCTGAGGTTAATCCTAACATAGGTATCATTGTTTGGTCATGTGGTTTCTTACAAAGTTGGAGCATGGCGAACTACATCCAAGTAGGAAGGTTTCATGACCCACTCCTTGGTTAATTGTATAATATTTTGGGCTCTATGATGGATGTCATAATTCTCCTCTCACCCAATCTTTACATTCATAATGGGTCACTCATAGATTTTGTCCCTATTGTATAATGCATCCATCAGGAGTATCATTGTTCCACACCTTTGGGGTACCACCAAATTAAGTGCCCTTTCTAGACTTGTCCTACAATAGTCCCTAATCTGGACATCATAGTCATCTACATAGTTCATCCAGTGATCTTCAATTGCCACATATAGTATGAAATTTTCCCTAAAAGATTTTATATCATCCCAATATTAATAATTAGAGGCAAGGTGCCACATAATATTCCAAGGATTATGGATCCCATTCATAATCAAAAGTGGATATGTCATATTTCTACTTGCCATTGATGGTTCTAATGTTGACCATCCAAATCCATGTCTTCTTGTGTTATTTCTGCACTCTATCATATGTTGAGGCTAGTTTCCTTTCAATCTCCAATAAGGATAATGAGGGAAATTTTTTGGGCACAGAAGGGTACTAGCTACTCAAATATAGGTGAATGTGTTAAACACTATGAAATAAGCTCCTACTTTTGATATTTGGGTTGCCACTTCTACTAACATTCTTTTAGCATAGTCCCCTTTAGTAAATTGAATAATAGCAAAGATGAATCCATCATTCATCAATATATATTTGAGACTTTTGAAATGAAGCTTCTTTTTTACAAGCTGAGGGTAGAGTATGTATGGCAACACATTTGCATCTTTCATACTCCCTCTCTTAACCAAACTAGGATAATATGTTGGTCTTGCTGCTAAGAGGTACATGACATAGGAGGTCATGTAGAATCGTGGGTCATTCTTCAGTGAGATGAGTTGCTCATTTAAGTTTTCAATAAAGATCATAGCCCAATAAATTGGCATCCTACCTATTCTAATTATTTATATGAGACTTACCATCTAGGTCTCTAGGTGACTTTATGCTGGGAGGCCCATGGCTCTACTGAAAAGGACTATAGAGTAGCCAATATCGTTGATCATATATCCTCGGGTCATGTCAATATTTCCACCTCTTCGATTCAATGGTAACCTAGTGATGAGGTACTTCCCCTATACCATCTCCCTTGCCCCTCACTCATTCTCCCTATAGCATCGATCTGCCATGTCATAAGTGATCTGCAAGTATTGATCTACCCTTGGGAGATGGAAGACATTCTCTATGTTTTGTGGCCTTATGTCTAGCACAATTTCTCCCATCAGACTCTTAACTACCTTTTCTACTATTATGTAGTTGTGAGCTAGAGTTATTATCAATTTAGATGACTGGATGAATACTAGATGGGAAGCTGCACTACTAGCCCACTCCTGATCAATGCTGACACCATTTCTAATCATTCCTTGGGTTTGTTGTATAGTATTAGAAATGCATTCTAATTTATGTGACCCAATTTAGTGTCTCATAACTTTGAGTGTTTATCTATGAATCTAAACTTCTTTGGTACTTCTTGATATTTGAAAGCCACCAATTTGGGTGCAATCTTTGTAGCCATAGAAGATGGAGATGACACCAAGGTGCAAAGTATCCAAATGAAAGGATGAAGGTTGTATTTATAGGTAGGAGACCTTGCATATGTGTGTATAGGGAACCTTCAAGGGTGCACACCTACATAAGTGTGCACTTGTTCATATAAGTAGATGCATCCCTTTGGGTCTTGATGCTTTTGAGTGCATATTGTGCACCTTCTAGTGGTGCACATGTGTACTATGTGTCCGTCATTTTGTTTAACTTGTGCAATTGTAACTCTTTGTCATGTTGACTCTATTTTAGATTGATTGACTAGGGAATTTAGACTAACCTAGACCAAGTGAGAGAGATCAGTTTCACTGAAGTACCTAACTAGGTGCCCTATTCTAGAGAATGGGGTTTCTCACTCTAGAAAGAAAAAAGGGGTCCCCATCTTGGAATTCCAAAGTGGGGTGTGTGTTGTGAAGCCAAAAGAGATAGTTGAAAGAAGAAATAGATCAATCAAGGATTGTACAAGAATAGTGATCATGGAAAAGAATGTTTCACATAAATGTTGGAGAGAAGTTGTAAGTACTATTGTTTATAAATTGAATCAAGGTCAAGTAAAGAAAGAAAAGAATGAAGAAGAATGAAAGAAGGAACCTAAAGATTACAAAAATTGTGTATACATCTATGAAGGAGAACCAAGTATGTTACCAAAACTAGAGAAGGAGATTTTCGAGCATCTAAAGAATGGCACTCTTGAGTGTCAACAAAGAAGCTTTGTTGACACTCAGTAAGTTGCTAAGCATCAGGCTATAGGAGGTAAGTCACATAAAGAGGAGATTGAACACCAGACATAGGAAGCTGAGTTACACTATGAGATACCTATAGAAGATGACCAAGCTCAATTAAGTGAATTACCACAAGAAGCAAGAAGATCTAGGCCTATCTTAGCAAAATATGTGAGAAGACACCATACACTAGATCAAATCATTAGAGACAAAGATTAAAAATTCATGAAAAGAAGAATGATGCATTTTACTATGAGAGTTTGAGCCAAGAGTAGTTAAAGAAACTTAGGTAAATGAAGATTGGAGTAAAGTAATGAATGAGGAGATTGATCAAATAAAGAAGAATAAGACATGGACATTGGTACCAAGGCCAAAGGATAAGAATGTGATTGGAACAAAGTGGGTATTTAGAAACAAGCTAACTGAGAAAGGTGAAGTCACAAGGAACAAAGCAAGATTATTTTGTAAGGGATATGCACAAGAAGAAGGAATTGACTATGGAGAGACATTTTCCCCATTTCGAAGGTTGGAAGGAGTAAGAACATTACTTGCATATTTTGGTCACAAAGGTTTCAAGGTATATAAAATGGATGTCAAGTCTATATTTTTGAATGAAATCTTGGAAGAAGAAGTTTATATTGAAGAACCTAAAGTATTTGTTGAACCTAGCAAGAAGAAAATGGTATGTAAGTTGGATAAAAAATTGTATGGTTTGAAATAAGCCCTTAGAGCATGGTATGAAAGATTACATACATATTTGGTGAGAATTGGTTTTGCAATAACTAATGATAACAAGAATATGCACTTGAAAAGTGAATCTAAGAATATGACATTATTAGCTGAAATATTTGTTGATTATATCATATTTGGAGAACATGATTTATTTTTTAAATAATTTTCTAATGAGATGAAGAAAGAATTTGAGATGCTAATATTTGGTGAGATTAAATTCTTTGTTGGTTTGTAAGTTTATCAAATGAAAGGAGCTATATACATTACATAATAAGAGTATATGAAGGAGATACTGAAGACCTTTGGAATGGAAGACTCAAGAATAGTTGGAACACCTATGGCTACTCATGCATGAGAATCCTAGGTTGTCTTTCTATCCTACTCATCTTTGTGCATTATATCAATTATTGTCGAATTGTAGTTGCTGTTGAGTTCATGTTTTGGCCGAGTTCCTATAATGTTGGTTGAGTTCCTATAGTGTTGGTTGAGTTCATGCTTTGGTCAAGCTCTATAGTTGTTGAGTTCCTTTATGTGTTGAGTGAGCTCATTGGTTTGTTGATGCTCGGTTCCTTCTTTGGATGATTTTGTTTGTGATAAGTTCTTAGTATGAGTTGAATTTTTTATTTAATTTGAGTCATGAATTTAATGTAAGGATTGTTCATTGGGATGTGTGCAAAGTATTTTAAGGTCAGTCTTCTTTTATGTAAAGATATAGAATCTTCTATAAGTGATTTTGGCAAGTATAAGTAGAGGTGTCTAGGCTTAGGTTAAGTAGTTCTTAGAGAGTTTGGGAGAAATGAAAATGATCATAGGGAAGAAAGTATAGAGTTAGAATTTATAGAGATTGTGGAACTTAAAGTTGTAATTTGTAATCATTTTTGGTGGCTGCAACCCAGAAGGCCTCACAATTGGGCATGTTTGCAAATAATAATCAATAGATATAATGTTGTTTCTTCATCGTTGGTGTTTTTTCTATTATTTAATTTTTTTGTATTAACTTTGTAGGGAAATTGGGTTGTTGGGTGTGCCTTTGGCCCTAATTTTCCAAAATACCCTATGTAAAGTGGTTTCAGAGCTTGAGATTCATCCTTGAGGAGATTTAGTCATGTAGAACCTTGATTGATTTTGGTTGTAGGTTGGAAGATCTTTGGATTTGAACTATAAATTATAGAGGGTTATGATCTTGTAGGAACTTGTTTGCCAAAATGGTTCAAGGTAGAGGAAATGTTGATAACATGCCATATTGGACATGTTAAGATAGATTACAACCAGATTAGATGATGTGGAGACAACCTAGAGGAGAGGAGCACATCTTGATGATATGAGTAATGATGAAGTAATGTCACCAAACCCTAATCTAGAACTTGAGGAGGATCAAGATGAGGAAATATTATTGAGAGTGTTGTCCAAGGCACATTCAAAGCCTATTATGGAAGTTGTTTCTTATGATAGAAAGTTGGATAATAATGTTATGTTGGAATAGATATCTAATATGGAGAAGTTATTTGAGTTTGAAAGCACTCCTGATAATAGGAAAGTAAAGATTGTAGTCACTATGTTTAAAGGTCATGCCCCACTATGGTGGGAACATTTGCAAACTGATAGATAGAGAAGAGGAAAAGAGAAGATCAAAACCTAGTTGAAAATGGTGAATAAGGTGAAGATGAAGTTCCTTCCTATTGATTACCAAGTTAGCTTGTTCTGGAAGATGCAAAATTTGAGACAAAAAGACATGACTGTGAAGGAGTATACTAAGGAATTCTATAGATTTGACATCATATTTAGACATCTCGATGATGAAGTTGAGAAACTTGCAAGGTACTTGAATGGTTTGAGATTTGGAATTCAAGATGAAATAAGTTTTGTAAAATTGGATAGTGTGGAAGAAGCATATCAACAAGTTGAGGAGATCTTGGAAAAGAATCATGAGCAAAGACAAAGAGGTAGAGGTGGTAGATTCCAGAGAGGTAGAGGTATATCTTATGGAGATAGTCGTAGATCTGACAATTCTATGCAAGATAAAGGAAAATCTAAATGGAAAAGTGATGAGAAAGGCATGATAAAGTGGAAAGGTGGTAATTCTTACAAAGGAGTTACTAGTTCTTACTGAGGAAGAGGTAGTTCTTATCCTAGAGGTGGTTTTTGTGGTAATTATTTTAAATGTGAAAAAAAGGCATAGATCCTTTGACTGTAGATACTCTGGTGAGAATGAAAATGGTAACATAAATTTTGTGATTCAAGGACATCTTTAGGGTTCCCCAAGTGGACCTGATGCTAGAGAAAAATTGATGGTAAGGATAACTTTTTGTAGTGAAAGAATTGTTGAAGAATGTGTCCTAAGGAGGAGTCTTTTCAAAACTAGATGTAAGATGGCTAGAAAATGTTACAAAGTGGTCATTGATAGCGGTTGTTTAGAAATTTTGGCATTAGAGGAGTTGGTTAAAGTTGTAGTTACAAAGGTTGAAACAACCTAAATGTAGTGCCTACCCCTAGTTTACTTTTTGTATTATATTGTCAAACTCTTTTAGGCTAGCTTATGATTATGTTTGATGATTAGTGACATTTGATTTCTAAATTTTTGGATATTAATTCATACTCAATTGATTATATGATGAGTTACTTTGGTACTAGTTATTGCATTTATGCATGATTATTCTTTCATGGTGATAGTTAGATGGATTAGTTATATGCATTTTCTATGGATACTTACCCCATACTTGAATGTGTAAGATGTACCTATATGTTTCACTTTATGTACGATGTTTCTAATGTGGTTGAGGGCAGGAGTCATAGTCACCTGCTAGTTGAGATCTACACAATGCACCACTCCCCACCATTGTTTGTTTAGTTTAGATTATATGTATATGTACATGTGTGGATTTTATGTAGACTGTAGGTACTGAGTATTAACTTCCCTAAATTTCTAGGATGAGCATACCCTATCAAAATATCTCAATGGTAAAAGAGGGGAGATAATTCTTAAGTCCAAATCCTAACCTTAAGCAATTTGTCCTAGAAAGTAGGACAAGTATCTGAGTTGTCTACCCTTCCAAATTCATCAAGGGACATAAATTTGTGATTTTGACCCTTGAGTTTGATCTAGTATTTTGAACTTTATAATGGGTTTTCGTATTTAGTCTTGTGGGTTTGTGGTGATTTTTTGTTATAATTAAATCAAATTAAAAGAGTATTTAATAATTTAATTTATTAAAAAAATTATAACAAAAATTCAATATTTAATTATATTAATTAATTGAGAAATTAATTAAATAGAAGAATTAAATTTTAAAGATATAATTGAAGTTCTAATTTTGGCGTAATTATATTTATTTATTTTACTTAAAAACATATTTAGGAGTTCATTTTTATAATAAACTCTAAATATTATTATTATTTAAGTTAGTAAATATTTTATTAAAAAACATCTCGAGAATTAATTAACAAAGAAAGAAATTGATTTAATAAAGATATTTTAATTAAATTACAAAAAGCTTGCACATGAAAATTAAAATACAATAAAGTAATTAAGAAAAGGGATTTTGCATGATTGTACAATTGAAGCCCTAAATTAGGGAAAAACTCTTTATTAGGAAAAGATAGTTCATTTGTCCATACCAGGATTTGGAGAAGCTAATCTCCAAGAAGAGGGTTTCGAAGGAAAAGGGAATTGCTTGCGAGTTCTATGCAATTAGTTTTTTAGCATCAGATCTAGGTTGGATCTTGTGAGTTGTACATAGTAGATTCGTGCTTTGAAATATCTGTCTACTTCGTGATTGATGGAATTGTTTTTAGAATTCAGTTGGGTTGAAACCCTTGTTTGAGTTTTTTATTGTTCTTCATTTTCAAAAGAATTTGTAAATAAATGGAGGAATTGACACCCTTGTTTGGTAGATTTTATATATTTGTAATTGATTCCTTGAGATTCAGGACGGGGTTTGAGAAAGAATGTCAAAAATGGAATTGTTAAAATTGTTTAGTTATTCATAACTTCCTTATAAGATCTTTTATGTAAATTGATATATATATATATATATATATATATATATATATATATATATATATATATATATATATATATATATATATATATATATATATATATATATATATATATATATATATATATATATATATATATATATATATATATATATATATATATAATGACCATAGTAAATAAATTTACTATGATGATTTTATATACATGTATTCATTTTTGTGTTGTTGATTTTACCCATGCAACTTTGGGCTGTGTATATATATATAATGGGAGAGAGGTTGTGAACTCCCCCCTAGCTACAAGAGTAGCAATGCATACTGCTAAGGCAGTAGACGTTGCTAAGGTAGCAACTACCCTTGGCATCCAAGCTGTCATGTGACTTCCCCACTAAGGGACTATGTGATAATACGTCACAGGTTGAAATTGCAGTTTTTCCCATTTTAATATGTTATTAATTAAAATTTATTTTAATATAGTTTTTTTGAATTTATTTTAAAATTTTAAATATAGCTTATAATTTTTAATTTATTTTTTATTATCGATAAACGGTTGTAGCCATGATTAATTTTTATTGATTAAATCAAAATTACAAGCTGTCCATCATTCTGAAGGGCACTAGTAGGAAAGAACGGGGAAAGAAAACCTCTAGTCTTGCCTAGGACTGAAGCCCTATATTATACATAAGTAAAAGGGACATACCCAATAAATTACAATCTTATAGATCAAAATTCATATCTATGTCTATCATACCAATATGAGGATAAAGGGAAATAGAAACCTGATCTCTGTATACATATCACCACCACCAATCCAAACGTAAGGGGTTAGGATAAATGAAGAAATCCATCACTTCCTTAATATTAGATCAGGATGGCTCGATCCATAAAGATATTTTAAAGGATAATTAGTAGTTCATTATTATTAGAATTCAAAAATATTTAATTATTATTTTTAATCACATTTTCTTATTATTTACTGATTAAAAGATATTGAAAAATTATCAGAAATTAGAGTACGAGATTGTAAATTATTATTTTTATCATGATTAATGCATAATGTGCTAATTAACAGGATGAATGATTATTAGGGGTAATAATACGAATTACAACTCTAACAGGGGGAGCAAACCACTACAGAATTTATGAGGAGGAAACACTTAAAAAATCTTGTCATGATAGAATGAGGGGTAAACTGTATATGCATTTCATATACACTGTTTCAAATAAATGCGCAAAATTGTAAACTGATTAATGCCAAACCAAGAGAAATTTAATAGAAATTAACCCTAATTCAATGCATTCCAAATAACAAGAAAGTCTTGGATAGGCCACATCCCAGAGACTAAAATCAATACTAGAGAAGAGGCAAGAAATTAGCTACATAACATATATCTTTATTATAAATTTGATATATACAGTTTCAAAATGTCCCTGATAAAATAAGAGGGGACACTATTACATTCCACTTGCATGTAGTAATTTAGCCTAAGTTGTATTCGATAGAGACATCTATAGGAAGAAACCATACTACTAATTGACCACAAAACCAAAATTCTAGGTTGATATAAAAAACAAAATGACCCACATTACAAAATTCTAGGTCGATATAACAGTGACCCACAGTACATGAGATTATCAAGTTCTTTTAAAGACCAGAATGTGAGGAGGCCTTTGAACCTAGAGGGAATTCGAATGTAGTTCTTCCCCTTCTTGTTTTATCATAATTGGGCAAACAAAATTCCACTTCTTCCAAGTCTGAAAAGTCTACATCTGGATGAATGTAGGCATCGTATTCCCTCAGGTAGTTGGTTAACCATTCCCTATCAGGGTCTTCAACAATTCCCCTCCACCTTAACAAGAAGTTAATACTCAACTCCATTCTCGACCATTCACAGAAAAAATTGACATTATCCCTAATTACCAAGCATGGACGTCTAGGACTCCTACCAATTTTTGGACTATCTATATCAAATTCCATATGATACTCAAGGAGGGGGATACAGAGCCTAGCATCAATATTGGCGACAACAATTTCCAAACCTACTAACCAATAGGGATCAAAAATATTATGGGTTAACCTGATAATATCCCACTTCTCCACTCCTGCCCTAGATAAACAACCCACCCAAATCCCTATTTTGTCACTGTTAGTCCTCCAAGAGTATTCATAGCTGAAAATCCCTTCTCCTAAAGCCTGACTAATAGCTACCCGACTCATGTCGTCAATTGGTCGGAGAAGCCAATTCCATCTCTCTAGTTTTATCGACCCACAAAAAGCCATTGTGCAATTTTCAAAGGCATGATAAAGACTAATGTTGGAATCCATAAAGCCAAACCCAGACCTCAACTTATGACTCTATCTAAATCAATCACTAACCAATATAAAATGAAAATTAAGTTTTGGAATACACTAATATATAGGGACAAGAGAAAAATCTAGATGCATCATAATGGCGATGACGTCCTGATGATCAAAGTCTCCTCTCGATTTCATCATGGGAATATCGATCACACAAAAGTAAGATTTTAATAAAATTTAGGTACTCTGCCCAATTTAAACTAAATCAATTCACACACATAAGTATGATTCAATTATGATGAGTTCAATCGGCTATACAAGTCTGAGATATGATTAAAAGATAGTGTGTTAATGCCATCAATACCCAAATTGGCTAATTTATCAGCTTCCTTATTGCCTTCTCTAAAAATATGAAAAAATCTAACTTTTTCGAATGCAGAGAGTGATTTGATGATATCATTTAATTTGGAATTCAACACCCAATTTGGGGTAACTCCCTTTTTGAGAGCATTAATAATAATTTGGGAGTCCCCTTCGATCATAAGTTTTTAAATTTTGAGTTTACTGCTAAGATTAATTCCTTCTTTAAGTGCTTCCAACTTTGTAATATTGTTCATCACCTTGTCTAGAGATTTGAATCTTTCTACTAACCAGTTATTGTTATCATCCCTTATTATACATCCTATTCTAGCTTTGCCAAGATTCCCTCTTGAGGCTCCATCAAAATTCAATTTCTTCCATCCTTGCGACGGGGGTTCCCATTTATAGGTAAGTCTGGTGAGATTGTTCTTCTTTTTGTAATAGAGGGGTGGGTTGACTAACAGTGGCCATCTTTTTTTAATTTCTGTATCCCATTCTGAAAAGGATCCTTCTTCTCTTAGACACTTCCTAAGGTCACTATTCATCACTTCCGAGATCACCACTTCTATTTTTGAATAGAGAGCTTGCTCAAATAGGCTTTGATTTTGAAAGATCTCACAGTTTCGTTCTTTCCAAATTTTCCATAGAGCTATAGCTGGAGAAATATTCTAGAGTTTACCATACATCTTCTTAGAGGCATCTTAAGGCCAGCCTAATAAATGATCTATCCAATTGCTAGCTAGTGGGGAGGTCCATATAAATTTTCTTTGAAGCCATCTCCAACAGTCCTAAGATACTTTACATGTATATAAAAGGTGTTCTACATTTTCTTCTACTTCTTTGCATAAAATGCATCTTGAAGGTCCTTCAAATCCCATTTTCCTAATTCTATCTGCAATTAATATTCTTTTTTGCATTGCTACCTAGAGGAACGTTCCTGCTTTAAGAAGGCCTACTAGATCCTAGCATAGGTCCAAAGGGAGGGTGTTGATTTCCCATTTCTATGAATTTGTAATCACTCTATATCCTTCCTTCACTTTATAATTCCCATATTTAGAAGCTGCCCAAATAAGTATGTCCTCCCTATCTCGAATTGTAATAATTTGGTTTTTAAAAATGTGTTCTAGTTTCTCCTTATCAGATAGGTTAATTCCATCTACTGGTAATGATTTCCATTTCCAATTTATATCCAAATCTGAATTTGATTCTTCTATGTAATCTATGACCTTTGTCCCTCGTAGATTTTTAAGGAACAATATTGCTTCTAGTGATAAATCATAACTAATAAGGGGGGGGATTATCTTCCATGAATCTTCCTAGAATAAAGCTTCATCTCTATTCCCTATGTCCCATGTTAGGTACTTGGAGATCAAATTTTTGCTTTTAACCATGAAATTCCAGCCTATAGAGCCTTTGGGGGGATTTTTAATTCTAAATAATGAAGTTTTATCTAAAGGATTAAGATATTTATTGTAAAGGATTTTAGTCCATTTTATATCTATTTAATGATATAATCTCCATACTTGCTTAGCCCCTAGGGCTTCGTTCTGCCATTCTAGATTTTTGATCCCTAATCCACCATATTCTTTTGGTTTACAAAATTTACTCTAGTTGATTAAGGTTTCTTTTTTCTTATCCTCTAATCCATTCCAAAAGAAGTCACAAAGTTTTCTTTCTAATTTTGAGTTGATTTTTTTGGGAGATGAGAACAAGAAAGTTGATAAAAAGGGATGGTTGATAAGACAGCTTTGATCTTGGTCATTCTGCCTACCTTTATTAACCACCTACTTTTCCATGATTATGTTTGATTGTCAATTTTCTTGAGAATATGATCCTAGCCTGGGTTAGAATAATTACTTTTCTCAAGATATATCTCTAAATATTTGAATGGAAACTTACCTTTTTTGAAGCCAATTTTATTACAAATTTGGTCTTCAACTTCATTAGCAATGTTAAGAAAGAAGATTTCTAATTTTTCAGCATTAATCATTTGTCCCGATGTTTTTGTATATGTCTCTAGGATATGTTGAATATGAACTACCTCTTGGAGAGTATTCATTCCAGCAAGAATGGTGTCATCAAAAAATTGTTGGTGCGTGGTATTCTCAACTTCATTTGTGATTCTTACTCCTTTAATTTTGTCTTTAGATTGTACTTCTTTAATAGCCCTACCAAATGCCTCTGCCATAATAATAAACAAAAAGGGAGATATAGGATCTCCTTGTCTGATACCCCTAGAAATGTTGAAGAAACCTTATGGGGTGTCGTTAATGAGGATCAAGATTTTGGGAGTCAAGATGCATTGAAAAATAATGTTAAAACATTGTTTTGAAAAGCCAAAAGCCTTAAATGTTTTACAAAGAAATCTCCAATCCACCTTATCAAAATATTTTTGAATGTTCAATTTGAGGAACATAAAAGCCTCCTTATTTTTAATTTTTGAGTGTATAGTCTCCTATACGATGGAAATACCATCTAAAATAGATCGACCAAGAACAACACTGGTTTGTTCTTCCAAAATAAGTTTTGGAAGAAATATTTTGAGATAGTTGGCTAATATTTTAGAAAAAACCTTATAAATGGTGTTGCATAATGCAATAGGCCTAAAATCCCCAGGCGTAATACTATTGATTTTTTTTGGGATAAGAGTTAAAAAGGTGTGGTTAATCTCTATTAGAATAGTGCTACCATTATGTGCGGCTTCTAAGGCTTTCCACAATTCTTCTCCTAGGATGTCCCAACATTGTTGGAAGAAGAAAGCTTGAAAGCCATTTGGACCTAGTGATTTATCTAGGTTCATACTAAAGAGTGCTATTTTTACCTCTTGGAGAGTGAAGGGTTTAGAGAGGAACTTATTATCCTCTTTAGTTATCAGCTTCGGGATGTACTTTAACATCTCTTCTTGGGTTGTTTTGTTGGAAAAATCATAATTATTGAGCATGTTACTAAAGTGTTTAGTTAAAATTTCCGCAATTTCTACTAGGTTTTCGATTTGCTCCCCCTCTAAGTTCTTAATTTTTGAAATATTAATATAATTTCTATTAAAAAGAGTGCTATTATGAAAAAATTTAGTATTTTGGTCCCCTTCTAGGAGCCATTTTTCTCTAGATTTCTACCTCTAGAATATTTCTTCTTTTGCTAAGATTTCTTCATGTTTTAGTGAATATTCTTTTTCTAGCATAAAGGATTCATTATTCATTCCTTTTGCAATGATTTCTTTATATAGTTTATTTATTTTTTCTTCTATTTCTAGTTTTTCTTTGAAAATATTTTTAAAGTGTTGATTATTCCATTTTAATATCTTTTCTTTAACACTTTTCAGTTTTGAGACAAGGCAAAACATTTTAGAACCTTTGAACTATTCCTCCTACCACCATTCTCTGACATGATCCATAAAAGTTTTATCCTGAAACCACATCTTTTTGCATTTGAAGGGGTTCCTGTTGGGTTTTTACTGCTCTTTAATTATTAATTTCATTGGGAAGTGGTCCGAGCCAGCCATAGGAAGAATTTTTGCATTAGCCATTTTGTTCGAATTAAGTTCTCCTTTTAGGAGAAATCTCTCCAATCATTCTGCTATATAACAAAATTCTTTTCTTCTGTTATTCCAAGTATAGATACCCTTTTTTGTTTTGATATCCATCAGTGAATCTTTCTGAATCCAATCTTTAAAGTCTTCCATAGATTTGCAGGCTTGAGTGCTCCCTCCTTGTTTTTCTTCCTTACTTAAAATCACATTAAAGTCTCCTCCAATAATGATAATTTCTAGGGGCATCATATTGATGAATGTACTAATTTCTTCCGAGACTGCTAACTTGTCTAATGTAGGTGTTGGCCCATAGACATTTACTATAACAATTTTAAGGTCTGATTTAGAGCTGATAATTCTTGCTCTCATCCAGTTTATTTGGGAGGAGAGTAATTCTTTACTGATTTGCCGAGGGTTCCATATAATTCCCAATCCTCCTGAAGCTCCCTATGAATACTGAACCTTTGATTTTCATTTTCCCAATTTCTGACTCAACTTCATTTCTTCATCTTTATTAAGTTTAGTTTCTTGAATTAATGTAATGTCTGAATCAAATAGAGTTAAGTTATGCTTAAGTAAGCATTTTTTGCTAGGGGCATTAAGACCCCTAGCATTCCAAGTAGTAATTTTCATTGCTCCTTGGGAAGGAACTTCCCCTTCCCATTGTATAGAAGATTGAGAATCTTGGTTTTTTCCGTAATCTGTCTTGCTGCCTTTCTAAGTTCTTTGAGTGACTTTCTTCCCCTATTTTGTTTTGATTTTCCACAAATTGGAGTCTTCATTCCTTCCTTATTCGTTGCTATCCCAATTTTTTCAAGATTTTGTTCATTTACTACCATTTCCACAATTGTTGATTCCTCACCTTCCCAATTTTCTTTTGAGATGATTTCTTTAATCAATAGATTACTAACTTGTTGATCCTCTTCATGTATGGTCTGGTTAGACCTTGACCCTTCAACCTCTATGTTACTCTTTTCTTTGATAGGGCTACTCATGGTCATATTCCACCAGATTTCATCTATATCTAAGGAAAAAGGTGGCTCTCTTATAGCATTATCAATTTTTCCTAGTTCTAATGCAAACATATCCTGTCCATTACTAGGGGTTTGCCAAAATCTATAGCTTTTCTTTTTCATTTTTTCCCTGATTGTTATATTGCTCCACTGTGCAAAATCTGTTGATGGTATGATAGTCTCTTGCTCTAAGTTTTCCTTTTGAAAACCTATTTCTTGAAAGACATCTGAGTTTTGCTCATCTCTCTTTTCTACTCTCTGTTCTTCTTGCTTGATGGGAATCGATTCTTTCTCATTTCTCTGCTTCTTTGTTTGAGTTTCACAACTTCCTGATGTCTCCCCTGTATCTATGATTTTTATGTTCTTCCCTTTATGTTCCCTATGAATTTCTTCTGCTAATAGAATTTAATCTATTAGATCATTTTGAGTCAAGAGAGCTTCATGCATTAGCTTTTTTAATTTCAAAATGTTCTAATCCATTTCCGCAATTACTTCCTTTTCCAGTTGACAATCCGTATAGTTTTTAAATTTATTTAATGAGTGCTAATAGCTAATGTCTTCCTTCCATTCAGATTTCATCATTTCCTTTATATCCCTAGTGAAGTCCATTGTTTCTTCTCTATTTTCTGGTCTGCTTTCCATGGTAACATTTTCTTTTTTTTCCTTTGTCGAGTTTTCTTTAGAGCTTGGTTTCTCTTTGGTTTCCTCTTCCTCTCTTGCTAATGTTTTTCCTATCCTCCTTTTTAGATCTTTAATATTATTTTTTATATATGATTTTGCAAGGTTTGGATCTAATAATTTGTTAATGTCTCCTAAAAATTCTTGAAAGATAGATTGTAAATAGATCTATTTGTAATTACTTTCCTATTTATTAATTGGGTTTGGTTTGTTTTAATCAGAACACTAATTTTATTAGATCTATTAATGTTATCTTCGAAACCTATTACTATTCCTAACGAATTACCTATCTTTTTAATTGTTGTTTCTTCCATTAATTCTGATGGTACCTCTAGGCTTTCCATCCAAATTATAGATTTTGAATTTTTAATATGGTATTTATTGAAATTTGGTTGCCAAGCTAAGAATTTAATATGGTGACTTTTGTAAAAGAAAACATAGTCTGATTTCAATATTTCCTCTTTATCCTGTGGATTTCAACATAGAATAAACCAAAAAAATTCAGCAAAAAAGTTAATGCTACTTATCTTGTCACCCCAAATCTTTGAAATAATGTGCACCAAACTGGATCTCTTCCTTGACGGACCATTCCAATACATATAGATACCCTTATGTTCACAGTCTTTCCATCTCCCTTCATTGTAGGCATTGCTGATTATAATTTCTTCATCTTTTGAGTATCTCTCCATGAAGCTAGGCTTTGGATGATTTTCCACATTTTGTTTAAAGGTGAATTGATCTCTTTTTTAGTGTGGTGGGATGTACACTTCTTTCTCCTTGCTAGGAGTTCTAATCTAAGGGTTGCACTCAAGATTCTATTTCGAGGGAGCCAAGGGGCTTTTAATTTTTGAAATGATTTTTTGAGCCCTTCCTAAGGGGATAGAATTAGCCTTAGAAACCACTAAAGGCTTTTTTGGCATTTTTAATTTGGGGCTAGGGTTAAACTTTGGATCCGTCGCATATCTAGTTTTACTATAGAAGGTTTTTTGTTGTTGAACTTTTCCCCCTATTCCATTTTGATTATACCAAAATTGTGGTCACTTTTTCCTTTTGTGCATCATTTGCCATCCATCTTCTTTATTATGGGACTGATTGTAATGAATGTCCTTATTTCGTTCAATATGTTGTTGGACGAAAGTTTCAAATTTGTTTATATTTGCATCCCAAATGCTGCCTAGTTCATGACTGCACTGTGAAAGGGCTTTGAATTTATTATAGGTCATTAGAGGAGGCTGCTTTCCTAAATTTTTCTAAAATGCATTAAAACTCGATTTGAGGCGCTTGTTTTTTGAAAGGTTTTTCACTGCTTTCGCTATTTTCGTTATTTTCGCTGAGTTTGTAGAGCAGAGCATACATTGATTGTATAATTATTTTAAATATTAATTGTAATAAAGATTAATATTATTATTGTAATAGTTAATTTAATAATTATTAATGTTAATAAATAATATATTATATGCATTTTTATTACTAATTTAATAGTTATTAGTGTTAATAATTTAATAATATTTAATAATATTATTAAATTATAAGGTGTTATAATAGTAATTATTTTATATTGAATATTTAGAATAGACATGTTTTTTATTTGTTAGTACTTTTCATTTGAGTTTTAGAGTTGTTACTTCTAAAAGATGGACTCAGTTATACGAAATTGATTTTTATTTCTTTTAAGAACATAAAAGAAAGCTTATCAATTATGATTACTTTTGGAAGAATGAAAAATGTGAACCTTGGATTGTAATTGAAAACCCTATCAATTGTAATACTTGAAAAAGAAAAAGAAAACTTGAAAATTTGTTAGTGGAAATTGAACTTTTATTTTTTCAAACCTAATGAATTATGGAATTTACTTTTGCATGTACTCTATGTGATGTGTGATTTGCTATTATGGGTTTTTGGGTTTGAGTTAGTACGTTGAACAAATAGGATGTTTTACTAGATGCTTGGTGAGTTTTGTTATGTGATGATGTTTGTATATGATCTTTTATACCTAACCATGGTGATTTGTCACATATTTTTCTATGATGAGTTTGTTCAAATGTTTGTGGTGCTTTCCAATTTTTTTGTGTAGAATTGAGGTGAATGGTGTAACTTTTCTATTGTAACCTTTGAGTCTTCGATCAGTTATCTTTGGATGCTTTCTAGTTGCTTGTATAAGACTAAGGTGATTATTGTGTTCTGTCTTTTGGATGCCTTCTAGTTGCTTGTATAGGATTGAGATGATTATTGAGATTTGTCTTTAGGTGCTTTCTAGTTGCTTACAAAGGACTGAGGTGAATACTATGTTTTTAGGTGTTTTCTAGTTGCTCGTAAAGGGTTGAGGTGAAAACTGTGATTATATGATTTTTACTTTCATGAACCTAGGGTAGGTAATCTATGTGTACGTTGGGAAGTGGCTTGCAATGGAGGCTGTGGCCCAAAGTGGTTACCTAGGTAACCCATTGTAAGTTGTTTTAATAAGTGATAACATTTCATTAAATGGGTTTTAAAATGAATTAATAAGAGTCATTTTTTTTCCTCACCCATGCCTCGAGTGCTAGTACAGGCTAAGGTAGGAGTAGAGAGGATGCTTGGTTGCAACTTTTCTTTTTTAGTATGCCTTGTCTGTATGAAAGTATACTAGTGCCACATAGAGACACTAGGGGGCCAAAGTCCATAAAGGCTACTAGGGTGATCTTAGAGTTGGTTCATGTGATTACACTTTCCCACTTACATAGTAGATTTCCTACATGTCTTTGTTGCCTCTAGGATTAGATGATACTTGTGTCTCGGTACCCTTTGAGATAGTTTACTATCGAGATTTCCTTGACCTAGATGTTGGTTATGACTTGTGGATTGATATATGTTTAGGACTTGAGTTTATCTTCTCAGCATGGTGTGAGTGGGCCATTTAGCTTCTACAAGGTTGGGTGGTAATGCATTTTTCTTATACCATTAAGATATAATCATTGGATGTCATTGATGGATGTACCTTGTTGACATTACAGTCAAGTTTGTTTGTTAGTGACACACACACTTATTCAAATGATTAGTAGCTATCAAGCTTATAGTATAGTTAATAGTGTTAACCAAGTAATTTAGGCTCTACCAAGTTCTAGGAACAATATTCAGATCATGCCAAGTAGTATCTATGAAGTTGGTGATTATCAGTGTAAACTGAGCTTCATAGTGTTTACTAAGTTTCTTAGTGCAAACCAAGTTCTCTAGTGCTTACCAAGTTTGAAACTTTAGCAATGTGAATGTACTGTTGACTAAGCCATACAGTGTCAACCAAGTGATTCAGTTTATATCGAGCTCATAGTGATAGTGTTGACTAAGTTATGCAGTGTCAACCAAGTGATTCAGTTTATATGACAAGTTTTGCAGTGTTCACCGAGTCACCAGTGCAAATCAAGTTCAGACTACTTGGAAGTGATTAGTATGAATTGAGCTTCTACATCTACTAAGTGCATGATGATGTTGAGCATTGGCAATGGTTGTCGAGTATCAAAACCTCATTGAGTTTGTCTTGAAAACTTGAGTACCTACAATTGAGCTGACTTTGTGTATTTTGATGAAACTTTTGTTGTAGCTGACTTCGATGAATTTTAATTTGGATTGGTATATATGTAATTTATTATATCACATCAAAAGAGGTATTGAAGTATTGAAATATAGAAGTGTGAAGTAAGAAGGCTACAAGTAGTACAAGGACTAGCAAAGATTTATCTATCACAACAAGGTGATCGTTACACTCAAAGGAATCGCATTCAGCAAATCAAAGTTGTAGATAAGAGATCAGCCATTGGTTCATCCTAACAGGTGGAATAGTTAAATTCTTTCACAAGGTAGACTTAACAATCTTTTGTAAATCTCTTTATTGAGTGCATACTTCATTTTATGTTTATAAATCCTTTTGCAAAGTGGACCTAGTAGTCCTTATTGCTCCTAACAGGGTAGATCATCAGAAGTGGTCATTGTAAACCTTAATAGGCCAACTTTATATTGCACTACTAAAGCTTGTGGGTATCATCCCCACCCCAGTTTTACTTTCTATTTGGAAGGTTTCTAGGTCACCATATTATGTGTCAAAGTGTTATGAATGTTTAATGCTTTTAGTTTTTCATGCATGCAATTAGATCAAGGATTAATTGGTGAATTAAGATTAAGTTTTATTGGTTACTATTTACCCCTCCCCTCTCAGTAACTTAGCCTATCTTATATTTCCAACAATTGGTATTCAAGCTTTGTGGTTCTCAAAAAAGAAGTTTAACAACTTGAGCAAAGATCAGAGGCAATGGATGTATTCAGACTTGATAAGACTATTGACAATGAAAAGCTAGATTTGGAATTAGCTATTGAACAACTTAAGAAAGCAAAGGAGAAACTCTCTCAATCCTGAAAAAGAAGAAAAGATCTTGCAATACAGATGAATGACAAACTCTACATTGAAGAAAGAATTGAAGATATTCATTTAGAAAGTAATTCAGATGAAGCTAATGAGGCAATCAAAAAACTATTAGAAAAGAATGGTACACTTCAAGAAGAAGTAAAAAAGCTAAAAAAAGAACAAGAAATTCTATCGATAAGATTGTGTGAAGTTGTGGAAGAGAAAAGCAAGATAAAAGAAGAGTTAGAGGGAAAGAATAATGAAATTTGGCATCTATCCCTTCAAAAGGAAGACTTCATTGATTAGCTTGCTAATGTAAATGAAGAAATCATGAATCTAAGTTCAGAAAATGAAAGATTGGAGAATGATCTAAATACTAAAGAAAATAAATCAATGAGAGGATGATGAAATCTCAAATATACATGGATCAATTAAATAAGAAAATCCAATATAGATAGAAAGGCAAAGTAGGAATTGGATATATAGAAGAAGGTGAATCATCCAAGAAAGGAGCTCAAAAGAATCAAAGACCTACTTGTAGTCACTGTGGTAAGGTAGGTCATACATCAAACAAATGTTGGAGCAATGGTAAAGCTAAATTCAATGGAAAATGCTACAATTGCAATAAGCATGGTCATAGAGCTAATGAATGCAAAGAGAAACCTAAATTTGAAGGAAAATGTCACAAATACAAGAATCATGGGCACAAATCTTCTAAATGAAAAACTAATATATTGAATCCAAGAAAATAGATTGTAAAAGTTATATTTGGTTGGGACTACAACACTTGGTGCAGATGTCACTACTATGGAGAATTTGGACACATTGGAATAAACTACGTAAAACATCACACGAGGACAAGAGACACCACTACAAGATGTTTTATTTGTAAAAAACTTAGACATCTTTCCAAGAACTATATGAACACTGGAGGAATTGAAGATGGGAAGAAAGCTGAGGCTGATTACATCAGAAAAAAAATGAGACAATAGTGGATTATGAAATATTTTGAGAATGCTAGTCTGAGCAATGAAGCACATGTCACTCAAGAATTAGGTGACTCAAGCATTTATACTTGATCTCCCACAAAGGATAACTGAAAATAAGATTCTAAAGTAGACATCTTACATTAGTTCCAGTTAGTTAGATGGAAAGATCCATATCAACATTCAAGATGCAAAAGGATCATCGAGTATCTAAGGAAATTATAGACCTTACCAAGCTAGGTTAGATTGCAAGACCCTACCGAGCAAGGTAAGGAGAAACTTAGTCATTGTGTGGACATTGAGTCATAAATGGCTATACTGAGCAATTAATTCAAAACAAGTAGAAGATAGTCTATCATTGAGCAACTCATTTGTCATCGTGAATTTTCAAGAGCTTATGTGAAGAGTGATTTATATGCATCCAAGTGATCTGTGCAAATTGTTGTTGAGGTTTTTGGTGTTTTCATAAACCCTATCGAGAAATGGTATCCTCCAACAAAAAAACTAAGAAAGGATCTGAGATGTTAGTTCAAGCAGTTGAATGGAAAGCACCTGACTTCAAGTTGAGTCCAGCAATTGTGGAAACACTTGATCCTACTAGAGCTCAGTCATAGATTCCATCTAAGGTACTTCTAGTTAATGATATCCACTTAATTTTTTTTTGTTCAATTCAATACATAGGAACCCTATAAGTGGATGAAACTTTGGAAAAGCTATGTGTGAATGGTGCATTAAAACTCGAGCATCAACACTTGGAAACCAAGGGTTTAACCCACATTCCACACATGCCCTAAGAATTTTAGATAAAATGGATATGGTTTATCCTTATCTGTGTGTACAATAGGCAATTATGGTTGGAGAAGCCTATTCTCATTATAAAGAAAATGATTCATTGGATCATAGGGCTACCAATATTGGCCAAGGAAAAGACCACTAAAACCCTAAGTTGGGTAGAACTAGAGAAGAAAACCATTGTCGAATGGGATGGAAGAGATATGAAGATCAGCTATGTAGCTAAAGTTTGGAATTCATATAATTGCACACAAGATATATAGCTCCAGTAAACTCAATAGTGTATCATGTGAGGTAGTGGATCTTGTTTTCAAGGTGGTGAAGAACAACATATCCTTTGACCTTACCGAGTTGTTGTTGAATCAATTCAACAAAAACATGGAGAGAATCAGGACATCAAAGAATAACCTATTTAAGTTTGGTTCACTTTTAACCTATTTATTCTTCTTTGTGCAAAAATTTTTTCCCTTCAAAAGGTAAAATTGTATGGAGAAAGTATTTACCTATACTATATCAAATCAATGAGTATATATCAGAGATGGGTGAAAACTATGTCAATATCATGGACAAATATTTTGATTCATTCAAGGATAAGATGAATGACAGATTCATAATTCCTAAGAAACTTGTAGAAGATTACAAGGATAATATTTATTTTATGATAGATTGTGACAAAGTGTATATACAAGTAGTTAGACCAAGAGTGGTATGGGTCAAGCCTCTAGGCTATGAGGTTAATATTGATGACACCTAGCATATTGTTGAGGTATTGTTGAATGAATTGATGGACCCCAAGGCCACATATTTTGGTACATATGATGAATTCAAAGCCCAAATAGAACTAGAGATAAAGCTTCCTCAGGCTTTTAGCAAATGAAAGAAGAGGATAGCAAAACTAAGACAAACTAGCTCTACTCTCCTATTGACAGAAGGTAAAGGAGATGATATAGAAGGAGATAATGCAGAAGATGAGGCAAATGAAACAAAATAAGAAGAAGAAGAGCCAATAAAGAAGAAAGGTGAGGTTATCATAACCATCCTACCAACTCATCTATTGTAGTGTTTACAAGGAGAACATCTAGAAAGAAACTAAAATTGGATGAAGAAGCAAAATATGTGATTTTCAAACGGCCTCCACCCACATTTCAAGAAAAATTGAAAGAGATTGATTTTGGAGCTGGCATGGAAAACTTTAAATTATTAGGAATAAGGTGTCTCAACCTTGGATAATTCCTATTCTTATTATTTTTTTTGTAAATTTATTTTTTACAAATAATGTAATTAAGTGTGAGTGTACATGTCTAGTTGGCATGTTGATGTGTCACTCCACTTGCATGTGTTAGCATCTTGAATTGTTTGTAAAGAGATAATGACTAAAATGGTTATGAAAAATTCCTATGATGCGTAAGAGCTATCTTTGGAAGATATGATGATGGGTGAAAATGTGAAGACGTGGCAATTGATCATTGAGTATTGTACACTCAAGTCTCTATCTAGTGGGTTCCTACTTTTTCAGAGAATGGTAAAACCCTAATATGGTCGCTCTTTGGAAGTTGCCCTAAAAATGGAAAGTGCATGATATAAGCATTTTTATGGTTGTAGATAGGAGAGAGTGAAAAGTGTATTGTTGGTTGCTACTAGATTTGTGTTTCGTGTCATGAAAGAACTTGCATTGCAAGTGTGTTGTAACCTTTATGTTGAAGATAACACATTGTGCAGGTTCTGAAGGGATGGGGTTGTTTTATCGAAAGGTTTTTCCCCACCAGCATATATTTGTGTTTATGTATTTTCTTTCTCTATATATTTTCTATATTCATGGTTTCTTGCAATATTATTGTTTACATAATATCAAATCTGAAATTGTAAGCATTTAATAGGAATTTGCATAGTACTTTTCTTAAGGGATTAGTGTAGGAAGTTGTTTTTGCACCTGAGTTTCCTTACATAAATCATTGAGGTATGAGACTAGAAATGCAGATGAGAAGATGCAAGTTGAAGATATGGTTATGTCTAAGATAGGTAAATGGAAATATTCACTTGACCAACTTGCCCAATAGATTCCCAATGAACTAATGGAAAGAATTAAGCCAAGATGGGAACATGCCAAGAAAATGACAAAGGACATATATGAGTAGACTCTGAGGCAACTCATGTGAATCTTTAATGAAAAATAAGTGAAAGAGTCCATGGAGCAAAACAAAGAAAAACTCACTCTAAAGTTTAACACTTGTTTAATATTGATCAATGGCATTGAACATGTATTGAAGAATGCCACTAATACATGGAAGAATATTTTCAATCTTCATCAACAACATGATTTTTTTGTTAATGTCAGTGATAAAGATGATGGTGAAGATGATAAGGAAGAAGAGGAAAATGATGAAAAAGAAATAGATGATGATAATAAAGATAATGAGGAACAAGAATAGGAAGCCACTAAGGAGAATCCTCCTGAGATTCAAAGCATTAAGGAAAATGACCTTGAAAAGATTGCAATAGCAGTTATAGCCCCACTTCCTCACTCTATGAGAAAATATTTAAATCCATCAAGCTCAGAGAAAGCTATTGTGAAGTTGGTTGTGACAAACACTACAAATCCAAGCACTCAACCAATCTTTGCACCTTTTTAGCTTAGTATCTCACTAATTGAAGTAACCAACACTTCATCTACAGAGCAGTTAGTGCTTCCTCCTTCATTAATTTTGGCCACTTAGCAAAAAGATATTTCTTCAATAAGTGTAATATCTACTTTTGTTTCTAGTCCTTCCATTTCCACTATTGTTATTATTCTGAGTATACAAATAATTAGTACTAAGATAGTTGAGAGCAAGCCTCAACTGAGAACTAAGGTCTCCGACAAAGGCAAAGATAAGGAAGAAGACATTGATCATGATGAGGATATAGTTATCCCAAATTGGGATATCTCTCCTCTAAATCCTGATCAAATCCATATAGTAGGAGAGATTTTGCAGAAGAAAGCTAAGCAATAGAGGCTTAGGGAAGAAAGAAACAGAGAGCATCAAGTTCTTGAACATGTAAAGAACATTCTTATAGATGCACTCAGCACTGAGGTTGACACTTCTCAACCTATTTTGGCCCAATTAGCAGAAGTGGTCTAGAAATTCAATGAATATTTGAATGGGCAAGAGAAATTGTTGCAAAGAGCAGAGAAGAAATTTGAAAATAAAGTATTGGAGCTAGTAGCACAAAAGATTGCATTATACCAAGTAGACCTATCTACTATTCTTAGCTCATTGGAAACCTCTACCAAAAATGTCACTTCTCTATTCGGTAAACTATGTGATACATCTATCTTCTGGTAGGAAATCAAAGATAAACTCTCGAAGATAGATGAAGATCTGAAGGCAAGTGCACACCGTTGTCACTTGATTTGAGCTATAGTTCTGCTCATTACACAAAGATCATATTTCTAATTGATATGTAAGAAGAACTACTAAGGGAAGAATCTAGGATAAGGGCCACACTTGTAGATATACAAGGCATGATTCTTCCAAACATGGATGCATTGTAGAAACACATTACACATGCTAAAAATCTCATCCATGATAACAACTTCTCCATAGCTGATCACATGATGGAGTTATCAACAAAAATTCAGATTGAATTAGGTGCAAGCAAGGTGTTGCAAAAAAATTAAGACAAGACAATGTCACTGATTTTAAAGGTACATTATAACTTCTTATCACATTTTCGAATAACCATGTAGCATACACCTTTGGAATTTATGTCAAAAAGGGGGAGAAGATGTAATATGTAAAAGGGAGAATATGTAATGATACAATAAAAAGGTAGAAGATGAGAAGATGTATATAATGTGTAAAGTATGTTGAATATATATGTAAGGGGGAGCATCATAATATTATACATATACATGTACATATATTTAGATTAAAATCTCTTACAAAAGAAATTTTGGAAAATCTCAAAAACAGAGTATGTCATCAAGTTGAAGACACAAGATGGAGACTAAAAATTATTTTGAACTTTTTGAATTCGGTTTTGATTGATAAGTGTTTTTGTCACTAATGCCAAAGGGGGAGATTGTTGACATTAAAGTCAAGTTTTTTTATTAGTAACATACACACTTATTTAGATGATTAGTAGCTACCGAGCTTATAGTAGAGTTAAAAGTGTTAACCAATTAATTCAAGCTCTATTGAGTTCTACAGTTGCTACCAAGTTCTAGGAACAATATTTAGTTTGCATTGAGCAGTATCTACGAAGTTGGTGATTATTAGTGTAAAACAAGCTTCATAGTTTTTATCAAGTTTCTCAGTGCAAAATGAGTTCTCTAGTGCTTACTGAGTTCACAGCTTCAACAATGTGAATCTAGTGTTAGTGGAGCTATATAGTGTCAACCAAGTGATTCAATTTATACTGAGCTCACAGTGATAATATTGACTGAGTGATGCAATGTCAACCAAGTGATTTAGTTTATAGGACAAGTTTCAAAGTGTTCACCAAGTCATTGGTGTAGACCGAGTTCAAACTACTTGGAAGTGATTGGTATGAACTAAGCTTCTACATCTACCGAGTGCATGATGATGTCAACCATTGACAATGGTTGCCAAATATCAGAACCTCACTGATTTTGTCTTCAAAACCCAAGTATCTACAATTGAGTGGACTTTGTGTATTTTTATGAAACTTGTATTGTAGCTAACTTTGATGAATTGTAATTTGGACTGGTATATATGCATTGCATTGTATTACATCCAAAGAGGTATTGAAATATAGAAGTGCGAAGTAAGAAGGTTACAAGTTGTATAAGGAGCAACAAAGATTTATCTATTACAACAAGGTGATCATTACACTCAAAGGAATCTCATTCAGAAAATCAAAGTTGTAGATCAGAGATCAGCCATTGGTTCATCATAACAAATGGAACAATTAAATCCTTTCACAAGGTAGACTTAACAGTCTTTTGTAAATCTCTTTACCAAGTGCATACTTCATTGTATGTTTATAAATCATTTTGCAAGGTGGACCTAGTAGTCCTTATTGCTCCTAATAGTGTAGATCATTAGAAGTGATCATTGCAAGCCTTAGCAGGCCAACTTTATATTGCAGTACTAAAGCTTGTGGGTATCATCCCCACCTCATTTTTACTTTCTATTTGGAAGGTTTTTTGGTCACCATATTGTGTGTCAAAGTGTTATGAATATTTAATTCTTTCAATTTTTCATGCATGCAATTAGATCAATGATTAATTAGTGAATTAAGATTAAGTTTTAGTAGTTATCGATTCAGCCCTCCCCTCTTAGTAACTTAGCCTATCTTATATTTCCAATAGTACCTGTGTAGTTGTACATTTCTTTATGATCTTATATTTATATTGGATGGTTATATTCTATTGTACTATATTTGATTTCAAAGATCTTAGAAGATAATGTATATTCTTTGAGTTGTTCATACCCTGTGACTTGTACAATGGATGATTACACATTCTGATTATTTCCAAGTGACATCCTATAATTCTATATTATTTTAATGGATTTGTACTAATGATTATTCTTTGATATGGATTTTTTATGTATCAAATTTAGTATTAATTAAACTTAAATGTGATTCAAAGTCATGGAACCTTAAGAGATGTAATATGTTTTGATGGTTGTATGTATGTGAGTTATTGATTCCACTATATTATAACTATTGTTGTTATTTATCTTTATGTTTAAAAAAAATATTTGGAAAACTTAGTGAAACTTTAGGTTATTTTCTTTGGGTTCTGTGTTGGGGCATTACACTAAACCCTATCATGTTTCATGGATCAAGGATGAGCATAAGTTTTTGGTAAGTAACCAATGTGTTGTGAAATTCAAGATTGGAAACTACTCTGATGAAGTTCAATGTAACATTATGCCTATGGATTGTTGCCATATTCTATTGGGCAGACCTTGGTAGTATGATGGACATTTTTTGCATGATGGTAGATTGAATCAAGATACTCTTTGGGTGAATGGAGTGAAGAAAAAATTGTTGCATTTGATTGAAGTTCCAAATGAGGTAAATTGTACTTCTATTAGAGTTTGTATGGTCAATGAGAAATAATTTGAGATGAAAATGAAGAAGAACCAAGTTTTTTTTTTCTATAATTACTAAAGGGCTGAGTTGTGGTAGTAATGGATAAGTCAAAAAAAAATAGTAATGGCCGATTAATACAAAATAGTAATGGTTGAATGGTAGAAGACAATAGAGGCCAAGTAATAGCAACACCTAATAGTATTGGTTGAGTGCCAGTGGAAATCAAAAGCCTAATGAACAAGTACAAGGAGATTTTTGTAGGATATATCCTTGATGGTTTACCACCAATATGAAGAATAAGTCATTGTATGGATCTAATTCCTAGAGCTAATTTGTCTAATTAAACATAATATAGATTGACCCCTCCTGAGAATGAAGAACTTAACAGACAAGTGCAAGAGTTATTGCAAAAAGGTTTGATCAAAGAAAGATTGAGTCCTATTGAGCTATCATTTTGCATGATGCTTAACGATAGGAATCCTTTCGAACTCCTCTCTTGAAAAGCTAATCTAGGATCAGCTCCAAAGTTCTAGGTGATCTTACGACCTACTAGAATCTTCTTAATTGAAGATAAATGTGTATGTTCATGAGGAGGCCTTTGCTGGTTCCATCCAATTTTAGAAAAGATATTTGATCTGTTGTTTTGAAAAGTAACCACAAAAGAGATATATTTTTGGTATCTTTTATTTTATCATGAATGCAATTTATTGATGCAACTATATGAATTCCTATTTTAACCAAGTGTTAGCAAAGAAAATAACAATGATCAGGTAACGAGAGATCAAAGCAAATAACTTGAAAGGAAAATTCCTAATGGACATAAACCATAGTAACAACATGTTTGTGAGTTAAATCATCCAAAAGATCAGGTAGGAAACTAATGAAAATAGGAGCAGTGCTTCCTTAGTTCCACTGATGCAATCATTGATGGGAACTCAATAATAACCAAAAGATGTTTCACTTCTCATCAAATTACAAGGCCATAGAAAGAAGGCTCATGTGAGACAAGAAGCTATGCAAGAATAATAGGTGAGTTTTTCTCCAACTCAGTATGTTAATAGAATTCATTAACATGAGGCAAACACCTGGACTAAAAGGTCACACAATCATAACAACATGATAAAACCACTAGCTCCATTATTATTCATGAACATGCATTCACAAAAATAACATACTCTGACAAGAACTACACTCATAATAAGAGCACCAATAGCATATATTATTGTATCAAAATAATAGCTTGGAGTACATATTACATCCATGTATTTGTAAGAAATCATATCCTCCCTTTGTGCTAGGAGAGAGAGTTCCTAAAATACAACTCATGCAAAAAACTAATTAAAAAAATCTAGTTATATACAAACTAACTCTCCAAATGGTGCTAAGTAGGTCTCCACCCTGGTTTATATCAATTAATGGGTGCATAAACATTTACATGACTTAAAGCAATGAAAAAAGAAGTAGATAAGAAGAAGGAACCTGCAAGAGGATTTCAGAGTCACTAGAAGCTCTAAAAAAGGAAGCTTAACCTTCTCTGAATGTTTCTGATAATTGAACTATTGTTAGAATGTGTTTCTTATGCATGGAATGCTCTTAAAATAGCAATTGACAATTAAGTCTCAATGCACTACTACTTCTTCAAAATTGTCGATGCACCTCTAAGAATAGTGCACCTATGTACCTTGATGAAAGGTTCCAAAAATGTAAAATTTTCCCAAGTGTCAAAATTGAATTTCTAGCATCTGGGTTTTCTTCCCCTTTACACCAAAATGATCTCTGGATTTTTCCCCTTTAACTTCTCAATTATCTATGTTACTTTGGTAGCCTTTGGTAAATCTAAAGCTCCATACTTATCCTTTAATAATTGTTGGTAATTGCTGACCTCTATATGGGTTGCCGCAAAATCCTCAAGTTTGGTGTCTAGCTCCAATAATACATCCTCAGTCTTGAATGTTTTCTTGATATATTCATTTGATGAAGCATCTTTGAAGGTTCCTCATAATTTTTGGACCACTGATTACATCATGTTGAGCTTTTTTTTCACTCATCTTCAAAAATCTCAAGGCAAACAACGTTATAGTACCTTTCTACTTCCAAAAATTTCTCTTGATTTTGGTCCCTTTATCTCTGAATATCCTCATACAGTCCTTGCATGACTTTATTCCTAACATACATCTTCTCAATCCAATCATTGGGCTTATCAAGCTCCTAAGTTGTATATACTTCCATGAGTGTACAATACCTTTGACCTTGTATTGATGTCAATGCCTGAAGGTCTTTTGCCTTATCCATCAACCCAAAATAATGGCTCACTATAGACCCAAACTTATCCACACTTGACTAAATATGGTGTAACAGGTTCATTCCCTTATCAACAGTTAAACCCAACTACCTTTTTTTTGTGAAACATAACCTCTCTCTCCAACCATGTCAGTGTACTACCCATTGGAGACATGTACTTGACTCAAGAGGTGGTTTCTACTCTAGGCCCCTTCCCCTTATCAGTCTTCTTTGGAGTCTTCTCCCCTTGAGAAAGATCAATAGTTGGAGTCTCTATATCTACTTAGGCTAAGGTCCTAGCCTCTATATTGTGAGGATTTTTTTGAGGCTCTTTGCGTATTTGCCTCTCCCTCGATACTTCATCAACTTGCAGTTGTTGGGGCTATTCTTCCTCTGCTAGTTGTTCTTTTGTTTCTATAGTGAGTAGAAGTGGTGTTGTTGAGCCTTTGTCTAAGAATGAAAAATCTTGAGATGGTGGTGGTGGTATACCCAGAGGTCCTTGAGGTAGAGGTTGCATTTGACTCCAATCCTCTCCTGAGGATTCACTCCTAGGGTATCTCTTATCTTTTCTCCCACCATCTTAGTACCTACTAACATGAAGTCAAAATCGAAGAGATTAAAGACATCTATTTCTTTCCCCTCCATATCATCTATCCATTGTTGTGGTTTATCCTTTGATATTGAAATGTGAATGGGCTCCTTTTGAGGAGATGGAGGGGTCAAGGTTGAGCTTATTCTCATTTCTTCTTTTGTTGCCCATGTTTAGTGAGTCCTCTGACTTAAGGGGACATATTCAATTTGTTCACCCTCTTCTTCTTTAGCTTCAGCATCTGGGATTGTTTTTGGAACCTATGGGGGTGGATTTTTTTCTTCTTCAATCTTCTCCTTCGTGTCCCCACCATAGTAGATATTATCCTTGCTCTTTTTGGAGTGATGGGGGAGGCTTCTTCCTCTGGTGCAACTACTATAGGTACCCTCTATTTTCTAGCTATACATCTTCTATCTATTCACCCTCCACCTATTCTTTTTTCACCTAATCTTCCTATGTGGGCTCTTGTGGTTCTTGGTTGGGCACTTTTTTGACCTCTTATTCAAGATCTTGAGCTTTAGGCTCTTGTTCCTTGGTAGAAACTCTCTTCCTTTTTTTCTTTCCCTTATTCACCATAAAGTACTCAACCTCCCTCTCATGCTGATGTACCATTTCTAGCCTCACTAGGGATTGAGTAGGGAAGGTTGGTACTATAACTTTTGCACCCTTACCCTTCATTGGGTGTCTTGTGGCTTGAAGAGGAATAGCCTAAGGAACTAGATCGAGTTTGAAAGGCTTCTTGATTCATTCCTTTGTGAATTGAATTATGTGCCTAGATCTATGATTAATTTCTACATTTTTATCTCTTCCTATCTTTGCATTCATAATAGGCCTATCATAAATCTTGTCCCTATTATATGGAGGATCCAAAATATCTTTTGTGTCTTTCTCGAAAACCTTTAATGGGATCTTCATCTTGAGCACCTTTTCTAACAAATACAGAGTCATCTTACAATGGTCCCTTATGTAGATATCATAGTCATCTATTGCATTCATCCAATGGTCTTCCAATGCATCTTCATGTACAAATTGCTTCCCTTCCATATGATGCACCATCCCTATGTTGTTGAAGTAAGGGCAAGGGGAGTTGTACTCTTCTAGGGGATATTGATCCCAATCCAAATTGAAGGTCATTATATCCTACTTTTTTTTGACCTTGAAAGAACCAATTACCATGGGCTAGAGCCATGTCTTCTTATGATGTCTTTTTACTCTATCATATTCAGATGTAAGTTAGCATGTAATCTCCAACAAAATGAGCCTATCCAGTGGATACCTCTAGAGCTTCTTTAGGTTTTCCAACATACAGGCTACCCTTAGGTAAGTGAATGTTTTAAGTTGGATGTAGTATGTGTCAACCTCTGTGATCTTGGCCACTACTTCCACTAACATCCTTTTGGAATAATCACCCTCTATGAATTGAATGATTGCAAATATAAAACTGTCATTCACCACCCTATAGTCTATGCTTTATTCTGAAAGTTTCTTCTTGACCAGTTGAGGGTACACCACATAAGGCTAGACATTAGCATCTTGCATGCTTCTCTTTTTATAAAGTCCTAGGTAGTTTGTGGACCTTTCTTGCAATAAGTACACCATGTATGATGTCATATAGAATCTTGGATCAGCTTTAATGGCCATGAGCTTCTTGTGGAGATTATCACTAAGGATAGTATCCTAGTCTATTGGCATTTTTGTCATCCTAATGGTATCAATAAAATGGACCATCCATGTGTAAAGATGTCCAACCATAGGGAGTCCCATTACTCTGCTCAAAAGCACAATTGCTTAGCCAATATCATCCTTCATGTACCCTTGTGTCATATCCAATTTGTCAACTCTACGACCTACTGGTGTTCTATCTATTATGAAGGAAGATTGAATTATTTATTTGGCTTCCTTTTTATTCTCCTGATACCCTCTTTCTACCTAGTCATAGGTTATCTTCACATATTGATCGACTCTTGGGAGATGGAACTCTTTCTCAATATTCCTAGGTCACAGGTTCAAGACTATCTCCACTCTGACACTCTTAACGACATTTTCTTTAGACACATAATGTTTTGCCAACATCATAATCAACTTTGAGGACTATACTAAAGTTGGGTGTGAGGCTATGTTGACTAAGCTTGAACACATAAGTGCAGATACCATGGAAAATATGTTCTTTAGCTTGTTGCAAATGGTGAGGAATGTATTCTAGTCAGTGTCACCAAGTTTTGTATCTCTAATCTTAGCATGTCCATCTTGGAAACAAGATTCTCTGGGTGAACCTTGGTATTTGAAAAAAATGGGTCTAGAAGCTATCTTTTCTACCATTGAGAAGGGTGATGATGCAATTTTATTTGCATAAGAGAGAAATATTATTTTGAAAAACTAAAATTAGACCACAAAAAGAAACCCCTAAAAGATCAAAACCTAGCACAAATTCATCGAAGACAGTTAGAAACAATAAATTCCCCCCCATAAACCCTATTATCCAAATTAGAAAACCTAACAAACCCTAACAAGTGTGCTAGGTGTGTTAAATAGTCCCTATTTGACCATTTATGTGCAATTACACATGTGTGCACATGTGCACCTTGGTGAGGTGCGAACATGTGTTGTGGCAATGTATATTAGGGAAAAGATTAAGTTTTGATGCTTTGTACACAAAGAGTGTGCACATGTGCACCCTAATATGCCTTTGTGCATTGGAAAGTATAAAGAGGTGTACATGTGTACACCTTGAGGAGGTGTACACATGAGCACCTTTTCCTTAGGTTTCTTCACTCAATTTTAGGTTAAAAGGTGTGCACACCTTTTAATGACTTAGGTGTTGTTCTTTTTAGTTTGTTAGGTTTTTAAAAGTGAAAGAAGGTACACACATACACACCTTGAGGAGGTGTACATGTGTGCACCTTCTGGTGTCTTACATTGTTTGTGTTATGTGCAAGTGTTAAGGATGAAGTGCACGTGATGGGGTGTAGAGGTGTGAAGAAAACTAGAGTTGAGAAAGCAATGAAAGTGTTGGGGGGGGGGGGGTTATATAGACCTTGGACCCAGGGTGTGCACCCTTTGTAGGTGCATACAAGTTCACATGTGTGCATCTCTTGAGGAAGATGAATGTACACTTATGCACTGAGTGCACCTACACACCCTAATGGGGTGTGCATGTGTGCTAGTGCACATTTTTGCACTAAAAACACAATTTTTTCATTTTCTCTCTAGTTTCGACACATCAGATACCCATTCAATGATTAAGGCTTGACTTGGACTCCTGGGGGAGTCCAAAAATGACCTAGGCCCCAGACTAAGGGTTTGGGAGACAAATATTTACTAGGGAGTCCCCATTTCTAGGAGAAAGTGGAGCATGCATTTTGAGACCACAATAAATAGCCCCAACAAAAAGAAGAAATGACAAAGGTATTTCTTCATCAACAAGAATTTTGTTGGAGTTGTTTCTAGGTAAGGAACATTTCAAGTGGGTTTAAACCTAATACCATAAAGCATAAGATAGGGACAAGCCTAAGGATGAGCTAAATCCTATATTCAGCAAGGCTAAATGTTAGTTCTAGACTAACATTAATAGAGTCATCAGGACTCACTTCACTTTAGGCTCTGTAGGGCCAAGGTGGGAAAACCTTAGCGATTGATCTTATTAACTTTGTACTCTTCTCTAAGAGACTATCCCCTATAGCAAAAATGGTCACTATTCTTCTATGGTTTACTGATAAATTTCTTGATCATAGTAGCTAACTACAACCAAAAATTGTCTACAAATAAGCAATGACCAACACTTTTAGTTCTTAGTACATAAAATGGTAAATTGATAGTCAATTAAAGATTTAGATCTCAGCATAACCTAGGTATGCAATAGTAGAGAACATGCAATTTCTAAGCTAACCAATCCCTTATCCATCGGGCATCAACTAAACCTTAACATATACATGGACACCTGAAGTATACTCATAGATCCAAACATCTAATATATCTATCTGACTTGCAAATAGACATCTATTTTCATAAGAACTCTCATACTTATTGAGTATCCTCCTGGTGAAAAATGCAACCCTATCATGGTAAATAAGCATTTACATGGCTCTCTATTCCAATAGAAAATCTATCCAGACATATAATCTTAAGGGATTGCAATTGAGTATTTATTCTTAAATACAAAACATTGCAAATAACAAAGGAAGGAGATGAGAATCATAATGAAAATGAGAAAAATGAAGCTCTTGTATTAATCTCATTAAAACCAATACATCATCTGTGTGTCAAAACTTAGAAAACAACATGAAGGAATGACTTTGTAGTATAAAATGCTTCAAAAGAAATACATTGTTGTTGTTCATAATAGAGGAATACTAAGAAGAAAATGGTATCACAACTCTAGAACTGGAGCCAACCTTGTGGTCTCACTAGTCATAAAAATTGGAACCTATACAAAGAGTAGAGAAGAAAGATTTTTAGAGGAGAAGAAAATTCTAGATCTGTAATATGATTCTAACATGTTTCCTACTAAAATTGTCTTCATCCTGATGTTGTTGAAACTAGTCTTCTTCATCTACCTGCAATCAAAATCATAAATGTTGTTGTAGAAATATTTGATATATCCCCTTAAAGCAATTTGCAAAATATTCTTTGAAGAAAATATCAGATACACATCATAATATGTGTTGGAGCTTCAAATCTAATTTTGTTTTGTCACGTCTGCTTTTGCCGTGAAATTCAACTATACTAGTGGCAAAAAATTCACTACTTCCAATTGCCTCTAAAACATTCAATTTTACCTTTACAGCTAGTTAATGAAATCAAATATGAAACAAATCTGAACATATCTGATCTTATTTCATTTTGGAAACATCAAATCAGCATTTGCACTAAGGATGCCCCAAAATTACAAAACCTCCTGTAGCTATTTTTGGTGAATACCTCTATAAAAACCAACTATAGAAATGGAAAATTCATCTCTTTTCGATTCCATTAGTATATTACATTACATGTTTCAAATAAAAATCATTTCTTTGAGGTCAATTCAAAATTCCAGCCCCCGGGCTATGAACAAAGCTTTAAAAAATGGAAAATTTAAAATATTACATAGTTAAAAATATATAAAATCTTAAAATCAATTAATTTTTTCATTCTTTGAAATTCTGATGCATTGAATATCTTTGGATTTTAATTTTTTTTTAATTCACTTTCCATTCCCTTATCTCTCCAATTCATTGGTTCCAAGTGTTGGATTCTAGTTCATTGAGATGCCCAAGCAGGACCCTCTCAACATTACTTAAAATTATACAACACTTGAAATATTTGAACTCTGAACTCATGATGTCACTACAACCTGAAAATCTCATAGCATCTTAAACTTTAATTTTTCCTCTCTTGACTATACAATCCTCATAACATCGCGGGTCCTCCTCTCCCTTTGCACAATCTTACAAAACTGTCATAATATCGTAATCTTCAAACTTTTCCTCACAACATTACAATATTTCATAAGATCATAGCTTCCTTTGTTGTACCCAACGACCTCATGATGACCCCTCCAAAGATGCCACGTGGCACTTTATTCGACATGTATTTGAGTTTTATTACAATATTTCATAAGATCATAGCTTCCTTTGTTGTACCCAACGACCTCATGATGACCCCTCCAAAGATGCCACGTGGCACTTTATTCGACATGTATTTGGTCAAAACTCATTGACTCGTAATTGCCTTGACTGGATGGGCTCCTCCTCAGATGACCTACGAGTCTTAAAAGACTTGTGCCCTTTAAGGCATCTTTATGTGTAAGCCTCCATCTTAAAAAATAACATGACAAAATGTCACCCCGCTAATGTGGGATTAAATGTTGAAGGCAATTGTGAAAGCCCACCTACAAAATTTCTCTCTCTTGTTGTGGATGTTGCTTGCAGATGTCATGGGCTTTCTTCATGCCTTAGTTGGCAATATGGAGTTTTGTTCTAAGGGAACCTCTATTACTCACGTTGTCCTCCTCTATTTCACATTGTGATCGCTCTATATTTTTCCACAGACTGTAGCCTTTTCCCTCAGATCTGTTCTTTGGGCATGTGCTCCATTCCCATTTCAAACTACTGTGGATTGTAGGAATTTGACCCTCATCATGGAAGCTCAACTAAGTATATAAAATCAAGCATACCTTTGGCTGCAGTTTGTATTGCTAATTTTTTACATCTAGGAACATAGTTATGCTAGCTAAGATCGAGAGGAAGACTTGGCTGCCCCAAAAACAATGAATGGTTGCATAAATATATGGCTTAAATTTTCTTTTGTTAGTAATTTATGTATTTTAAAGAAGGAAGTTGGACGCATTTAATTTTTCATAATATAGATGCTTTATATTCACTTCACTTCTCTCTATGGCTATATTATTTTAGTAATAAAAATTGAATTGGAATTACTTCTCCATTAAACATTGATGTTAGCTTGTGTCTTGAAAATAAATGGAGTGGAAACGGTGAGAGTAAAGGAAGCTTCACTTGATATCAATGACCAGGTTGCGATTTCCCTGCAGATCCACCTTAGCTGTGGATTATCATCCCTCCTTTGTGTCGTGATTGTCCTATTTGACATGCCATGCTCTCTACTGTGGATTACCTCCTCTCCCATGAGATTCCCTTGATATATTTGGGATCAATTTCAATAGCCTTTTTGGCATCTATAGTAGCACATCCATACTCCTCCAGCTTTTTGTGTGCAAAAGCACAATTTTCCAAATATATTGCATTCTAAGTGTTCAATTCTATAATCTTGAGTATAAAGCTATATGGCTTGTGAAAAATTGTGTGCTCGAAAAGTTGTATTAGCAAAGGGCCTTTATTTCCTCTACTCTGACATAGCCATCTGTGCCCATTGATTCTTTTTCCGGAGAATGAAACCTTCCATAATCTGGGGATTTATAAGATATCCACAATCTATAATCTCATCTTGAACAAAGAATGACCAATAAGAGAAACAAGGCTTAAAAGGTGAGGGCAAACAATCACAACTAAGTCTCAAAATCTCTATGATGTGGCAGTTCAGATAGCACACCATTATCCACATAGAAAATTATCCTTAGTATTTTAATTATATCAAAATACATAGATTTAACATTAACTTGGTTGGAGTAACCATGTTTTTATGTTCATTTTGCATATCCCACCTGATCTTGAAAGACTTTTCATACACATTAAACTATCATATCACTATCAACTTTAAGCACTATAACATTTTCCATCCCACTATCTTGACGATTTGATGAAAATAGTCTGGCCGCAAAGTGGGTCCAACTAATTTTTTTTTTTGAACTAAAACAACTGACCCTTCACATTATTCCACTGAGACCTTGGTATTGACTGAAATCAAATTCAAACCCTTGAATAAAACTTTAAAACACATTTCACCCATTTTTGCAAACTGTAATTTATGCCCAACTACCTCTGAGACTGGCCTTAAAAACTGACTTAAATACCTTATCAAACCCTGGGATTTGACAAACTAGCTCTTTATTCAACATCCTTGCACCCTTCTAGATCTCGTTGCATGACGACTTTAGGGTCAAAAGATATTGACATTCAAAATTGCCCAATTAAAACTGCCTGCAAACCAACATATTAGAAAACAATGAGATGCATTCAGTTTCAGCTTTGAAAACATGGAAAACAAATACTTGAAGGCTTGAAAACTAGGGAATTAGTTTATTTCCATGAGGAGAATATAATTCTATGACTGGAAACATCAATAGAAAAGTGTTTTTTGCAAATGGAATGGTCGTGGGAAAGTGTGCAAACAAATTTTTCAAGGTTTACAAGCTAGCACACTTGAAGTATTTTTGGATTAGAAAGAAATGGTACAAACCATTTGATCCAAGCAATCACAAATTTAGAGGTATAACATCCCGAACAAAGGTACTGATCAATCTACATTTTATGACACCAGTAAAAAGTTATAAATTGCATTTGGAATCACATTTGAAAACTAATCAAATAGATTTTTCATAGGCTCAAATCTAGAGTGTAGCAAGTGTGTGACCTCTAAATGCAAAAAGAATTTTCTCATTTCAATCAACTGGGTCAAAATTATAATCGATCAAACAAGACTTCCCAGATTTCTAAGAAATATACATCAACATGATAGAGATAAGTGACCAACTTTAAGGGATTCAAATAGTCAAAACATATCAAAATGACATGAAAATTGAAACATAAGTTCACTAATATGATACCAAATAATCCCAAAGTGGCAAGTCATGAAACATTACTGGGTATAAGATATTGAAATGAAAACTAGGTCTCATATCACTATTTGACACTTAGGCAAAAATGTAGAGATGAATACTGCTCAAAACAGAACTTCACAGAACAATTTAGAATGTCAGTTTATCATTATAGGATGCATAGACATGTTGAATGCAAGGTGTTAGAAACATAAAGCACCTTATAGACCTTAAAATGACAATCGGGTGCACAAGCAAGAAAATGCATTTATAGGGCAAGTAACTCAAAATTTTGGGATGGTACTCAAAACGAGAATGCAATTTTGGGTCCCATCACATTCTTCTAACATGTGTCAAATGGAAACTAAATCTTGAACAATTTGAACAACTTTCAAGTTCTTTGATGGTCAAAACTTTAGAATCTTGAATCTTCAAGCTCAATGTGTGCATAGTGTATTCATTTTCTTTGAAATTTCAAAGTGCAGTATATCATGAGATTATAGCAACTTGGAGACAATCTTTCACTCCACCAGTCCATTCATTAGGAATCCTCATAAAAATTTTGTATAAACCATTGTCTGACTAGATGAGAGAATCTGTTCTGAGGGTTCTTGATGGGTTATCAATTTTGTATTTCTAGTCCTTAGTAATCTCTTTTGATTCTACTTCATGGACCTCACATGTTTCCATTTGATTCTTCCATGAAGAAATTTCTATAGATAGTGGATAGCCATTTTGGAGTGCATATCCCTATTGCCTGACTACCTTTCCAAATCTTTTGAAATATTTATCTTAACACCATCTTTTTAATTTTTTTGTTATGTACCCTGGCCAGTCTTAGAGAGTGTGGCTAAGGGATTGGTGTCATTTCTCATAATCTTTTCTTTAGTTTGATAACCTCTTCATTCCTCTTTTATGAACTTTTGGAAACTCTCATGCCAAATAATAATCTTAACAATTCTTTGAAAAAACCCTTTAGTTTAAACTAGTAAGTTTGAACTATCCCTTTGCTACAGTTAACCTTGATTTGAAAACACTAAGACACTCAATCTTTAAATTTGTAAAGTGTTGAGAACTATCAATCTGCACTTTTGATTTCAAGACTAAAAGTCCTTTACACATGTAAGTAACATTTGTTTTTAGTTGGTACAAGAAACAAAATCATCTGAATGCTTTGACAAAGAAATACCTCTTCCTAAAATTTGAAACCTCAAGAAGTGATCTATGAAATGTGTCAAGAAATTTTTTTGATTGCACCTAACCCCTAGACTGATAGAAAAAGACAGACATGACTTTGAAAGCAAACACACAACTGAAAGCAAACGCAATTGCAAAAATTAACACACTTGCAAATTATTATTATTTTGGTGGAATGTTTTCCATTTTTAGGCCTCGAAGTAGTATCTTAGGAACTTCCCATTAACTAAAAATGGGACCAATTCCTTTGTAATGAACTCAACCTAAAAGTATTTTCTCCCAAAATCTCCACAATTTGATAAGGGTTAATTGACAAGTGTTGAAACTTAGTGTGACTACCCAACTTTTCTTTTGTCGTGTCCCATAGGAGAACATGATCAAATATTCTAAAAGATTTAATTATGGCCCACTTTTTAAACCACTATTTGATGACAACTTGATGTTTCACCATATGCTCCAAAGTTGTTGTTCCTTTCTCATCCAATTCCAAGAGATTCATTAATCTAATATGAACTCTATCAGTGTCCTCAGCTCATCCCTTCACAAAATTTAACATTGGAATTCTAAGGTTAAGTGGGAACAGTGGTTCTTATCTGTAGACAAGTAAATAGGGAGATGTCCCCAAAGCATTTTTATCCTAAATCTATTTGTCCATAATGCATATTTTAGTTGAGTGCACCAATCTTTTGGGTTTTCCTCTAGCAATTTATTTATCACTATAATCAAGTTCTTATTGGTGGACTCAACCACACCATTGCCTTGGGGATAGTAATTAGAGGAGAACTTGATTATGACTTGATTGTCTAATGCCCATTGAGTAGGGAAGATTGATGCAAAAGATTATTCATTATCACATACAAGGAAAAATGACATACCAAACCTTGTGACAATGTGTTCTTCCAAGAAATTTGTAACCACCTTTTTTCTATAATTTCAAAAAGTCTTAGATTCTATCCAATGTGTGCAATAGTCTATAGCTATGAGGACAAAAATATGTCTTGTAGATGATGGTGGATTTACTGGACCAATAAAGTCCAGCCCCCACTTAGCAAAAGGGTGTACCTCGAACACTAGTTGTAGTGGCATAGTTGGATGCCTTTCTCTATTGGCACTTGTTTGACAAATGTGGAAAGAATGTACATGTTAAAATGTTTTCCTAAAGATGGTAGGCCAAAAGTAGCTTGATCCCAAATTTATGTGAGTTGTGGCTTCTATTAATCCATGTCTTGTGCCATATCTATCATGAAACTATTCTATAACTTTTTTCACTTCATTGTATCCCAAGAATTTCAAAGAAATCTCCTCATAGTTTCTTTTGTAAAGTTTTCTATCTTGCAGCATATAGGATTCACATTTCATCTTGAGCCCTCTATGCTAGGAACTATTCATCCAATTGGGATATTGATTTTGCAAAAGATAGTAAATAATATCTTCATACCAAACATCAATAATTATTCCTTGATCAATATCCACTTGAGACACTATGATCTTTTGTTGATTATCAATGTTGATTTTTTCATCAAATCTAATTTCATTATCATTACCAATCTCATTATCAACTATCATCTTGGTCAATCCTTGCCCTCTTACTAACTTCATTGGTTGAATATCCAAATTGAACTCTTGCAATATAGCCATCCATTTTCCTCATCTCTCACCTAATTCATTTTGTATTAGCAACATTTTAACCATAGGAATAGGTACAATTTCATATACCTTGCTCCTAAGTATACAATGGCAAAATTTCTTAACTGCATTTATCAATGCGAAAGATTGTTTGTCAAGATTATAATAGTTTAACTCAACATTCTTGAGTGGGAAACTCATGAATGTGATAGGTCTCTCATCCTCTTTGTCTTTATTTTGAGTAAGAATCCTAACGCATGAATTTTTTGAAGCAAATGAATAGATTTTGAATAGTAAATCATAATCTGGACTCACAAGAACTAGGGTTGTAGAGATTTCTACTTTGATGGCTTCAAGATATTTTTTTATTTTAGGAACCCATTCATCTTTGCTCCTTTCTTGAGTAGGTCATTAAGAGGACGTACTATCTCAACAAATTCACTAATGAATTTACGTACAAAATTGATTTTTCCAAAGAAAGATTTCAGCTCTTTACAACTATGAGGAGGTGACAAATTGAGAATGGCTTCTGTCTTTTTAGGATCAATAGATATCCCAACTCCATAAATAATATGACCAAGAAGCTTTCCTTTTGTACCCCTAAATGAACACTTTTTGGGATTCAGTGATATGCCATACCTTCGACATTAGTTGAACACTTGTTTCAAGTATGCAATATGAGTACTCCTATCTTCAGAGAAGATTGTGAGGTCATCCATGTTCATAATTGTACACTTGTTTATTGGCCCTTTGAATGCTTCATCCATCATTCTTTGGAATGTGGCTCCCACATTGATCAATCCAAAAGGAATCCTTTAGTATGCAAAGGTTCCCCATTTTTTTGTAAATGCAGTCTTCAACCTATCTTCTTCATCTACCATCATTTGGTTGTATCCAGAATATCCATCTAGAAAAGACATCATTTTAGGTCCATTCATGATTTGTAACACTCCATCAAGCAAGGAAAAAGGGTAATTATCCTTCTAGGAAGCCAAGTTCAAATTTTGATCTACACAAAGGTGAATTTCTCTAGTCCTTTTTCTTATTGGGACCAAGTTAGCAACTCATGTAGAATGTTGGATTGGGAAGATAATTTTAGCATCAAGTAAATTTTTTACTTCTTTCATTATCAAAGGCTCAATTACGAGATTCATTGGTCTTTATCTTTGATGAAAGGGTTTGGCATCAGGCTCAGGCTTCAATGGATGTTGTGAATGAAAATTTTAGGATCATATGTCTTTAGTTCTTCATAACTCCATGCTATGACATCTTTGTATTTCGTAAGCAATTGAAGCACACTTTCTCATTCTTGAGGGTTACACACCTTTCCAATTCTCACCATCTTTGGAGCTTCTCCCATGCCTAGATTACATGAATCAAATTCTTCAATCCCTTTTTCTCCAACATTTCTTTTACTACATGTTGATTCATCTTGATTGAAGATGTGTTCCAACTCTACCATCCCCTCAGGAATAGTATTAGTTTTCAAATTTGTAATCCCATCTTCATGCTCTAGATCATCATCTTCAGGATTGTCATTGGAAGTATCATCAACATCATGTCCATTGAAAAGGTCATTACACATAATAAACTCAAGATAATTTTTGTCATCTTGGAAGACTTGGAAGTTCATAATGTTATCTGGAATAGACAGGACAACAACCAATTCAACTAAAAATATATTTAGCTTTTGTCTTTCAATGGGCTGCAACACACTTGTTGAAATGGTAAGGGCATTTGATACCATGTTCTTCTTCCTTGGAATGGACCTTATATTCAAGGCCTCAAAATATTCCAACAAGTCCCAAACTCTTTTTTGGTACACAAGTAGTCTCCTATCATTACAAGAGTAGATTGATTTTACTTGTCTAATGACCAACTGAGAATCTCCTTCAATTACAAGAGCTTTGACATCTTTCTCTAATGCAAAGAGAAGTTCATGAATCAAGGCTTCATACTTTGAAACATTGTTAATACATCTAAAGTATAAGTTATATGCTGCATAAAAAGACCTACTTATGGGATTAATTAATTCAATACCTGCACAAACTCCTAATTTTCATTTAGAACCTTCAAAACTAAGTGTCCAAATTGGTTGTTCTTTGGGCTTTTTGGACTTGTGTTTATTTGTACGTAGCTTTTTCTTCACTAAAGTTTTTGTAAGAATTTACCTTAGGGAAAAATTCACCCAGGAACTAAGAACTCAAACATAAGCACAACTATAGACTAGAAAGAGAGAGTATGATCAGAATGATGATATATTCATTCAATATGCATTGTGAAAGTACACTAGGAGTGCCTATATATAAAGACCTCTAAGATACATCTAGAATGCCTCGTAATCAGCACATGATATGTCATACAACTAGGCACATGTCCACTAGATATGGGTTATCCTCCATTAAGCACAGAAGTAAGTGCAATGATGAGAGGATAAGCCTACAAGGGTGTGACACACAAATTAGTGTTGTAGATACCATGTGCTAAAATAGAGTTCCGTACTTTTATTTTGTCAACATGACAACTCAAAAAGGTGTGAAAACTCCTAAGTGTCTCACAAAATAAAATAATAAAATAATGCATTAACCTAAGTAAACTTAAGTAAGTGTAAATAGTAAATATGTATTTACACCAAAAACCCCCCTTAAGTGCAACTTAGGGGAATGCCCATAAGCTTAAGAAAAACTAGGATAAAATGCAAGATGGATCTCGACTACTTGACGATGTTAGGTACCCATGTACATAATGATATGCAATCTCTCATAAAGTGGAGAAAGAGGAAAAACCTCATGGGAAAAACCCTCCTTAAAAAAAGAGATAAATAGGCATGCATGGATGGATGGAGTAATCAAGACCCCCCCATTACAACATACATCCAGTATGTACAAAAGTGAAGAATAAGAAGAACTAGACCTCATAAGAGGAAAAAGTCCCCCCCCATAAGAAAGAAGAGGAAGAGAGACAAGGTAGTCCCCCCCCCCCCCCCCCCCCCACCCCCAATGAAGAATGCCTGTCAATGAAAGCCGCTCCAAGGAAGAAGCTGGTCCATGAATGCAAAATGATGTTCCTCCCATTTGGAAGAAACAAAGGCAAAGGTACAATCCTAAAGATGTATGGTTGCCCTGAAACCCACTCAAGTATCCCTATGCTGATGTTGATGTTCACCCCTTCCAACTGTGCTGAAAAAGAATGAATGTAGATCTATCAAGGATGTCTGTTGAACCTATTCCAATGAACCATCTATCTCCTCAACTGACAAAGAGACCTCCAAAAACTATTGTTCATAAGGATCCACAATCACGCCAACCTGTGAAGATTGATCATGTAGAGAATGGACATGAGGGTCAGAGTGAGCCCTCAAAACAACTGTAGAAGGATCACCTTCATCAATGAGAAGATGCAAATCCTCAAGGCTATCTCCCAAATTCTACAATGTGTGACTCCATAAACAAACCTACAATGTCTGCCATGTAGTCATCCACTAAAGCTGGAGCTAATAGATAAGATGCACCATATTGTGCTAGACCTTTCACTATGGCAATATAAGCATGTGGATTGGACTGATGATGTGACCTATTAGTGCAACTATTGATAGAACCCGACATGTCTAAATCTATTAAAGCACTATCACTGGTGTCACTATCATTTTCCACTATGTATGATGTGTGGAGAGGAGTAGAGGATAAGCTTGATGAACTTTTCTCAAAGTGAACATCCTTCTCCACAAAAATCTCATGAGTCTCTAGATCCATAAGTCTATAAGCCTTTGCATTGTCTTCATATTCGACGAAAGTACAAGGCCTAGGTGCCGGTGCCTTGCAACTCCTAGAAGATAGGTTAGCCCATGTTGGATAATCAAAGACTCTAAGGTGACTCACAATTGGTTTTTTGCCACACCATGCCTCAAAAGGAGTCTTCCCATCTAAGGCATTATGAGGAGACCTATTAATTATTTGAGTAGCACTACTTATGGCTTCAACTTCAAATGTAGGATCACAAAATTTGGTTTTTATCATGCAACTTGCCATGGTTTTGAGTGTCCTAATATTCATAGACACAACATTTGTCTTGTGTGGACTAAATGCTGTTGGGTTCTGAAGATCAATCCCCTCAAGTCTGCAAAAGTCCTTAAGTCTTCTATCTACATATCTATGCTCATTATCCACTTGTAGTACCTTGATGGATTTCCTTGGCTTGTGTTCAACATGAGTCTTGAAGTCTCTAAGCTTATGATCCACTTCACTCTTATGATGAAGGAAGTAGACCCAAGTGAATCTTCAAAAGTCATCAACAAATGTAAGGATGTAGCGGTCTTGGCTGACTGAAATCACTGCAAAGGGTCCTGCTAAAACCATGTGAACTAACTAGAGAAAAACCAATGCTCTAGAAGACTTGCCTTTATCATACTTTTCCTTGAGATGCATATCCATTGAACATGATGAACACTCTCCCTTAGAAAAGTTGATGTTAGGTAGACCTTTGACCATGTGTTTTGAGAAAAGTTGTTGAAGATGGTAGAAGGCAAGGTGACCAAACTGCTCATGCCATAAGTTGATTTGTGAAGTAGAGTGAGTCAACAAGGCTTGAGTAGGAGACTTAGGCACAAAGTGGGAGAAGGAATAAAGCCTCTTGTCATCATTGACTTTCTCCACTACAACCAATGAATCATCTCTAAGACTTCACACCATCACTGAATTTGGAAGGAACTCAACTTTGTGACCATCTCCAAGGTGAGTAATTTGGTAAATGGATAGGAGATTGGAGCTAAGGTTTGGAACGTAGAGAACATCTTTGAATTCCCCATTTTCCATTTCCACATGTCCTTTCTCTTCAACTTCCATTTTAGTATCATCTCCCACAAAGATGTGTGGTACCTTTGACTACTTCAATAAAGAAAAGTCTCCCTTTGAAGAACCCATATGGTAAGAGGCACTTGAGTCAAGTACCCCTTCTGAAGAAGAACTTGTGTTTGCCATAAGTGCTTGCCCTTTACCCTTTGAAGAGGTTGGAGTTGAATCCTTGGAAGTACCTGACACTTGAATCTTGTTCTTCCTAAGTAGATTTTCTAACTCATTGATTCTTTTAGTCTTGCAATGATGCTCGTCATGATTTTATTTTTGCAATACTCACAAAAAAGTTTGTCCTTCTTTTCATTATTTTCCTTCTTGTTGGAAGAAGAACTGCCTTTTTGTGAGGAGGATTGTTGTGTCTCAAATTGTGATTTATGATTCCACTTCTTCTTCTTCTTGTTGCTTTTCCCTCCTTGACTTGATTGGCAGTCATCACTAGCCACCAAGGCTTTGGTCTTTGATGACTTGAGAAGTCCTAAATCCATCAAGTGAGATTGTTCAACAATCAAAAATTTTGCGAATGCATCAAATGAAGGCTTCTAGTAAGTAGATCCCATGGTCAACCTGTGAGTATTGAAACTTGAAACAAAGGAAGCATACTTTGAAGGTAGCCTCTTTAGGATTTGATGAATCAACTTTTCATCTTTCATGGGATTTCCACAATCTTTAAGAAGTGCCCTAAACTCATTGGCTTTGGTGATGTAATCCTAAATTGTGTCAAAGTTCTTTGGATCCAAGAGAAGTAGATCATCCTCAATCTAAAATCCCTTTTCTTCATCCACCTTACCATATAATGCTACAAGTTTATCCCAAGTTGGTTTCGATTCTGTACAGCTGGCAATGTGAAACAATAGATCTCTATGAACACAATTCTTGATAACTCCTAAAGCCTATCAGTCTTGAGCTTGTCAATTAATGAGTTCTTTAGCATCAATAGGTTTGGTAATTATACCATCAACATAAAGACTATATCCTTTTCCATTAATCTACTCCATGCAATATCTTTTCATGTAGAATAGTTGCATCAAGTTAGAGGAGGACAGTAAAAACCCATGATGCATAAATGAAAAGAGCACAAAAGAGAGACACAAGAACATAGTACACACCCCCCTTTCACTCAATCAAAAGACCCCCTCAAAAAAGATGCTTTTGGCACTTTATAAGTAGTGCATGTACAATGGGCCACTTGTCAAAATGAAAAAAGTGGACTTTCTAATTTTTCTTTTACAATTTTCTTTTGAGGCCTAAATCTATCACTAAGCATTGTGGCTAAGATGTACAACAATTTTGAAAATTAATCAAAGCTATACAATGTAGAAAAAGGTCTAATTCTGAAAGTGAGATTTTGTTCAACACAAACCTAGAATCTAACTAGAGATTTGAAAAGTATAGAAAAAAATATGCACTTTCAAAAAACATGGAACCTAAAAAAGTGACCAGATGTGCCCATACAAAGCATTTGAAGTTGCAAAATGTAGGATTATGTAGGTATAGTCACCAAAAAAATGCATTTTATAAAAAATCCTTGCACCAAAACTAGAAAATAACACCACCATTGGAAGATTTAGGAAATTCTACCCAATTTCAAAAAAAATTACACCTGAATCAGAGTTCAAATGTCCAAGTTATGGGCTCGAAAAGTCAGGCTTCCAAATTGAAAAGCAATCTAGAGAGGGCTATGGCAGGAAAATTGCTAGCTTAAATTTGATGGTTAAATGGCCATTTTAGTAGTTGAAAAATCCCTAGGAATGATAGTTAGACAACCATCAAATTTAACCTAGTGACTAGCTGATATTAGCAAAAAATTGAGCCCCCTGCTGACATGTTATGTTAACTGTACCGTTTATACTCTATGAACTGACACATGTTGTACAATAGTGGGTTAATGTGTCCATACATAAATGACAACTCAGTTTTGATGTGACTGCATTCCATGTGGCAAATGTGGTAGTTTTGGGGTGTTGAGTAGGTAGTACAAATGATAGATGTGGCTAATGTGGCACTGACAATGGATTTGCTGACTCTACGTGTGTTTATGAGACATGTCATGTGCAAATTTGTTTGCATTGGAGCCTACATTGCACTGGGTCTATAGGCTTTCTCCATGTGTCACTACGTACTACATAGAATAGGTCACGTGGTGACTTGACAGTCATGGGTGGGAGTTTGTATTCTGCCTAAACTCGTGTTGAAAAAGGAGTAATGCATCGCCAAAAAAGTCTCGTCATGCCAGGAAACCACAAACATTGTTGTAAGGTGGTTTTGATGTGCTACGAGTGGGTTTAAACTTTGCTTGATGCTAAAGTTTTTAGTAGTGTGAGGGGGAGGCTAGAAACAAGTTTATGTCCACTGAAGATGCCCTATCGTCAACAAAATATTCTGCGCTAGAGTTTGCAACAGCCGGGCTGGAATCGTCTTAGCGATGGCTGGCTTTTAAAAAGTTTTGTCCCACATCTATTGTGGGTAAGTGCTATGCACTTTTTAAAAGGAAGATGTCACTGATGGGAAGAAAAGAGCTCCTGCTAGTATTGATTGGCCAGACTTTGAGGCCGATCGCCAGTGGGAGGGTTGGTCGGCTGTGTTTTGTTCACCCAAATTTTAGGAATATGCCCGCTGCAATATGGTACGGTTTCTAAACTACAAATCAAGGTCTTTGGGGTTTGATTTGCAAAAAAAAATTTCTTCACAGTCGACTTTGGGCCAAGGTAGTTGAGTTTATAGTCGATCTTCACTGAATCAATGTTTTGAACATAATGGCAAGGTTAGATTTGGTTGCAGATGCTCCCAATTTTTGTAGTACTTTGGATTTAGGCTGAGGTGCTAAAGCAACAATGGTCTTGAATTGCTATGTGATGAGAAAATCTCCAAGCTCTGATACCATGTAAGAATTTGCCTTAGCACAAAATTCACCTAGGAAGTAAGAACTCAAACACAAGCACAACTATAGACTAGAAAGAGGAGAGTATGATCAGAATGACGATATATTCATTCAATATGTGTTGTGAAAGTACACTAGGAGTGCCCGTATGTTAAGGCCTTTGAGATACATCTAGAATGCCTCGTAATTAGCTACATGATATGTTATACAACCAAGCACATGTCCACCAGATATGGGTTATCCTCCATTCAACATGGAAGTAAGTGCGATGATGAGAGGATAAGCCTACAAGGGTGTGACACACAAATTAGTGTTGTAGACACCATGTACTAAAATAGAGTTGCGTACTTTTATGTTGTCAACATGACATTAACTCAAAAAGGTGCGCAAACTCCTAAGTGTCTCACAAAATAAAACAATAAAATAATGCAATTTAATAAAATAATGCATTAACCTAAGTAAACTTAAGTAAGTGTAAATAGTAAAAACATATTTACACAAACAATTTTAAAATATTATTTCTTTGGGATCCATTGCAATCTTTCATGTGGTGGACTTGGTGAGTGGCCACAATTTATCTTTGACACAAGGGTTGTTTGTTTCTCTTGTTGACTTTGAATATCTCTAATTAATTGGGTAATTTTATCAATTTGGGGTTTTGAATGAACAACCACTGAGGTCTAACCTTTTCCTTTTACAAAATGTCTTCTCCTTGGGACTATGATCATCCCAGGTCGAGAATTAGATAAATCCCCACCATCTGAAGAAGTTTCATTATATGACACATTATAATCTTCTCTTCTTCTTTTTCAATCCCCATAAATTTAGATATGCATGTAGAACTTGAACCTTCCTTTTGTACCTCATTTGGAATTTGATCATTTTTGGTTTGCATTATCTGAGTGAGTACTTGAGAAACTTCTTCCTAACAATGTGAGCATTCAAATTTTGAATGACTAACTTTGTGTAACCTACAAAATCCTAGAAGAAGCAAAATATTTTGCTATGATTTCTCACCTAAGCATTGTAAGTTTGCAACCATATTGTCTAAATACTAAGTGATGAGCTCTTCTTTTGGGGTAGGGATCCTAGATTCTTTCTTTAGATGGTTAGGTCTCTTGGCTACAATTATGTCAAGAGACATCACTTTGTAGGAGCCTAACTCAACTTAGAAAAATCATACCTCATTTGGTGCTTATATTCTATAATCATTGTCGTCAGCTTTGGCTTAGCATCATTCTTGATCTAATTATTCAGCCCCTTTCAAGGTAGTCATAATTGAGTAAAATCAATTGAGAACCATCCTCTTAAGCACTTTGTCCATTCTCTGCTTAGCAATAATATGTATGTTTTAGGGATTTCAACCGCATGTATGTCTTTAATGTCTTGAATTCAGGGATCTATAGGTAACTATATTCTAACATCTTTCAGTACCCTGATAACTTTCACTTCCATTTTGTTGAGCTGTATCACTATCCAATTTGTGGGTTGAGGAGTGATTCCCAACCTTTGAGCTATTGAAAGTAGCATGACGTTACAAGAATCTCTTGAATCTATAAGACAATTGTGTAGTTTCTTTATAAAAATTCTAAGACTGAGAAAAAGAGGGGGCACTTCAGCCTTGTCTTTATACATGATAGGCATTGCCTCACAAGTATTGACTTTTTGTGATGTTGTCTTTTGAGGGACTCTTTTTTCATTAGGTTTTGCCTTTGCATGATCAAGAGTTCTCATTACTATTTCCCTTTGATTAGGAAAATTTTGTAGCATATCAAACATGAACATGTTAGCTTTGGTTCTCTTTAGATCTTCCACTCCACTATACTTTTTAGTTGCCCATATAGGATTCTTCAGGATTATAGGTACACTCCCTTGATTTTGATTTTGTTTCCCAATGTATGGAGCTTTGGTAGGTATTGGATTATTATTAGGTCTTGGATTAGGCAATGTTGGATGCAAGGTAAGAGGGATCCCATTGGTAAGTGTTCTTATTGTCATTTTGAAAAGCTAGCATCTCTTCTCGTTGAGGATCTGATACTTGAGTAAATGGAAAAGTGAATTCTTTACTAGCTGGTTGTTCCATTTTAGGATTTTGTGGAGAATCATAAGATTCTAACATCATACAATTGTACTACATAGAAGACTTGCTATTATTGGCTTGTTAATTATGGTTCACTTCTTGATTTCCATTAAAATATGAGCCACTATTGTTAGGTACATTTTGATTATTTTCATACTTGTTGATGCTACAAATTGAGTGTTGTTGTTATTATCCACAAGGATGCTTTCATTTTTTGGACGAGTATTTCATTGTTGATTCAAACTTTGGAAGTCATTGTTGAAATTTGGGGGATTTTAATTGTTCCCTACATTTTTATTTACCACATTTTTATATTCATTGAAATTCTTGTTATAGTTATGACCATAGTTGTTGTTGTAAGGGGGCTGCATTCATTTTCTTAAAGTTGTTGTTATGCCCTTTGAACAACCTCAAATGGGTTAATTCGTTGCTAATATGAGATAATTTTCTTTATTTGACCAATCTCATGTGACATTTTTTTATGTTTTAGTGGACATTGTTGCCTTTTTCTCAAAGAAAGTATCTTTTACAGGTTCATATCTTGGGTAAGTTATGGCTAGAACCAGTACAGCTGGTGCCTATTGTAGCAAGACTAGATTCATTGGAATGAATTAACTAGACATCACTGGTGTTCTAGCAAGATATGTTTGTATCATTGTAGTCACTTGAACTAGAACCATCAATCCTCCTCCATTAGGATTGGCTTTCTTGGTAAAGGTAATTGCTTTATCAAAGACCTATTCTAATGTGTCAATGTTTGCAATAGGTAGCCTTTGTAGAAAGATAGTTGTAAGATGGTCCATAGCATTAAGATAAATCTAGATTACAGATTTATAAAGGGTGTTTCCAACCTATAGAAGGACATATGAAAGTGATGATTGAAATTTGAAATGGTCTCCATTGGATCCCTTTTGATTGATATGAACTAATGATGTATCACAGTCGGGTTGACAATGTTTTTGAATTGCTTAAAGAATAACTTTTCAAAGGTGGCCTAATTCTAGATACATCCTAGTGGCAAATTTATCTACTAATTAAACACAACTTCTCCCAATGAGTATGGAAATAAATGGAGGACCACATTCTCCTGTTGAACTTGCTTTCGATTGCATATTTCTTTAAAGACTTTAATATGGTCCTCAGTTGTTCATGTTTCTCTATAGATGAACCTTGGGAAGAATTTCTCAGGATTCTTGGGAAGGTCATTAAGTGCACCTTGCAAGTTAAATGGTGAATCTATTGTGTTTTCAAAAAAGGCCATCGGTGGACATTTTAATGGAATGATGGGTGGAGGTTGGTTCGAAGGTGGAACTAGAGATGATGAAATTTGGAATGGAAGTGGAAGAATTTTTGGTAGTCCTTTGTCACTGTGAGGCTTATGAAAATAATCAAGTTCTAAGAACTCTAGTCCACTATCTAAAGAAATCAAATTTCACTAAAATAGAGATGGTGGGTCAGGATCTTCCAACTTGTGTCAATTTTGGAAAAAGTGCACCTCTATAGAAGCACACTCTCTCAAAATAGCACACCTATGCACCTACACACATGTGCAACTTCTAATACTTTCAAACAAAAAAAAAATGAACTTCCAACAACTAAAAAATTTCAAAACAACAAGTTGATTTTTCTATTCTGAATGCTTTCAGGCTCTCCTTCTAGCACCACTTTTGTTGAGCTGTCATTTTACATGATGCTTAACAACACAGATCCTTTGGAACTCCTCCCTTGAAAAGATAATCTAGTTTCAACTCCAAGGTTTTGGGCAATCTTGCAACCTACTGGAATTTTTTAAATTGAAGATAAATGTGTATGTTCACAAGGAGGCCTTTTTTGGTTCCAACCAATTTTAGATAAGGTGTTTGAACTGTTGTTTTGAAAACTAACCACAAAAGAGATATTTTTTTGTATTTTCTATTTCATGATGAATGCAATTTATCGATGCAACTATATGAATTCCTATTTTAAACAAGTTTTAGAAAAGAAAATAACAAAGATAAGGTAATGAGAGTTTAAAGAAAATAACTTGAAAGGGAAATTCCTAATGGACATAAACCAAAAAAATTTGAACTTTCAAAAACTAAAAAATTTCAAAACAACAAGTTGATTTTTCTATTTTGAATGGTTTGACACCCTCCTTCTAGTGTCATTTATGTTGAGCTATCATTTTGTATGATGCTTAATGACACAAATCCTTTGGAACTACTCCCTTGAAAAGCTAATCTAGGATCAGCTCCAAGGTTCTGGGCAATCTTGCAACCTTCTGGAATCCACTCAATTGAAGATAAATGTGTATGTTCACAAGGAGGCCTTTGTTGGTTCCAACCAATTTTAGATAAGGTGTTTGATTTGTTGTTCTGAAAAGTAACCACAAAAGAGATATATGTTTTGTATTTTCTATTTTATGATGAATGGAATTTATCGATGCAACTATATGAATTCGTATTTTAACCAAGTGTTAGAAAAGAAAATAACAAAGATAAGGTAATGAGAGATTAAATAAAATAACTTGAAAGGGAAATTCCTAACAAACATAAACCGTGGTAAAAATATGTTTGTGAGTTAAATCATCAAAAAAAGATCAGTAGGAAACCAATGAAAATAGGAGCAGAGCTTCCTCAATTCCATTGATGCAATCATCGATGGGAACTCAATAATAACTAAAAGATGTTTCACTGCTCATGAAATTTCAGTGCCACAGAAAGTGCACTCATGTGAGACAAGAAGCTATGTAGGAATAATAGGTGATCTTTTCTCCAATTCAGTATGTCAGCAAAATTTGTTAACCTGAGGAAAACACCTGAACTAAAAGGTCACACAATCAAAATAGCACAATAAAACCATTGGCTCCATTATTATTCATGAACATGTATTAACAAAAATAACACACTCTGGTAAGAATAACTGCACTTAAAATAAGAGCACCAATAACATATACTAGTGCATCAAAATAAAATGGCCTAGAGTACATATTACAACCATGTATTTATAAGAAATCATCTCCTCCCTTTGTGCTAGGAGAGAGAGTTCTTATAATGAAAATTATGCTAAAAACTAATAAAACAAATCTAATTATCTACAAACTGACTCTCCAAATGGTGCTAAGTAGGTCTCTGCCCTTGTTTATATGAATTAATGGGTGCATGAGCCTTTACATGACTTACAAAAATGAAAGAAGAAGTGGATAAGAAGAAGGAAGCTACAAGAGGATCTAAGAGTCACTAAAAGCTCTAAAAAAGGAAGCTTAATCTTCTCCAAATGTTTTTGGGAATTGAACTATCATAAAAATGTAGTTCTGGTGCATGGAATTCTCTTAAAATAATAACTAGAAGTTAACTATCAGTGCGCTACTACTTCAAAAAATTTGGCGCACCTCTGAGAATAGCGCACTTGGGCACCTTAATGATAGGTTCCAAAAATGCAAAATTTTCCCAAGTGTCAAATTTGATTTTCCAGCATATGGTTTTTCTTCCCCTTTACACCAAAATTATCTCTAGATGTTTCCCCTTGAACTACTTGATTATCTTTGTTACTTGGGTAGCCTTTGGTAAATCTAAAGCTCCATACTTATCCTTTACTAATTGTCGATAATTGCTGACCTCTATCTAGGTTGCCACAAAATCCTCAAGTTTGGTGTCTAGCTCCAATAATACCTCCTCAACCTTGAATGCTTTCTTGATATCTTCATCTGACAAAGCATCTTTGAAGGTTCCTTAGAATTTTTGGACCACTAATTGCACCATGTTCATCTTGGTTTTTGTCTCATCTTCATGAGTTTATTACTAGCAGATATCTTCTTGATCGAATCATCAAGCTTATCAAGCTCCTCAACTGTATATACTTTCATGAGCATATGATACATTTGACCTTTTATTGATGTCAAGGTATGAAGGTGTTTTTCCCAAGTATGTACATTATCCATCAACCCAAAATCTTGGTTCACTATTGATGCTAGCTTATTTGCACTTGATTGAATATGGTGTAACAGGTTCAAGTTCCCCTATATTATTTGAACACCTTTCCCCTCAAAATTGTCATGTAATTACTAACATACCACAAAAAATGGGTCTAACTATACATTCCCCTTCTCTTTTCCCTATAGCATCATAGCAAGAGTGATCTCTGGATGATCTAGGTCTATTGAACCCACAACTCCATGCAAATAGCCTCTTAGAAACTTGTTCCATTTCCTTAGCATAATTAGCTTGGATTCATCTTGTTCCTTGTGCCTAAACACCTCCTTCATGCCCATAGTGACCATCAATTTTGCAGTATCTATTGTGGGCCTTCCTAAAATGACCTCCTTGATTTGGTAATCCTTAGAAGTTATTTCCTCAATGTCAACATGCAAAGAAGGGATATCTATGTGTGCAAGAAAGTCTTGATCTTGATTCTTCATAATGAAGGCCAATGCTCGTGTATCTTGTAGGTGGCTTAGGTTTCTTGATGGCTTTAATTAGCTCTCTCATTCCCTCATTAGTAATTAAATCCAACTACTTCTTTTTCCACATAACCTCCCTCTTCAGTCATGCCAGTATAGTGACCATTGAAGAAATGTACTTGACTAAAGAGGTGGTTTCTACTATAGGCCCCTTCCCCTTATAAGTCCTCTTTGGAGTCTTGTCCCTTTGAGAAAGATCAACAGTTGGAGTATATATATCTTCTTGGGATGACATCCCAGCCTCTATATCATGAGGAGTTTGCTAAGGCTTTTTAGGTTCTGCTTCCTCTATTGCTTATTCTTTTGTTTCTATAGTGAGAGGAAGTGGTGTTGCTGAGCATTTGTCTAAGAATATAAAACCTTGAGATGGTGGTGGTGGTATACCTAGAGGTCCTTTAGGTAGAGGAAACATTTGACTTCAGTTCTCTCCTTAGGATTCACTCCTCGAGGTATCTCTTATCTTTTCTCCCACCATCTTAGTACCTACCAACATGAATTCAATATTAGAGAGATTAAAGACATTTGTTCCTTCCCCCTCCATATCATCTATAAATTTTTGTTGTTCATCCTCTAATGTTGAAACATGAATAGGCTCCTTTTGAGTAGATGGAGGGGAGTTTTTTTCTTCAAGGGGACATATTCAATTTATTGACACTCTTCTTCTTCCACTTTAGCTTCTGGGATTGTTTCTAGGACCTGTGGGAGGGGAGTGTTTTTCTTCTTCAATATTCTCCTTCATGTCCCCACCATAGTCAATTCAATCCTTGTTGTTTTGTGAGTAATAGGGGAGGCTTCTTCCTCTGGTGTAGCTACTGGAGGTACCCTATGTTCTTCTAGCTTCCCTTCTTCTACCTGTTCACCCTACATGTATTCTTCCTATGGGGGCTCTTGTGGTTCTTGGTTGGGCTCTTGTTTAGGCTCTTGAGCTTCAAGCTCTTTTTCCTTGGTAGAAACTCTCTTCCTTTTCTTCTTTCCCTTATCCACCCTAAAGTACTCAACCTCCCTTTCATGTTGATGTACTATTTTTGGCCTTAGTGGGGATTGAGCAGGGAAGGTTTTTATTGTAACTTTTTCACCTTTACCCTTTACTGGGTGAATTGTAGCTTGAAGGGGAATAGCCTGAGGAATTGGATAAAGTTTGAAAGGTTTCTTGATCTAGTCCTTTGTTAATTGAATAATGTGTCTGGCTTTATGATTAATGTCTACATTTCCATCTCTTCCTATCTCTACATTCATAATAGGCTTGTCATAAATCTTGTCCCTATTATATAGAGGATCTGGGAAGTCTTATGTGTCTTTCTCAACAACCACTAATGAGATCTTCACCTTGAGCACCTTTTTCACCAAATATAGAGTTATCCTTAAATGATCCCTTATGCAGATATCATAGTAATCTATTACATTCATCCAATGGTCTTCCAATGCATATTCATGTACAAATTGCTTCCTTGCTAGATTTTGCACCATCCCTATGTTGTCAAAGTAAGGGTGAGGGGAGTTGTACTCTTCTAGGGGATATTGATCCCATTCTAAATTGTAGGTCATTATACCATGCTTCTGCTTGACCTCGAAAGCACCAATTGTCATGGGCCAAACCCATGTCTTCTTATCATGTCCTCTTACTCTATCATATGTAGATGTAAGTTGGCATTCAATGTCTAGCAAAATGAGCCAATTTGATGGATATCTCGAGAGCTTCTTCAGGTTTTCTAGCGTATGGGCTACCCTTAGGTAAGTGAATTTTTTTAACTAGATATAGTATGCGCCAACCTTTGTGATCTCAGTCCTTGCTTCCACTAACATCCTTTTGGCATAATAAACCACTATGAATCAGATGATTGCAAATATAAAACCATCATTCACCACCCTGTACTCTATGCTTTGGTTTGAAAGTTTCTTCTTAACCAATTGAGGGTATACCACATAAGGGTAGGCATAACATCTTGTATGATTCCCTTTTTGTAAAGCCTTGGATATTCTATGGTCCTTATCATTAGTAAGTACACCATGTGTGATGTCATATAGATCTTGGATCAGCTTTTACGGCTATGAGCTACTCATGCAGGTTATCACTGAGGATAGTATCCTAATCTATTAGCATTTTTGTCCTCCTAATGGTATCAATAAAATGGACCATCCATGTGTGAATATTTCTAGTTGTAGGGAGTCTTTTTGCTCTGCTCAAAAGCATAATTGTTTAGCCAATATCATATTTCATGTACCTTCATGTCATATCCACTTTGGTGCAAGGAATGGTGAAGTGACTAGTCCAAGGGCACACTCATCCATCCAAACCACCTTGCAAAGTAAACACAATGGAAGAAAATAATAGAGAAAAACACTAAGGAGAGAGAGAGAGAGAGAGAGAGAGAGAGAGAGAGAGAGAGAGAGAGAGAGAGAGAGAGAGAGAGAGAGAGAGAGAGAACAAAAGACTTCTATTGATTCATCAGATTATCTACATACATGCCCAACTATAAGGCCTTCTGGAATACAACCAAATACAAAATACAACTTCAAGATCCATGATCTAGCTTGAAATTTGAATTTCTAGACACATATGCTTCAAAATTTCTAAGTACTCTAAGTTCTAGCTTCAACCTAAGCCTAAGAACCCTATGTATACTTGCCAAAATGACTTATAGAAGATTCTAAAACATTATGTCAAAGAAAGGTTGACCCCAAAATGGTCAACACTCATCCCTAAACAAGATCCTATCATTAATTTCATGATCCAAATTATATACGAAATTTGGCTCCTACTAAGAACCAAAACACAAACAACTTGTTCAAAGAGGGAACTAAACATGAAAAAATAGCATATTCACTCAGCACATGAAAAAAAACTAGGCTACTTGGTAGCAATTGGAACTCAGTAGCAACTAGAACTTGACAACAACTAGAACTCAATAGCAACTAGAACTTGACAGTAACTGACACTCAATAGTAATTGGCAATCGACAGTAACTGGGAGAAAGAACAAAAGTGTAGGATTACATGACAACCCAAGATGCTCCTACATCAAACAACCAAGGTTGAAATAAATGATTCTCCTAAATCATGCATGTGTCACAACCTACATTGAATCCAACTCAAATTGAGAAATACATGTAGCATCTTCAATTGGTATGTTCTTCCACTTTACTAAGTACTCATAGTAATCTTTTCCTCTTGTGCTTTTACCAAATCTCTAATCCAATACCCATTCAAATTTTTCAATCTACTTGTTGGGATAATCATTTGATACAAAAAATTCATCATCTAACTCATTATACTTATAGAAATCAGCAACATTGAATATAGGAGATATATCCATGTCATCAGGTAACTCAACTTCATAGCCATTACCACTATCAAGATTTCTTAAGATCTTATAAGGTCCAAACTTCTTCATCTTTAACCTAATATATGTTCCAATAGGAAATATGCCTTTCTTCAAATGAACCATCACCTCATCACCAACTTCAAAAATATGATGCCTTCAAGACTTATCAACATTATCCTTGTACTTCTGATTACTTTGTTCCAATTTTAGTTTCACTTCCTTATGCAAATACTCCATAAAATCAACAAATTCTTCCCCTAACACTTCTCTTATCTTCACCAAAAACATCCCTTAGATTTGATACTCCTCTAGGTTGCATTCCAGTAACAATCTCAAAGGATGTTTTCCTATAATCCTACTCACATAATTATTATATGCAAACTCAGCTTGTGCCAATACCATCTCCCAATTATGTGGTTCATCTCCAACTAAGCAACTCAACAAATTACCTAAGCTTCTATTCAGGGTAAACTTTAAGAAACATCCCTCCAGAAAAAAATATATATATTGGTGAATCTTTCATTATTTTGAAAAACCAAATTATTTTTATCAGCGAATCTCTCAATTTTTTATTTTAAATATTAATTGCATTGGTGAATCTCAATAATAATAGGAAGTTCGCTAGTCATTGTAGAATATTACAAATCAAAATTGAACATGTTTTATCTCATGGAAATTATGATGATAATTACATTATATTTTAAATCAATAGTGAAAACTAAATATTGGTAATATATTCCTAAAGTAACTAATAATTATGATAATTATTGGTGAATTAATTTTAATTTCTTTGATAATATATAATATTTAGGTGAATCAAATCTAATCATGTATCGAATATTGTGGTGAATCTTTGAGTTTAATTTTTTTAATAAAATAAATTATTGAGCGATTTTAAATATTTTAGAGCTAAATTTTTAAAAAAATTGGCGATTTAGGTTGCATTAAATCTTAAATTATTAGCCAAACTATAACAAAAAAATCTAAAATTCACAAACTTATGAATATTCACCACTAAAAAACACCCTACTTCTATTCACAACCTCTATTTATCCATCCTTCTATAGATGGGATGTACAACTAAATCTCAATTTAGTACCCATCTTCCACAAAGTTCTCCAAAAATAACCAACAAACTTATTGTCTCTATCAAAAAAAATAATTCTTGGTAATCCATGAAATCTAACAATATCTTTGAAGAAAATTTCAGCAACATGCTCACATTTGATGTCTTCTTACATGGTATGAAATGTGCCATCTTAGAAAATCTATCCACAACAATAAATATAGAATCATACCCCTTTTCTATCTTAGGTAATCCAAGAACAAAATCCATACTAATACCACTCCAAGGTTTCTTGAGAACAAAAAATACGTGTATACAATCCAATATTCTGACTTACTCCTTTTGCAACTTGACAAAATCCACAACTTCTTACCAACTTTTGAACATCCTTATATATCTGTGGCCAATAATACGTATTCTTCAACAAACTCAATGTCTTAACAATTCCAAAATGTCCATCCAATTCATCAAAATGCTTTTACTTAATCAAATTAACTCTCATAGAACTTCTTGGTATATATAACTAAATTCCTTGAACAACATACCTTCTTGAATGAAATAATCATCATACTTACTCATGTTATCTGATAAATTTGGTGCTTTACACTCTCTCCATGCCTCAAAAAAATCAAAATTTTTATTATACAACTCTTTCATTTCATCAAAACTAAGAACTTCAACCTTCATCTCGATCAACAAAGAAGATCTTCTACTCAATGCATCAACAACTTAGTTAGTGACTCTGCTTTTATGCTTGATCACAAATGTGAAACTCTACAAATACTCAACCCACTTCATATGTCTTTTGATTCAATTTATGTTAACTTCCCAAGTACTATAAAGCTTTATGATCAGTATACAACACAAACTCCTTAGGAATCAAATAATGTCTCTAATTCTTCAAGGCTTGAACGATAGCATAAAATTCTTGATCATATACGAAATTCTTCTTTTAAGCAGCATTCAACTTCTCATTAAAGAAAGCAATAGGTTTACCTTCTTGACTCAACATGACTCCTATTGCACTACCACTTGCATCACATTCAACTTGAAATACCTTATTGAAATCAAGCAAAGCCAATATAGGTAACTTAGCAACCTTTTGTTTGAAAGTCTCAAAACTTTTATTAGCTTCATGTGTCTACTTAAAATCCTTTTTATCTCTTCTCATTGTCTCAGTCATAACATTACAAATAGAACATAAATTATTTATAAACTTCCTATAGAAACTAGTCAAACCATGAAATTATCTTACCTCATCCAAATTCTTACGTGTAGGCCATTCCAAAATTGTTTTAAACTTCTTAAGATCTATGCTCAAACCATTAGCTAAAATCACAAATCCCAAATATTCAATCTCTTGTTCCATAAAAGAACACATTTTCAAGATAATCATCAACTTCTCCTCCTTCAATCTTTGTAATACTCGTCTAACATGCTCAAGAATGTCTTCCTGAGTCTTACTAAATATCACAATATCATCTAAATAAACAATCACAAACTTACCCAAGAATCTCTTGAGAACTTCATTCATCAACCTCCTGAAAGTATTGGGTGCATTAGTCAAACCAAAAGGCATTACCAACCATTCATACAAACTATATTTTGTCTTGAAAGTAGTCTTCCATTCATCACTTTCTGTGATTCTAATATGATGATAATCATTCTTCAAATCAATCTTGGTAAAATACTTTTCTCTACTCAAACAATCCATTATGTCATCCATACTCGGCATAGGAAACCTATATTTCACTATGATCTTGTTAATAGCTCTAGAATCAATACACATCCTCCATTCTCCATTCTTCTTAGGTGCTAATACAATAGGTACAACACATGGACTTAAACTTTCTCTGATTAAACCTTTTTACAACAACTCTTGCACTTGTTTGTTAAGTTCTTCATTTTAGTAGGTGTCAATCAATAAGATGCTTTATTCAAAAAACTAGCTCCAAGAGTCAGATCCATACAATGATATATACTTCTTACTAGTGGTAAACCATCAAGTATATCTTTTGCAATAATTTCTTTATACTCATTCAACAAGTTTTCAATTTCTGTTGGTATTTGGCCTCTACCATTTTCTATTGTCACTTGGTCAATATCATCTTTTGCTACTCAGTCATTACTACCAAAACTCAGTCTCCTAGGAATTATAGCAAAGTAAACTTGGTTCCTTTTCATTTCTTTTTAAAATTTCTTCCCATTAACCATGAAAAATCTCATAGTAGTGCAACTAACCTTATCTAAACTTTCAATCAAAGGCAACAATATTTGCTTTCTCCCATTCACCCAAAATGTATACTAATTCAATCTTCCATCATGTATAGCATATCTATCATATTCCCAAGGTCTACCCAATATAATGTGACAACAATCCAAAGATGTAATGTCACACTAAACTTCATCACAATAATGTCCAATATTGAACTTCACAATACGTTGTTCACTTACCAATATCTTATGCTCATCTTTGATCCATGAAACATGATAGGGTTTAGGATGCTCCAACCTCTGCAACTACAACTTTGTAACTAATTCTTTTGATTCCAAATTTTTAGAACTTCCACTATGAATGATTGGTCTGTAACATTTTCCAGCCATCTCACATCTTGTCTTGAAAAGACTTCTTCTTAGGATAGGTTCCTCATCACTTCCTTTATTACATAAGGTTCTTCTTACCATTATATTTTCTCCAGCCTTAGGTCCACTTGATGAACCCTCAATGTCTCCTTCAGTCACAACATTTTTGTTACCTTTCCCACTTTTAGAGGACCTACATTCAAAGGATCTATGCCCTTCTTTAGCACATCTAAAACAATTACCATGAAACCCACCTCTAGAATAATAATTACCTCTTCCTCAATAAGAACTAGTACTTCCTTGGTAAGAATTTTTTCTTTACCTTGTTCACCATTTTTAGCCAAGTCTTGATCTTATCCTTTCCTCTCCTTTGTCTATTACTTTGAAAATTCTCCCACCATAGTGAAGCATGACCTTTCAACCTAGTAATTGCAAGTTTCACCTTCCTATTATCAGGAGTGTTTTCAAACTCAAAGAATTTCTCCATATCAAAGATCTAATCCAACACAACATTGGCATCCAATTTTGCATCATAACCTCTACAATAGGCTCTAAATGTGTCCTAGACAATACTCTCAACAATATTTCCTCATCTTGATCTTCTTTCAGTTTTGGACTAGGGTTTGGTGCTACTGCTTCATCATTACTCACATCATTGAGATGTGCTTCTATCCTCTAGGTCATCTCTACAACATCTTATTTGGCTGAAATTTGTCTCAATGTATCCAATATGGCATTATCAACATTTCATGTACCTCAAACCATCTTTACAATTAGGTTCCTGCAAGATTGTAACTCTCTGCAAGTGATAGGTCTAATCCATAGATTTACAACCCTACAAAAAAATTCACATAGGGTTCTACATGATCCAATCTCTACAAGAATGAACCTCAAGCTTTAATACCCCTTGGTGCAATGAATGATGAAGTAACTAGGCCAAGGGCACACCTAGTTATCCAAACCATCTTGTAGAGTAAACACAAGATAATAAAACAATAGAGAACAAAACCAAGGAGAGAGAGAAAAAAAAACTTCTATTGATTCATCAAATTATCAGCATACATGCCCAGCTATAAGACCTTCTAGGTTATGACCAGATACAAAATACAACTTCAGGATCCATGATCCAGCTTCAAATTCTCATTTTCAAACACATATGCTTCAAACTTTCTAAGTCCTCTAATTTCTACCTTTAACCTAAGCCTAAGTACCCTATTTATACTTTCCAACATGGCTTACAAAATATTATAGAACATTACATCAAAGAAAGGCTGATCCCAAAATGGTCAGCACTCATCCCTAAACAAGGTCCTATCATTAAATTCACAATCCAAATTAAATACAAAAGTTAGCTCCTACTAAGAACCAAAACACAAACAACTCAGTCAAAGAAGGAATTGAGCATCATAAAATAACATGTTCACTTGACACATGAAGGAACACTCAGCCAACATTGGACCACTTGACAACAACTGGAACTTGGAAGTAACTGGAACTTGGTAGCAGATGGAACTCGACAATAACTGGAACTCGATAGCAACTGGAACTTGATAGTAACTTGAACTCAATAGCAACTAGAACTTGGCAATAACTAACACTCGATAATAACTAGTTGATAGTAACTAGCAGAATGAACAAAAAGTATAGGATTACAAGGCAACCCAAGATGCTCCTGCATTACGCTTTGTTGACTTTGTAGCCTACTGTTGTTCTATCTATTAGGAAGGAAGATTAAATTATTTCTTTGGCTTCCTTTTCATTCTCCTAATACCATATTTCTTCCTAGTCATAGGTTATCTTCACATAATGATTGACTCTTGGGAGATGGAACATTTACTCAATATTCCTAGGTTGGAGGTCCAGGACTATCTCCTCTGTGACACTCTTAACAACCTTTTCTTTAGACTCATAATGTTTTGCCAAGGTCATAATCAACTCTAAGAACTATACTAAAGTTGGGTGTGCGGCTACATTGACTAAGACTAAATGCATAAGTGCAGATACCATGGTGAAACTTTCCTTCAAATTGTTATAAATGGTGAAGAATGTGTTCCAATCAATGTGGCCAAGTTTTGTATCTCTAATCATAGCATGTCCATCTTGGAAATGAGATTTTCAGGGTGCACCTTGGTATTTGAAAACAATAGCTTTGGGAGTTATCTTTCCTACCATTGAGGAGGAGGATTATGCCATTTTATCTACACAAGAGAGAAATATTATTCTGGAAAACTAAAAGAAAACTATAAAATGCAAACCTTGAAAGATCAAAACCTGGCACAAATTCACCCAAAATAGTCAGAAATAGTAAATCCCCCTACCCCCCCCCCCCCCCCCCCCCCCCACGAACCCTGTTATGCAGATGAGCACACCTAGTGCACCCTTCTAGATGTGCTAGGTGTACTAAATGGTCCCTATTTGACCATTTATGCACAATTGCACATGTGTGCACCTTGGTGAGGTGCGCATGTGTGCAACTGCACATGTGTTGTGGCAGTGTATATGGGGGAAAAGACTAAGTTTTGATGCTCTATGAACAAAGGGTGTCCACATGCGCACCTTGATGGGGTACGCATGTGCACACCCTAATATGCCTTTGTGCATTGGAAAGTATAAAAAGGTGCACACATGCGCACCTTTTCCTTGGGTTTCTTCACTTAGTTTAAAGGTGTGCACCTTGAAGAGGTGTGCATATATGCACCACTTAATGACTTAGGTGTTGTTCTTTTTATTTTTTTAGGTTTTTAAAAGTGAAAGGAGGTGTGCACATGTGTGCACCTTTTGGTGTCTTACATTATTTATGTTATGGGCAGGTGCCAAGGATGAAGTGCATGTGATGAGGTGCTGACGTAAAAATGAAAGTGTTGGTGGTCGTAGTGGGGGGGGCGGGGGGGGTTAGGGTTTTTATAGACCCCAAGCCTGGGGTGTGCACCTCCACAGATGTGTACCCTCATAGGTGTGTACCTTCTAGAAGTGTACACATATGTAAGTGCACATGTACGCATCTCTGGAGGGAGATGAATGCACACGTTTACACTGAGTGCACTTGTGCACCCTGATGGGTTACACATGTGCACTAGTATGCATTTTTGCACTAAAAACACAAAATTTTCATTTTCTCTCCAGTTTAACACCCTAGACTTCCCCAATCAGAGATTGAGGCTTGACTCGAACTCCTGGAGGAGTCCAAAAATGACCCAGGCTCTAGACTAGGGGTCTGGGAGATAAAAATTTAATAGGGGGTCCCCATTTTTAGGAGAAATGAGGCGTGCATTGTGAGAACAAAAAAAGTCCATATGGTATACCTATTGTATTCATAGCAAAGAAAAATGGAGAATGTGTACTGATTCCAGAGCTATGAAAAAAATAATGAAGTATAGGCTTCCTATGCCAAGGATGGATGAAATAATGGATTGTTTGTGTGGAGAAAGGTATTTTACCAAGATTGATTTGAAGAGTGGTTATCATTGTATCAAAATTAGAGAAGGTGATGAGTGGAAGGTTGTTTTTAAGATAAAAGATGGCTTGTATGACTGGTTGGTAATGTCTTTTGGTTTGACTAATGCACCAAGTACTTTCATGAGGTTGATGAATGAAGTCCTAAAGAAACTTTTGGGTAGGTTTTTAACTTTTTATTTCAATGATATTTTGATATTTAGTAAGACTAAGGAAGAACATTTTGAGTATATTAGGAAAATATTACAAAGGCTGAAAGAGGAGAAGTTGTTGATTAATTTGAAGAAGTATTCCTTTATGCAAGAAGAGATTTTTTATTTGGGATTTGTGATTTTAGTTGATGGTTTGATAGTGGATCCTAAGAAAGCTAAAGCAATTCTTGAGTGGCCTACACCTAAGAATGTGGGTGAGGTAAGATCATTTCATGTTTTGGCTAGTTTCTACATTTAGTTTATAAAGAATTCTAGTTATGTTTTTAATTCTATGATTGAGACTATAAGAGGAGATAAAAAGGATTTCAAGTAGACACATGGAGTTGACAAGAGTATTGAGACTTTGAAACAAAAGGTTGTTGAGTTTCCTGTATTGGGTTTACCTAATTTCAATAAAGTATTTCAAGTTGAATGTGATGCAAGTGGTAGTGCAATAGGAGATGTGTTAAGATAGGAAGGTAAACTTGTTGTTTTCTTTAGTGAGAATTTGAATGGTGTTAAAAGGAAGTATTATGTGTATGCTAAAGAGTTCTATGCTATTATTCAAGGCTTGAATAAGTGGAGACATTATTTGATTCCTAAGGAGTTTGTGTTGTATACTGATCATAAGGCTTTATAGTATTTGAGAAGTTAACATAAGCTAAATCAGAGACATATGAAGTGGGTTGAGTACTTGTAGAGTTTCATATTTGTGATCAAGCATAAGAGTGCAGTTATTAATTGTGTTGTTGATGCACTAAGAAGAAGACATTCTTTGTTGACCGAGATAAATTTTGAGGTCCTTGTTTTTTATGAGGTGAAGGAGTTGTATGACACTGACCATGATTTTTCTAAGGCATGGAGAGAGTGCAGAGCCATGAATCTACCAGATCAACTGAGCAAGTATAAAGATTATTTAATTCAAGAAGTTATGTTGTCCAAAGGAATTTAGTTTTGTCTACCAAGAAGTTCTATGAGAGTGAATTTGATCAAGGAAAAGCATTATGGTGGATTGGCTAGACACTTTGGTATTGATAAGACATTGAGTTTTCTTAAAGACAAGTATTATTGGCCAAAAATGTCTAAAGACATTTAGAAGTTTTTTAGGAGTTGTGGAATTTTTTAAGTTGTAAAAGGAGTAGGTCAGAATAATAGATTGTATACGCCTATTTATGTTCTTGAAAGGCCTTGGAGTGACATTAGTATAGATTTTATTCTTGGATTACCTAACATAGCAAGAGGGTATCATTCTATATTTGTTATTGTGGATAGATTTTCTAAGATGATACATTTCATACCATGTAAGAAGACATATGATGCAATGCATATTGTAGAGATTTTCTTCAAATATGTTGTTAGATTAGATGAATTACCAAGAAGTATTATCTATAAAAAATATAGAAAGTTTGTTGTTTATTTTTGGAGGACTTAGTGGAAGAAGATGGATGTTGAGTTGAAGTTTAGTTCTAAATTTTGTCCATAGACAAATGGATAGACAAAAGTTATAAATAGAAGCTTGGGTAATTTTTTGAGATGTTTAGTTAGAGATAAGTCAACTAACTAGGACATGATATTAGCACAAGATGAGTTTGTATATAATAATTTTGTGAATAGGAGTACTAGAAAAATATCTTTTGAGATTATTTTTGGAATACATCATAGAGGTATATCATGTTTGAAGGATGTTTCTAGTGAAAAGAAGAGGACTTTTGAAGGGGAAGTATTTATTGATTTTATGAAGTCTTTGCATGAGGAAGTGAATTTGATGTTGGAACAAAGTAATTAGAAGTATAAGGAGAATATAGACAAGTCTAGGAGACAACTTATTTTTGAAGTTGGGGATGAGGTATTGGTTCATTTGAAGAAAGGTAGATTTCTTGTTGGAACATACAATAAAATGAAAATGAAGAAGTTTGGTCCTTGTAGAATTTTGAAAAAGTTGGATGGTGGTAATGCTTATGAAATTGAGTTATCTGATGGCATGGATATATCTCCTATATTCAATGTTTCTAATTTTCATAAGTAGCATGAGTCAGGTGATGAATTTTTTGTACCAAATGATTATCCTAAGAATAATATTGAAGAGGTTGAGCAAATATTGGATTAGAGAGTTGGTAAAAGAATAAGCGAAAAATATTACTATGAATATTTGGTGAAATGGAAGAAAAGATCAATTGAAGATGTTACATGAATTTCTCAATTTGATTTGGATTAAGCTCAATTTGTGACATCTCAATGACTCTAGAGAATCATTTCTTTCAAACATGTGTCTAATGCAGTAGCATCCTAGGTTGCTTTTTTATCTTGTTCATATTTGTGCATTATGTCAACTACTGCCCAGATGTAGTTGATGTCAAGTTCATGTTTTATCCAAGTTCCTATGGTGTTGGATGAGTTCATATAGTGTTGGTTGAGTTCATTCTTTGGCTAAGCTCTTTGGTTTCCAAGTTCCTTCATGTTTTGAGTGAGCTCATTGGTTTGTTGATGCTCAATTCCTTCTTTGGTAGAGTTTTTCAATGATTGGTTCCTAGTATGAGCCAACTTGTTTATTTAATTTGAGTCATGAATTTAATGTAAGGATCATGCTTTGGGATGTGTACAAACCATTTTAAGGTTGGCCTTCTTTTATGTAAAGATCTAGAATCTTCTGTAAGCCATTTGGCAAGTATAAGTAGAGGTGTCTAGGCTTAGGTTAAGTACTACTTAGATAGTTTGGGAGAAATGTGAATGATCACAGGGAAGTGAGTCTAGAGTTATAATTTGTAGAGATTGTGGATTTTGAGGTTGTAATTTGTAACAATTTTGTATTGGTTATAACTCAAAAGGCCTCACAACCGGGCATGTTTGTGAATAATTTGATGAATCAATGGAGATAATGTTGTTTCTTCTCTTCTTGGTGTTGTTCTCCAGTATTTGCTTCTATTGTGTTAACTCTATAGGGAGACTGGACTATTGGGTGTGCCTTTGGCCCTAATTTTCCAAACTACCATGTGTCAACTATTGGACATAAACTTTCAAATAATGATGATTTTGTTGAAGTAAATTAGACACTGTATAGGTCAATGGTTAGAAAATTGCAATATGTTGTTCTTTGAAGACCTAACATTGCATTATTTGATGATAGTGTTGCAATATTTTATGTTAATCATAAGGAGAATCACATGATGGTTTTGAAAAGGATAGTAAGATATCTAAAATAACATAAGAGAATGGTTTATGGTATAAGAAGAATGAAAAATTTGAACTAAAAGTGTACATAAATGTTGATTGGGTTGGAAACATCAATGAAAAAAAATTACAAGTGGAGGAGATTTATTTTTAGGAATGAGATTGATTTCATGGACAAGTAAGAAGAAAAATTGTAATTCACAATCTATAGTAGAGGCTGAATATGTTGCAAAAGCAATTATTATTCAAACATTGTGTGGATCAAGAAATTGTTGGAAGGTATGAAGGAAGAAATTACTAAACATGAAGTGATATATTGTGATAACACAAGTTCTATAAACATATCTAAGAATCCTATGATGCATACAAATATAAATCATATTTCAATTAAGTATCATTACTTAAGGGAATTAGTATAGGCCAAATAAGGGAGACTAGAATATGTGAACACAAAGGAGTAGATAGTTGATATATTCACTAAGATATTACCTAAGGATGCATATGAGCATCTAAGAGCTAAGTTAGGGGTCATTCCCATATCTAAAGAAAACTAAGAAGAGATGCAAGATTGCATCGATTGCTATGATCATAATATCTTACAAACTGATGCAAGAGGTCACACTATAGGAGTTGCCAAAAGTTGTGAAATAAAGGACATAAGCATGAGTTGATGGAGCTATAAGTAGAAGATGAAATGGGAGAGATATTTCAAGAGATGAATTAGTACACAAAGTGACAAAAAGAAGAATATATGATAGAGGATTATGTCTTTGGCATTTTTGTCAAAGTTCAAGAAATGAATGATAGTTACCTTTAAAATATCTAAAGATGTGTGAGGGAGATATGCTATAATATGTGCTAAGTTACCATCCAAACAAGGAGAAAGAAGTGTATCAAGCTATATAGAGATATATGAAAGATGGATTCATTATTGGTATTACAATGAAGAATCACAATTGGTATCATAGAGGGAGAAATGTAAAGAGAAAAGTGAGAGCATATCAAATATTGCAGGGATGAGAATTAAAATAAAACTAATGAAACTAAGGATATTAATGAAGTTTTGATACAAATCATAGAGGGAATTGATAGTAAAAATCATGAGGATGCTTTTGTCATTGCATGGTACCTAAAGGTGTTGCTATCTATACCAAAGAGGGAGATTACTGGAAACCACAGTTGGAAAAATTATTATTTTATCATTGATGTCAAACCTTACTGGTAAGACATTTACTAATAATGTATATTGTCATATAAGTTGATTGATGAAGAAGATTTAAAAAGAAGAGATAGTAAGATGAGCTAGTCAAGTTATTGAGTAAAGAGGAGTAAATATGATGGAATTACAATGGTCACTTGATTAGTTGGTATTTGAAAAGATAATGTGTTATTTGATTATTATATTAAGAAAAGAAGAACATTGAGTTAAATTCTAGAAGAGATTGTTGATGAAAGACAAGAAGGAGAGTAAAACACCAAGTATGACCGAGTGATAGTTTACTAGGTCAATGAAGAAGTTGAAGAAAAAGATTAAGTAATAGATAAGAAAAATAGTATTAGCTAAGTAATGGTAATGGTCGAGACAGATGTAGAAGAAAACTAAAGAAGTGACAAAGAGCAGTGAAGTCCAAGCAAGCTAGTGTAAGTCGAGTTATATAGAATAGTAGAGACTAAGCTAACTAGTGATGACCAAACTAAAGAACATAGTGATGATTGAGTGTCAACAAATTAACAATTTGTCAAAGAATCAAGATTTAATACTGACATGGTTGAATTTATGAATTGGTCAAAATGTTCAAATGATAAGGATTGATGAGTTGGAGTATTTGATGCATGAATTAAGTTTATTAAGCGATCTAAGACAAAGATTTAATGAGAAGTTTCTTGAAGGTTCAAGGAAGAAGTAGAAGGACAAAATAATGGACATATTTAATGAATTTGATCAAACCATAAGATCTATAGTTATGTTTAAGTGGAAAAGATTTAGAATAGTAGAGACTAAGATAACTAGTGTGAGCTAAAGAACATAGTGATGATTGAGTGTTGACAAATTAACACTTTGTCAAAGAATCAAGATTTGAGACCGACATGGTTGAATTTATGAATTGGTCAAAATGTATAAATGATAAGGATTGATGAGTTGGAGTATTTAATGCATGAATTAAGTTTGTTAAGCAATCTAAGACAAAGATTTAATGAGAAGTTTCTAGAAGTTTCAAGGAAGAAGTAGAAGGACAAAATAATGGACATATTCAATGAATTTGATCAAACCCTAAGATCTACGGTCATGTTTAAGTGGTAAAATATTAATCTATCTATTTAAGGAGACATATGATTTACAATTGTTGGTTGGATGGAGAACTTTTAAACAAGTGAAGAACATAGTTTTAGAGGAAAAGTGTGAAGTTAGTGATTATGTGATTGCTTCAAGATTTTCCAAGTAGATCAAAGATAGAGAATGTGATGAAGTCCAGTCAATGAACCAAGAATGAGTGGAATGGAGATCTGAATTTTCAAAATTTTATCAAATAAAACCTAGTTGTTGATTTCTAACCAATATGGCAGTAATATCCTTTGGTCAAGGTTTCCCTAATAGTCATATTTTAAATCCTTTAATCAAGGTGAAATTCTAATGGAATGTTCCAAAGTCCTCTAACAAGGCCACTTCTAATAGGATGATTAAATCCTTTAACAGTGTGTCTTTTAACCTTTAACAGGGTTCGCTCATAATTGAGCTCACTTTAGAAGAGTAAAAAAGTGGTAGAATTCTCCTTGGTGGTTTTTCCCAAATTGGGTTTCCATGTTAAATTTTGGTGTCATATATGCGTGAATGTTGTTTTCATGTTTCATGATGTGTGTGTGTGTGTGTGCGTACGTGTGTGCGTGTGTGCGTGTGTGCATGCATGTGTGTGTGTGTGTGCGTGCGTGTGTGTGTGTGTGTGTTATTTGGCATTTACTAAGCATAGAGCTAAGTGATGAGATGACAAGTTGGAATACTGACGAATAGTTATATTGGTTGAGTGAACTTATGAGTTTGATTAAGTTGTTTGAAGTTGATGAAAGTGGAATTGGTAAATTTGGACCTAAGAATAACTAATTCACCCCCCAACTTCCCCCTCAATTGTTCTAATCATTCTAACACTTTGGTGCATCCTTTGTATACATATTGAGATCATTTTTATAAGAAATTAAGATTCCAAATCAAGGACCTAATCTCTAATACTAATTGTAGGTATATGATTTATTAAAAAAAGGCTAGGTGAATTAGTAATCACTAGTTTGAAACAACTTTAAAAAATTTAGGATAGTTGTTAGTAAGATTTAGTTTTTCCTATAACTACACTATTGGTTGAGTGTTTATAAAGCATACAATCATAATATAAAAAATTTCACACAATAATAACTCTAGCATTTATCTCATGGAAACCCAATTTGGGTGAAAACCATGGCGTGATATTGGTGCTCACAAATATTTGTACTCTTCTGAAATACACTTTGTTAGGAGCCTACCCGATTAAGGGTTACAAAAACATTGTTAGGTCTTACCCCATTAAAGGATTTTCCTCTAGACTTGTTAGATTCTTTATTCTTAGGAGTAAGATTTTTAAAGGATTTTAATAGTTGAATCTAAGAATACTACCCTATTAAAGTATTTACAATAGAATAATTAGGGTCACCCTTTTAAGTGATCTCAACTATCACAGTGGTAAGAAAGTAGCAATAACAAAGTGATTTGTAGTTTTCACTATAATACTATATCATATCCATTAAAGCTCCATAGCACAATTACATATATATCATTTTCTATCTTTTATCCTCAAATATGATCTCAACCCACTTATTGCTACAATACTTTGATAGTTATGTCCACTACTTATTTGTTGTGTTCTCTTCTTCAGTAATACCTTCATTCATGATACCTAGCACTTCTTCTTTCTTCCCTTATGTAGATGTTCTTCAACCAAGAAAACCTAACCCTAGATACAATGATCACAATTTCATCATCTCATATTTTTATTGTTGGTGTGGCATTTCCTGTCTCTTATAGAAACTTCTTGAGAAATCTTCTCTACCATTTTATCATGTTATTCTTAAAAAACCCTACTATTGACCTTGATTTTTTGTTCCTTCTTCCACTTGACTCTAATAAGATTAAAATTATTCTAATAAGGTTTCTTTGATAAGATATGTCTTCCAATAAGTAATCCAATCACTAAAATTGCTTCCCATTGTATATTCCAATTGTTACCCAATAAATCTTTTACTATTATTCTTATGTGCCCTTGTCTCAACTACCTTGTATAGTATACTTCTAATGATATGGTAAAAAGTCAAAAAATATTCCAATTAGTATTTCATAGATGAAAATTAGTACAGTTGATTATCATGCAATTCATAAGTTTGTCTCTTCTCTCCATCAACAACTTGTTAGATTAGTTATGCCAACACGTATTGAAAGTAGTTCTTACAACCAAGGTTCAAAAAAGTTAATGAAGGGCTCATTAATGGGATTACAAGGGATAATATCTATGAGTCTCTTAAAAGGAAGGAGAATGAATGCAAGTTGGGGGAAGGATGGTTGAGAGTACAGTTTGATGGCACATCTAAAGGTAATTTGAGTCACAGTGGAGTGGGGTGTGCTATTTTAGATGAATAAAATAACATCTTGGTTTTAGGAGAAAATTCTTTGTCAGATGGTTCCAATAATGTTGTGGAATGCTTGGCAAAAATATTTTCTCTTTGACTAGTTAAGAAAAGTGAGGGTAAGAAAATTTATCTTCTTGGTGACTTACAAGTTGTGATTATTGGCATTGTTAAAGGAAAGATGAAAAATTGGTTTGTGGACAAATTTGTTAGAAGGATTAGAAGACTATTGGAGGGATTTGAAGAATTTCAAGTTAGTTACACTTGACAAGAAGGAAATGTGTTAGTAAAAAAGATTGCTAATGTTGGAGTGAATTTGTTAGATCAAATATATTTGGTGGAAGATTATAGATTTTTCAATCCTTCTATCCTCTAGGCACATGTCCCTTTTGATTTGATTGGGATTTTCACTATTTGTGAGCATGACTATGAAATGATGATGCAGAGTGATTAGTAGGAATGGCTGCTAGAACTAGTGTATGTGGGTACATTAGGGATATTTTTCATAGCAAGAAGAGATTTTAATGATGGAATGGAATCTTTCCTTGTGATGCAAGTTAAATGGATAAAAATTTCTAATTCAAGGTCGTTATTTAGTATGCCCATAGTGTTAAGGTCATTGTCAAAAAATGCAATATAGTGATAAGTAAAGAGGAATAGTAATGGAGGCCAATTTTATTTGATGATTCTAAAGAAGAAATAAAATCTAGGTTTTTGAGGTTAAATTTTGTCAAGACATGTGGCTGAGGTATTATGTGTACATGAGGAGGATTTCTTCAGGATAGTTTTCCAGTTGTTTGGAAAGGAATTCATCAGCAAGGACTTTTGTCCAAGGACTAATGTGGATATTTCCTCTATGTTTTATGCTTTCGATTTACTTCTAGCTTAGGGTAAAGAGGAGGAGACGAGGATGATAGAGCTTTGAATCGAACTAGTGCAACATTTGGGTTTCCCATGTTGGTTGAATATGGCAGAAGTTGGAATTGGGTTACAAACTATGGAGGGCCTATGGAGTCACATAAAAGGTGTGATTGAAGGTGTTTAGTTGTTTAATGTTTTCATCTCTCTAACACTAGTTTTGAAGATGGTAGGTGAGATGAGGAACACATGGATGAAACTATTTCATTTTATATTGTAGTTGGAGGAGGACTAACAAATGATGGATGAAGAAAAGAAGAGTAACAAAAAATCTACACCAAGAAAGGTTGGGGAAAGAGATGCAATAAAGATTAGAAGGATGAATTCACAATTTGTGTTAGGCCAAGGAAAGCAAGGTGGATACGATAGGAGGTATGATGGTGAATCAATCAAGGGAGGAGATGATAAGTTTCTTCAGTCACCATGAGTGATCTCTTTCTAGGTAAGGAGCTAGTTGGGTGCCCATTTTCCATAGCACAGCCTAGTCATCTTTATGTGTTGTTTGTAATTATGGTTGAAGAATGTATTGTTGGAAATTTAGAGAAGGCTAGGTGACTTAGAAGGGGGAGGTCGAATTAGGAACGAATAAAACTTTAACTTCAATTCACTAATTAACTCTTCATAAACTAATTTGATCTAATTGCATGCATGAAAGACTGAAAGAAATAAAACATTCATAATAGTTGACACAATATTTGGTAACCTAGAAACCTTCCAAATAGAAAGGAAATCTGGGGTGGGGATGATACCCAAAAGCTTTGGTACTGCAATATAAAGTTGGCATGTTAACGCTTACAAATGATCACTTCTGATGATCTACCCTCTTAAAAGCAATAAGGACTGTTAGGTCCACCTTGTGAAAGGATTTATACAATACAATGAATTATGTACTTGGTTAAGAGATTCTGCATAAGACTGTTAAGTCCACCTTGCTAGAGGATTTGATTGATGCACCTATTAAGATGAAAAAGTGTTTGATCTCTTCTCTACAACTTGGTTTATTGAAGGAGATTCCTTTGATGTAGAAAGATCACCTTTATGTGATAGATGAGACTTTATTTTTCCTTATACTTCTTTTAGCTTTCAAAATTGTATATTATTCATATACCATACTCATTTGGATGTGATAAGATATCTAACATTTATATTAATCCAATCAATTACCTTCTAGAGTTAGCTACAACATTATATTAAACAATCTTTACTAAGTTAGCTCAATGCTAACACTCAAGTTTAGAAGTCCACTTAGGTGATATTCTAACACTTGGTAACACAATAAACTTGAAAAACTCTAGCACTTAGTTGATATTGGTGCATGGTCCACATTGATCACTTAGAAGTAGGTGTTAACTCAATTAACATTGATGACTCGAAAAACATTGTAGAGCTCGGTTGACACTACAACAACTTTACTAGAATTGATGCTCGGCCAACACTATTATTCCTCTTTCTTGGTTAACATGGCTAGCTCAGTTGACACTATCTTCTAGTCTTTCTCAGTTAACACTTCATGTTGGCTCGGTTGACACTATCTTCAAGGTTAACTCTATGGTGCTTGATAACAATGTAACCAACCAAATGATCAAGTGTTTTAGCACTAACTAACAAATAGTCTAATCATAAGGTCAACAAGCTCCTCCTTTTGCATTAGTGACAAAAACATTTATCATACCAAAAATCTAAATACTCAAAATGATGAGTCAAAACTCCCCCTATCAATATACTTGGGTATGTAGCTCAGTTTTGACTACTGTGTTGATACTCGGATGACACTTACTCTATTTTGATTTTTCAAAATTATTTTTGTAGCTCTGTTGTATACATAGAATCCTATTTAATAACTATATTCCCCCTTATTCTTTACATGCTATAGTTCCCCCTTTTATACATATATATGTTATATTCTATATTCCCCCCTTTTTTTGACTCAAATGCCAAAAAAAATATATCTACAATGTAATACGAAAATATGAGAGGAAATCATTATGTACCTTCAAAATTAGAGAAATGATTTTGTCCCAATTTTCTTGAAAAACTTTTCAAGTGTGAAAATCTATCTGAACTTCAGCTAATAACTCCATCATATAATCAACAATAGAAAATTTGGTATCAAGAATTAATGTCTTTGCATGAACAATGTGTTTTTGCATTACATCCATGTTTGGAATTATCAAACTCTAAATTTCTAATAGTGTAGCCATGCTTCTTGCTTCTTCTCTCAATAACTTTGCCTGCAAGTTGGTAAGATACCTGATCTTAACAAAATGTGTTGAGCTCATACTCATGTTAAGTGACAACTGGTTTTCACTTTCCTTTGTAATAGTATCAATCTTTGACAACTTGTCTCTAATTTCATTGGTAAAGTTTTTATTATCTCTTAACTTTACAAACAAAGAAACAACATTATTTATAATGCTCTCAAAAGAATTAAGAATAGTGGACAGTTCCACTTGGTCTATGGCAATCTTCTATGCCACATTATCCAAAACTTTATTCTCAAATTTTCTCTTTGCCCTTTGTAGTAGCCTTTCTTAACCATTCAAATCTTTAATAAACTTGTGAACTATGTCAACAAGTTGGTCTAAGATAGTTTTCTTCTCATCAAATTCATGCTTAATGTATCAATAAATATACCTTTGATATCTTCAAGCACTTGATTTCTTTTCTTCTTCTCTGCTTTAGCTTATGTTATCTAGCCCTTTTCTTCCAAAGTTCTCCAAGAGTATCCATCTGATCAGGAGTACGATTAGAGAGATCCCAATCTAGAATTGTTATGTCTTCCTCTAGATCAAATTCATCAATGGAAACTTCTATCTCTTTTCCTTTTTTCCTTTGGAATAGGTGAAGGAATGGTTTCCTTACCTTTACTTGTATCTTTAGTGCTTAGTTGAGGCTTTACTTCAACTATCATTGCACTTGTTTCTGGAATCATTTGCAATAGTAGCAATATGACCAACTAGAGAAACAACAATAATAGTAGTGGTACTTATAGTTCCTTGTTGTAACTTAGTCTAGCTTGATTCTATGATGAGTGGAGCTTGTAGCTCGGTAGATGAAATGGTGATAGTAGTACTCATCTTTGAACTTGGTAAGACGGATCCAACAGCCAATTGAGTGCTTGGTTGAACAATGTTTAACCCAATTGCCTGTGACTCAAATGTTGTCCCCTATAAGCTTGATGTTACCAATGCTTTTCTCGGAGAGATAGGGAGGGAGGCCATAGCCTCTACTACAATCTTTTTTGAATCTGAATCTTTAATATTCTAAATTTTAGGTAGATCCTCACTAATTGTTTCATCTTCATTTTTCTCTTCATCATTTACATCATCTATCTAAACAACTTCTTTAGTAAGCTTTGGAACATTCAATCCATAAATTTTCTTCTATGCATTTGTATTAGATTGTTCAACGGTTTTAATATCATTTGAAAAAATTAGGAGTGCATTGAACTTAGGGGTTAACACTTGTTCATGTCTTTTCAATGCCTCCTTCACTTCTTTGTCTGATAGGTCTAGCATTACCTTTATTAGAGTTTGATCACAAATGTCTCTGGGCACCATTACTACAATTTCTTAGTAGTGTGATACTGCCTTAAGTAGAATATTAGGAACTTGACTGCATAGTTTGCTTAGAGAGTATTTCCACTTTCCCATCTTTTCCACTAAGGCTTCTTCTATTTTCTTATGTTCCTCTTTATTTCTAATTTTATACTTAAGAAATTTGAAATCTTTCATACCTCATCCTTATTTGAGTCACTGGAGTCTGTCTTCAAAGGTTAGGGTAGGCCTTTTGAATCATATTTGTTGCTCTTTTTCTTCATCTTCATCTGAAAGTATGAGCTTCTTCCTTTTTCTAGTAGGTTTCTTGGTGGTAAAGGAAGGAGTTGATCTTGTAGCTCTCCTTTCTATAGGTTTATCCTTCTTCATGGGTGGTTCTTCTTCTTCTTCCTCCGCAATGTCATCACCCTAGCCTTTTGTGAGCAGAAGAGGGAAATCAGATTTCACATCTTTCTTAATCTTTTCTATCTTCTTCCTTCCTCAATTGATAATTTGAGGAATCTTGATCTCAAGTGAGATCCTAGTTTTTTCTTCTTCAAAGGTTCCAAAATAAGATCTCAGATTTCACATCCTTCTTAATTTTTTCTATCTTCTTCCTTCCTCTCTTGATAATTTGAGGAATCTTGATCTCAAGTGAGATCCTATTTTTTCCTTCTTCAAAGGTTCCTAAATAAGATCCTTTAGGGTCCATAGGCTCATTAACAATAGCCTTTATGATGTCCTTGTTATCATCAATGTTCACCTCATATCCAAGAGTTCTCACCCATATAATTCTAAGCCTAACTTCCTGAATGTATACCTTATCTTAGTCCACGAGGAAACATATATCTTGTTCATAGTCATCCACTAGTTTCTTAGGGATTTTGAATATACTTTTCATTATTTCCTTGAAGGTTTCAAAATATGCATCCATGATGCCCTCAAAATTGTCTCCCATTTTAGTTATGAATTTATTTATCTAATATATAATGGGTATGTCCTTCCATACTACATTGCCCTTGGAAGGACAAAATTTCTAAACATAAAAGAATAAGAAGACTAAAAGTGAACCAAACTTAGAGAGATTAGTCTTTGATGTTTAGATGCTTTCCATGTTCTTTCTCAAATGGTTTAGCTACAACTCGGCGAGGTCAAAAGAAATATTGTTCTTCACCACCTTGAAGGCCAAGTCCACAACTTCACATGTAGTGTTATTTGGTTGGTTAGAACTCTATATCTTGTGTGCAATCACATGAAGACTAAACTTTATTTCCATGTTTATGAAACCATTTATCTTCATTCCTCTACCATCCCAAATAGTGACTCTTCTTTTCTAGCTCAACTCGACATAGGGTTTCGGTCATCTTGGATTTATTAAGCATAGGAAATCCAGTAACCCTATGAATCATTTTCTTTGTGATTTTGATGGGTTGATTGAGCCAGAATTGTATATCATTAGCATGGCTTAGGATAAACCTAATTCACTTAATTTGAAAGTTCCTTTAGATGTGCAATATATAAGTCAAACCCTTTACTTCCAGGTGTTTGTGCTTAGGTTTCAGGTTTCCATCCACACACAATAATTTATATGCTTCATTCATCTCTATGGCTCCCAATTCTTGAATTGAAAAATGATAAAATAATATAATATCATGTATTAATGGTACCTTTGGTGGAATCTATGAGTGTGCATTGACTAGGTCTATTCATCTACAATCATAGGACTGAGCTTAAATTTTGGGTCTATAGGTGCAACATTCCTTACTAACATCTCGGATACCTTCTTGACTTTTCTACTCAATGAGTATGTCATTATGCTTGATGACGAGTGAATAATCTTTGACAAATTTGCTCTAAATTACTCTAAATTGCTCTAAATCACTCGAGATTGCTCAGGGGCTCAAGATCACTCTGCGTTGTTCACTCTAAAATCATGGTGAAAATAAAATGTTTGATTCCTCCTTTTTTATCAAAATTTGTCTTTAAGTCACCATAAATGCATCATACTATCGATAGCGTGCTGATAGCCTGTTGACTTGACATGTGTGAGAAGCTCAGCTATTACCTTTCTCTTCAACTCAAATTTTCAACTCGGATCTTCAACTTGGTAGACTCCATTTATATCCACACTTGATTAGGTCTTCAAACTTATTGAAGCTTGGCTAGAACTAACTTTTCTCGTTATGGTCATGCAACCTAAATTTTCTTGTTAAGGTATGAGATATGGATTCAAACTTGGTGATCCCAATGCATCTGAAATATTGATTTGGATCTTCTTGCTTGTTGCTTAGAACTGATGTAAGATATTTCTTTAAATCACAGTTCCAATGATCTCCATGGATAATTAGCTTGAAATAGTCAAATCACCTAATTCATTGACATTGCTACCTCATTTGACTTTTGATATTGTCAGCCTTTGATTTCTTTTCATCTTCAACTATAGCTTGGTTCATATAGTTCTTTGCTAGATGACCAAGTTCTATGCATACAAAACATCTCATTGTAGGGTCTCTCTTCCTCATCTAAGTTCTTATGATATTTTCTGCAATGTTTCCATGCTCACCACACAAGTGACATTTGTACCATGTGTTATAATCCTAACCAAAGATATCTTTCACAATTTTTTTTGTTGGGTTCCATTTCTTGGCTTTGCATTCTAAAGATTTGTGCCCTTGTTTGTTGTCATTAAAACATTATCCTTTAAAATAGGTTTTCTCTATGCATTCACTTGTTCTATGACCTTACTTGTTGTAAATATAATATTTTCCACTAAATTTTGATTTACCATTACTCCAACACTTGTTTGATGTATGCCCTTGTTTCCACAATGACTACATGTAGGCCTTTTTTTCTTCTAAGCTCCTTGTTGTGATGATTCACCTTTATCTGTATATCCTAATCCAATGTTTCCTTTGTTTGTGAATTGAGTTCGCTTTTCCAATTGATTCATGCTTTCTTGAGATTTCATCATCCTTTCATTGGCTTTCCTTTCTATGCTAAGATCATTCTGCAATCTTGCATTATTTTTCCTCAAGTTGATAAACTCTTGATTTGAATGATTGAGTTGATTTATCAAATCTACTTGCTCAAGAGATAGGTGTTGAATTTCATTATCCTTTTCTTCTATCTTTTTAGTTAGCAATATTTTTTCTTCTTTTTCTATCCTTTTGTTCCATGTCTTCACAGATTTTGATTGACTAAATTTCTTATTCTCTTTTTAGCTTTCTAACTTCTTCATGTAGAGTGACATTCTTTTCAAGGAGATCTTCAATTGTTGCATCACCTTTATCTAGATTTTTGTCTTTAATTCTTTCTTCTATGTAGAGATTTTCATTCATCTATGTTGCTAGTTCTTTCCTTCTTTATAGAGATTTAGAGAGTTACTCCATCAATTTCTTGAATTGATCCATGGCCATCTGAAGATCTAAATTTTCATTCTGAATAGCTTTCTCTAGTTTGTACACTTCCATTGCCTCTGATCTTTTCTCAAGCTAATAAACTTTTGATATGAGAACCAAATACTTTGATACCAATTGTTGGAAATGTACAGAAGGCTAGGTGACTAAGAGGGGGGGCGTGTGAATTAGGAACCAATAAAACTTTAACTTCAATTCACCAATTAACTCTTCATAAACTAATCTAATCTAATTGTATGCATGAAAGATTGAAAGTAATAAAACATTCATAACAATTGACACTATATTTGTTAACACATAAATCTTCCAAATAGAAAGTAAAACTGGGGTGGAGATGATACCCATAAGCTTTAGTATTGTAGTATAAAGTTGACCTATTAAGGCTTACAAATGATCACTTCTAGTGATATGCCCTATTAGGAGCAATAAGGATTGTTGGGTCCACCTTGTGAAAGGATTTCTACAATAAAATGAAGTATGTACTTGGTTAAGAGATTGTTCATAAGAGATTGTTCATAAGACTGTTAAGTCCACCTTGTTAGAGGATTTTATTGATGCACCTGTTAGGATGAACCAGTGGCTAATCTTTGTTCTACAACTTGGTTTGTTGAATAGAAAGATCACCTTGATGTGATGGATGAGACTCTACTTTTCCTCATACTTCTGTAGTGTCTACCCCTAGTTCGCATTTCTATTATCATTGTCAAATTCTTTTAAGCTAATTTTATGCATTGATTAGTTTTAGAGATACTAGATTTACAATATTATGATATTATTTCATGTCTTGAATTAAAAATATATTGGTTATAATTGTTTAGTTGATTTCATTTCACATGACGTTAATGATGTTTTGATGATTCCTAGTTAGTAAATGTGGTTTCTTTCATAAAAATGTTAACATGATGTCTTTAATGATGATTATGTTGTATTGATAGAGGTGCATTATTATATGTACGCATTTGATCTTAGATTTGTGAATTTTATACTTACCCCATACTTGCATGTGTATGGTGCGTGTGTTGTTTTATCTTTCTGTTTGACGTGTTGATGTGGTTAAGGGAGGGAGTTGTAGTCACCTGCTAGTCGGGATCTACACGATGAACCACTCCCCGCCATTGTCTATTTAGTTTAGATATATTATATACATATACATTCTCATCTTTTATGCAGGATGCAGGTACCGGGCATCGACTTCCCTAAATTGCCAGGATGAGCGTGCCCTATTACAAATACTCAAATGGTGAGAATGGGAAGATAATGATCAGGTCCAATCCTAGCCATAGCCTAAAATATTTGTCCTGCAAGGAGGACTCGTAACAGACTGTCTACCCTTTTTTAAACCCGTGAGTATTTTGTGCGTATGTTGTTTTGTGAGTCTTTGATGAATTTTCTGTTAATTAAGTCTAATTAATAGATTAAATTAATAAGTTAATTTAATGGAAAATTATTATGACATTTTGAATATTTAATTATATTTAATTAATTGAGAAATTAATTAAATATAAAGAATTGAATTTGAAGATAAAAGTTTTAAGAATAAATTTAGAACATGATAATATTTATTTAATTTAATAATAATATATTTAGAGTTCATTTTTAAATAAATGCTAAATATTATTGTTATTTAAGTTAATAAATATTTATCAAATTAAACGTTCCAAAAATAAATTAAGAAATAAAAAGATATTAAATTATGAATATGTTTTAAGTTCGCATGAATGAGTTTAAAATATAAGAGATTAATTTAAAAGATAAAATATGTGAACTTGATTAAGATATTTTATTATAGTGCGCATGAGATTTAAAAAGTTAATAAATTAATTTAAAAGTGAAGTCAAGTGGAAAAATTAAATAAAGTAATTTAATAATTCATTTGTCTTAATTAAAAGCAAATTAATTGTGCATGAAAGAATTAATTAAATAAAATAATTGTAATTTTAGAGTTGTGGAGACAGAAACCCTAAAAGGTAATTAGATTCTATATTAGAGGGTTTTTGGGGTCATTATTAGACACACAGGTTTCAAGGAACACACTTTTGGAAAGGGGAACAAAGAAATCTTTGGAAGCTTGGAAGGGTTTGGGATTAGCAAGGGTTTCACCAGATTGTTAGCATCAGATCAAGGTAGGGTTTGTGAACCATTGTAGGAATACTTTCGGATCTCTGTCTTCTTCGTGCTTGTTGAAAATTGCTTTCTCAAATTTTATTGAATGAATCTGCTACCTCTCTTCTGAATCTTTTGCTATTTTATTTCTTTTAGGAATCGAGATTGAAAACCTATTTAGATAACCTCGTTCTACAATTGAAAGGAATTAGTATTAAATCGAGAGCTGGGTTTTGGATTAAAATGGAATTAAGAAATTTAAATTTGGAAAGGGTTTGTTTTTGGAAATGAAAATCTTAGGATTGAAAATTCGAAGGGTTCGATTTATTTATTTTTCCTATTAAACTAAAATTTCAATCATTTATAAAAAATATATATATTGTATTTGCATTCTTTTTATGTGATCATGGGAAAGAGAGTTTTATTAATTGTATTAAATTCTATATAAATTGAAATTTATGAAACATAATTATAAAAAAAAAAAAGATATTTTCTAAACATGTTTAATTTATAAATATAAAAAAAGAATAAAATTAAAATTAATTGTGTTTTTATGGGGTTTGTTCCCCCCCCCCCCACCAGTGACGTACAGCCGTCGGCAGTCTTTGCTGACGCAGGTACTGCGCAGACGAGCTGCCGCAGGCCCTGCGTCAACAGGCCTGCCGCACGGCAGCAAAGCCTTTATAAAGGCTTGTGCTTGCTTTTAGCAATGCGCCCTTTTTTTTGAAAGAATTTAAAAGTATTTAAAATCATTTTTGTTAAAAAGTTTTTATTAAGTTTTAAAATTAAATCAAATTTATATTATTAATTATTAATAATATTATTAGTAATTTATATTATTAATTATTAATAATATTATTAGTAATTTATATTATCAATAATTAATAATTTAATATTATCAACTATTAAAATTTATTATTAAATTAATATTTATATATATTATTAATAATTGAAATACGGTTTAGTAAAAAAAAATAATTGACTTAAATTTTGATTTAATTAAGAATTATTAATATCGAGAGTTATTTAACAGATGAGTAAACTTATTTATTGTTGTTAAGGGTCATGATTAGATTTGTTAAGTGTTACTTTTATAGCTGGAAGAAATAAATGTGTATACTCAGACTATTCTTTTAGGAAAAGTGATCATAATTTTATATATTGAGTCGAATAAATGAATGGGTTACTGGGTGGGTTAAATTGAGAATCTTATACACTTAAAACATTCATTGAAATTCAAAACTAAAACTTTACCTTTGACTCTATTGTGTAATTTCAAATCAAATGCAAACTATGAAACTGTACTGTTCTACTTGTACAGTCTATACTTTTGGATTCTGAGGTTGATGAGATGTTGGCCAGTCTAGGATGTACACCAGAGGTTTGTGAGATTTCTTTGATACTATTTTGTGGTTGGATGTCTTGTGTTTCAGATTCAGATTAAATTTATGAGATTTACTTGTGGAACTTTTATGTGTTCTTGGATGGGAGAACTGTCTTATTATCAGGTTGCCTATTAAGGAACCAAGTTTGATCTTTATGAGTGTTGTGGTATGGGACACAACTGTGTTTTTTATGTGCTTAGGAGAGGTTGTCTAGGTACATGACTTTGGGAGTGGCTTGCATAGGGGTCTGGGACCCAAAGTGGTCAGTGCTAGGGTAACCTAATGCAAGTTATGTAATAAGTGATAATCTAGTAATTAAAATTGTTTGGGGAGAAACACACTAAAAAGATAAGTTAGAGATATTGGACCCAACCATGCCTTGAGTGCTTGTACAGACTAAGGATGGGAATGAGATGAGTGCCTCGTCTTCTTGAGAGGGCCTTCTGGTTTCCACATGTTTGATGTTGGGGGTCCAGGGTTCAGAGTAACCAGTCCAGGGTAACTCAACGCTTGAGGGTCCGGGGTCTATTAAGAGATCAGTCCAGGGTAACTCAAGTAGCCATGTGATGAAACTCCCTAGTATGTAGCCTGAGTCTCCTCTGTAGATTATGTGTACCTCTGGTGGTGTACTTATTGTTGGATGTGTTTATAATGGATATTTACTTTCATTGATGAGGATTGATGATTCATGATGTTGTGCTTTTGATGTGTGGCTTTTTACTTGAGGTGATTATCTTTTGTTGACTTTATCTTATGACCTTGGTATTTGGTTTATACTTGGTTCATGTATGATATTTGATTATGTGGTGTCAGTATTGGAGTGAGTGTTCTTACTTTTGGATTATTTTATCTTCTTGAGTAGTATGTGTTACCTTTGAGGTAGTTTTGGCTATTAGGGGTACCTTGCCTAGGAATGTTTTATGTTTGATTAGCCGTATGTGGATCGTTCATTATCTTCCCTGCATGGTGGGAGTGGAAGCCTGACTAGGTAACCACACGGTCGGGAGGTAGTGTCTTCTTACCATTTTGGTTCCCCTTCACATTGATAGCTGTTGGATGTTCGTTGCATAATATGTACCTTTATCATTCTTATTTCTTATCGCAGAGACTTCTTTTCAGATGATGTATATATGTTATCATGTATTCTGATGTATTGTATCTATTCTCACATACCCTGCGACATGTGCAGTGGATGTTATTAATTGGATATACTTTCATTGTATTGTTTATACTTATGCATTTGCTTGTGCGATTATGTATTTGTCATTCCTTTATGTTCTTGAGACATTGTACTTGGAACTTAAACTAATTAATTTAAAATTATTAAATGTGACTCAACGTAAAGGAATCCTTGAGGAATTGAAACTGTATCTATAATTGCAAATGTGTATTTGATATGTATGTTCTTATTGCTTCCGCATTAATGTTATCTTGATGTTGTTTAAACTTTAAAAAAAAAATAGTTCAGTAAACATTGTAACATATTAGGTTTATTTCTCTTGGGTTTCCGAGCGAGACGTTACAACTTCTTGTAGCCTTCAAAATCGCATACTCTTCATATACCATACTCATTTGGATATGATAAGATGTCTAACATTTATATCAATTCAATCAATTACCTTCTAGAGTTGGCTACAACATTATATTAAACAATCTTTACTAAGTCAGCTTAGTGCTGACACTCTGGTTCAGAAGTCTACTCGAGCGATATTCTGATACTTTGCCACATAATGAACTTAGCAAACTCTAGCACTCACTTGAAATTAGTGCATAGTTCACATTGATCACTCTAGAGTAGGTGTGAACTTGGTTAACACAGATGACTCGACAAATATTGTAGAGCTAAGTTGACACAGCAACAACTAGGCTAGAATTGAAGCTTGGTCAACACTAGTATTCATTTTTCTTGGTTAACATAGCTAGATTAGTTGACACTATTTTCTACTCTTTCTTAATTAACACTTCATGCTAGCTCAGTTGACACTATCTTCAAGGTTAACTCTATGGTGCTTGGTAACTATATAACCAACCAAATGATTAAGTGTTTTGGCACTGACTACAAAATAGTCTGACCATAAGGTCAATAGGTATTAGTTTTCATTTTGTTGCAATATATGGGCGGACTAGCTAAATTTAGGCTTCTAGGCTTTTTTTTGATGTAAATGTATAACTTTTTATTAAGAAATAAAATTATCACTTATAAAATAACATAAAGGGTATTATCTTTAACCATAGTTTCAGTACATTCAAAGATCAAATTGAAGACATGCCAAGAATCATGTCTATTATCACATATTCTATATCATTAAAAGGTTAATTCAATGACATACTTTCATTTTTGTCTATATTCATATTCAATTTTTCATTCACCTCTTTAACATCATCTTCTACATCCATCATATCCCTAATGTTATATATAATGTTTATCTCTTTAATTATTATGGACCTCAAAGCTTCATTGTTATTCACTTGGTGAATTCTCATTATTTTATATCTTTGACATTTGGCCTCTTTCTCTTTATCTAATGGGATTTTTCAAGGGTCATAACCCTTCTTCCTTTCCTATTTGATGTTGTTTAGATCCCATGATTGACAAATTGAAATCAATCATCAGAATATCTTCCATGGTTCAATTCTTCAAAAATGTTCCATGATTCTCCCAATCATCAATTCATTCCAATGGTGAATATAATAATGGATAAAAAGAAAAAGAATCCAAAACTCTAAATAATTTTTCATTATTGATCATATTGCAGGTATGCTTGTTGCTACAATAAAAAAAGTCTCACTATTTTTTTTCAAATGTAAAAATGAAATAAGACCCTGCTTTGAAATGGAGTAACATTTCATTTCTTGAAATGGAGTAACATTTCATTTTTTGAAATGTTACCCCATTTCAAAATGGTAGATCATGTTTCACCCAACCCATATTTACAATGTGCTAAACATAAACAAGGTTGTGGTTTTTAAATGGGATGATATTTAATAAGTGGGATTTTGTTCTTAAAAAGTAGAAAAATTCAACTTAAATTTTCTTCGAATTTAGATTTAGGAAAGGCTTGGTCAACAAACCCTTAGCTTTGGATTTGGCTTTACCTAAACCTTGGAGGCCATCTCAATCTACAAATGAAAAATACACTTTATCCACAAATCAATAGGAATTTTCAACAGAATATTTTGACAAAAAAAATCCACTATAGATCAAACTGCATGGATTTCACATATGAAGTTTGTTTTTAAATTCCATTAAATAAATTATTCTTCATTGAATTTTTAGTGAACTAGGTCTACAGACTAGAGATAACAAGTTTTATATTTATTATAATTAATTTTTTATTCAAAAGTTACTTATACTACCATCTAAAAATGGAAGCACCCATCATTTAAGACCTTTTAGCTCTCACCCTTCAATGAATTTATGGTCCATGGATACATTTTGTTGGAAATAACAATGGGAAAGTAAGTTATGAGGGGTGGGGGGGGAATCAACACTTCAAACTTTTGCCTCTAAAACATATCACCAACATCCCTCTCATAACTTAACATATAAACTAAAATAACTTAACACGCATCACATCCATGGCATAAAGTAAATAAAACATAACATGATAAATTGGTTGCCCATAAATCCTCCAATGAGAAGGTAAAATTGGGGTGGGGATGACACCCACAAATCTTCATAACTGTAGTTGTAAAGTATGGCCAATTATGGCTACAAAGTGTTTCATCATAAACTATGATCTACCCTATGAGGGGTTTTTCATGTAAAAGGCTTACAAAGACTATTAGGTCTCACCTTGCTAAAGGATAATAACTCATAATTAAGTAAGCACTCAGTTAAGAGATTTACAACAACTTGTTAGGATTACTCTGGTAAGAGATTTAGTCTGTATCACCTGTTATAATGATTTAGCACCATGATCCTCCAATTAGCAAGTCATTTCTTAATGTCAGATCTTCTCTTTTCTGGTTGTCTCTTGATCCTTCTAATCAGATCTATCTTTCCTGATCCTTTCACTGCTTGTCTCTATTCCTCTTAGATTGATTCTACATTACATAACTGATGCAAAGGGTCTAGGGTTCTATCAATTAACCACTCCTAATTAAGGTTCTAATTCTTGAATCACCTAATGATTCTTATTTCTCGATCTTTCCACCAATCTTATTCTCCAAGACTCTTCCCCAACTTTCCCCCTAGGCATAGTTGGTTTGGTGTAGGCTTAATCTCCCTTATTAAGGCACTAGTCCTACTAGCCCTTCCTTCCCTTAAAACCCTAACCCTTTCTTAGGATCTTGTTCTTATACTCCCTTGGAATCTACTAATGTTTGAGATACCCTTCATATCCTTCATGACCTTTCCTAATACTTCTGGTCACACCTACAATCACTAGAAAGTCACTATCTTCAAATAGGGCTAATTAGGCCTATTTTCTTTAGGTCTAGTAAGCTTGTTTTACTCCATTACTCCAAATTATTCCAAAAAACCTCATGGAAAACCTTATGATTTTGAAATAAATCTCCTATCACTCCAAGATTCCAAATTTACAGAGCCTCAAAACACACACAGCCCTATTCCCCCTTAAGCCCTAGTTTCTAGCCTATATTTTAGGCCTCTAAACCAATTTTCATGAAAATGCTACTAAAACCTTTCAAACCTCAAATAAAACCTTCCAACCACTTGATCATTTAAGATGAAATTCTAGGGATTCTATGCATGTTATTGGTTTGGCTTGAACTGATCATGGGTATGCTCTACAACAACATCATTTCACTGTCTTGGCTCACCTACTCCCAACAGCTAGCCTGAGGCATCATCCCAATGTTTGGTAACTAGTCACAAAAATGAAAAACAATAAAAAAAACTATGTAAAGATTCTAACTTATCATCCCACAAGGTTTTACACATTTTCCACCATGGATGATTAGGTTAGGGCCATTATTGTGGAAGTAACCTTGTGAAAGAGAAACATAGACCAATCACCAAGAAACCTTCACTACTCAACAACCCTGCAACTTGAGATGGAATGTGAATATTCAAAAAAAAGGTAAAATAAATCACCACAACATCCTAATGTCAGATCATCTATCCCAATCTGTACACGATTGTACTAGGGCATTAAAACATTGTAAAACAATGAAAAACATAGTAAAAATGTTTGTACAACAAACCCACACGTGCATAATCTGATTGGAAACATTCCAACCTTCCCAAATATGATCCCCATTCTCAAATACCCAAGCATGGGTGGTTACAACTTCCCAAACCACCACTTGCATTTTTTTGCGAAAATTGCACAAAAGTTGCTCAAGCAACCTTTTGAGCAACTTTGCAACTTTTGAGCAATTTTTTCTCTTTACATCTTTTGGTCAAATGGGTCCACCTAGGACCTATTAGGTAGTTAAATACCTTATTTTCCCACCACTAACAATTTTTTACCTATTGAACAACTTTTGGCTCGTTGAGCAAATTTTGACCAACTTAGGACCTAATGAGCAATTTAGCTCTTACATTGGGAGTAGTTGCATTCCAAGGATTCTTGGAATTTATTAAGCACAAATAAACTCTTAAATAACCCTAACAACTCCAAAAACCAAAAATTGGGGAGATACCCTGCACTATACTCCCCTAGAACAAAAAAATCAAGTACCTTGAGTTAGAAGGTCTTCAATGGTGACCCCATGCTTTAGTCATGCAAGTGGCTTCAACAATTGATACTCCCTTCCATTTCACCAAATAGATCTTGTAGGTTCCCTTCCTAGTCTTCTTGAGCACCTTGGAGTCCACAATGTTGTCTAGTTGCAAAGATTGGGGAGTTGGTAAGACTTGAACCCAATCTGCCCTTTCTAAGTCTTCAAGAGTGTGTTGATGAATACTAGTATGAGTACCTTTGCAGGGAAATAGATCACATACATTAAAAATGGGTGAAATTCCGCAGTTAAGAGGAAGTTCAACTTCATAGGCATTTTTTCCAAACTTGTGAAAAAAATTTAGAGGTCCTATCTTCTTCATTAGAAATTTTTTTTTTGTCCCTTTGGTAGTCTTTCCTTTCTTGGGTAGGTAAGCACTAAATCCCCCACCTTGAACTACAAGTGTCTCCTTGTCTTATCTACCCTTGCCTTGTACTTTTCCCCTTGATGTTGCAATGTCTTTCTAACTTGTTCATGAAGCTCTTTCATTTTCTCTACAAATGACTCCCCTTGTGCACTCCTCTTTTCATGTAAATTGAGATCCCTCAACTCCAAAATTCCCCTAGGGTGTGTCCCATATACAATTTCAAATGGGCTCTTACCAGTACCCCTATTAATAGAGTCATTATAAGTAAAGTCTAGATCCCATGATTGACCATGTTGCTTGGTCAAACACCTTAATAGGTTGCCCAAAGACTTGTTCACTACCTCAGTTTGTCCATCAGATTGAGGATGGTAAGCTAAAGAAAAAGGAAAATTGGTGCCTAGCTTATTCCAAAGGGTCCTCCAAAAGTTCCCTATAAATTTACTATCTCTATCACTCACTATGTTGAGTGGCAACCCATGGATTCTCACTATATCTTTGAAGAATAGGCCTACTATATGTGAAGCATCATTTTTTTTCTTGCAAGGGATGAAGTGTTTCATCTTTCTAAAATGATCCACAAGCACAAATACATTGTCATGTCCTCTAGGTGTTTTAGGTAGTCTCAAAACAAAATCCATACTTAAGCACCCCCATGGCCTTTATGGTATAGTGATTGGTTGGTATAACCCTACATTGCTACTATGTCCTTTGGCCCTCTGACACAACTAAAATTTCTCCACAAACCTTCTAATAGGATTAAACCTTAGACAGAAATAACAATTACATACAAATATAGACAATATTAGAAAATAACACATCATGCAGAGAAGACCACAAGACACCAAGATTTAACATGGTTCACCCAATCCCTAGGCTACGTCCACCAAACAACAAGTCTAATATTATTATGATCCAGTGATTACAACCTAATTGCAATCCGTAATCCCTTACAGCTCAATATTGCCGCAAGAAGCAATTTTTGCATCACACATTATGAAACAATCCTTAAAACCTTGTTAACTGTCTAAAATTCACTAGTTTATGTGGTATTTGTTGTTGCAGATGTTGCACATCATGAGGAATTGTTAGAACACCATCTTTTGAAGTATCATCCAGCACTACATAATCATTTTCTTTCTTCCGATGTTGCTGCAACAAATATTTTTACAACACTTTCTCATTGAATATGACATCCTTGCTTCTTACAATTTTATGATTTTTAGAATCCCAAAGCCTATAACAAAATTCATCAATGCCATATCCAATAAATACACATTTCTTTGACTTAGCTTCTAGTTTGGTTCTATTTTTAGAATCTATATGAGCAAATGCTTCACAACTGAAGGTTTTGAGAAAATAATAACTCACCTTCTTACTAGTTCATGGTTCCTCTAGAACCCACAACCCAAAGGAGTAGAAGGACCTCTATTAATCAAATATACATCAATATTATTAGCCTCTACCCACATGTTTAATGGAAACCATGCATGCAACCTCATACTCCTTGCACACTCCATTATAGTCTTGTTTATGCGTTCAGCCACTCTATTTTCCTATGGAGTCCTTGGGATAGTTTTCTATCTACAAATACCATTAGTGGAGAAATAATCTTCAAATTCATGACTTCAATACTCACCACCATTGTCACATCTAAGACAAATTAATTTCTTACCAGTCTCAGTTTCAACCAAGCATTTCCATATCATAAAAGTTTGAAATACATCACATTTTTCTCTAAGAAGTAAACGCATACTTTTATAGTTGCATCATCAATGAATGTAACATAATAATGAGAGCCACCAAGGGAATATACTTGAGCTGGTCCCCATGCATCTATATGCACAAGTTCTAATCTCTCACTTTTCTTTTCCTTCCCACTCTTTACAAAACTAACTCTCTTCTGTTTTCCATACACACAACTTTCATAGAAATCCATATTAACACATTTCAAACCTAGTATAACTTTCTTTGAATGTAGTACTTTCATACCTTTCTCACTCATGTGCCCAAGTCAATTGTACCACAATATTGTATCGGAATCTGCAATAGCTATTTGTTCTTCATGCTCAACTATAGCAACTTTTTCTAAACATTTATTTTTCTCTGAAACAATCAAAGTAAAAGGAACAATATGACTTGTACAAAAATATAAGGTGCGTACTTTTGCACCTTTTTCTACAACAAGGGAACCTTTTAAAATCTTCCAATTTTTATCATTAAAAGTAACTACACAACCCTCATCATCGAGTTGCCCTACTAAAATTAAATTCCTACTCATCCTTGAAACATATCTTACCTCATGTAGTAGCCAATGATTCCCATTTTGTAACTTAATCTTAACTTTTCTTTTTCCAACAATCTAATAGGGTTCATTATCCCCCAAATAAACAAGCCCAAAACCCCTTGGACATAATCAATGAAATAACCTCTATGAGGTGTAGCATAAAATGAAGCACCATAATCTAAAACCCATGAATCATCAATACTTTCTAAATATAGAAGCAAAGCATCCTCTTCAAATTTGTTACTTACCAAATTTGTCTCCTTGTTCCCTTATGTTTTATCTCCTTCATTGTTCTTTCAAGTCTAGCAATCTTTCTTCTTATGCCCTGGTTTCCATAGTACCAGTAATCTCTCAGTCCTTTGGATTGAGACCTCTTCCCCTTCGACTTTCCTCTTGATTTCTCATGATTTCCAAAATTATATCCTCTCTCAATCATTTTACCTCTACTTTGTGCATTCAAAGAACTTATTGATGTAGATCCACTTAAGGTTTTCCTATGAGTTTCCTCACTCAAAATAACTTTGATCACATCATCATATTTTAGAGTATTAGATCCAAAAATGGAATTACTCACAACCATTACCAAGCCATTCTAGCTTTTAGGCAAAGAACACAAAATCAAGAAAGCTCTAATTTCTTCATCAAAATTAATACCCATAGAAGACAACTGACTAGTAACTATATTAAACTCATTTAAATGATCTGCAACAGATCCACCTTCTATCATTTTCATATTAAATAAATGCTTCATGAGAAATACCTTATTTGAAGTAGAGGGCTTTTCATACAATTTTTCTAGGGTTTCCATCAACTCCATCATCGTCTTTACTTTTTTAATGTTAAATGTCACTGATTGTGCTAGGAATAATCAAATTCTTCCAAGTGCCTTTCTATCTAAAATCTCCCAGTCCTCATTTGTCATAGTTCCTTGGTTCTTAGTTTTTCCTTCCAACAACTTCCATAAATCCTTCTAACAAAGATAGTCCTCCATATGCATCTTCCATAACTAAAAGTTTTGCCCATTAAACTTGTCAACCTTCAGCTTACCCTCATCTTCTATCACTCCCAATCAATCGTGAGACTCCCACTGAACTATGAGACTTTCCTGTAGAGCATAACTGAAAAAAAACCTCACTCTAATACCACTTGATAGGATTAAACTGTAGACAAAAATAAAAATTACATGCAAATATAAACAATATCAAAAAATAACATATCACACAGAGAAGAACCCAAGACACCAAGATTCAACATGGTTCACCCAATCCTTGGGCTACGTCCACCAAACTGCGAGTCCAATATTATTATGATCCAGTGATTATAACCTAATTACAATCTATAATTCCTTTTAACTCAATATCATTGCAAGAAGAAATTTTTGCATCACACATTATGAATTAATCCCTAACCCTAAGCCCTTTTATAGAAGTATTTTGTTTCTTTAGGGTTAAAATTAGTTACAACATGTCAACCATGAAATGTTAATAAAATAGCCCCAAAAAAAACCAAGCTCAGTGCCTAGCCTAGACCCAAACCCCATCGAAGAATTATGGAGTATGTACAATACTTCCTTGATCAATCACCACACACTAACACCTTACATTAGTCTACAATCTAGGAAAATGATAGTACCTAGTGTCTTGTCTACTCCAAAATGTCCCCCTAAATTATCTTGATTATTTTTATTGATTATGTTCTCCCTCATGAAACATTGTGAAATGTACACTAGGTTTCCTTTGAATAAAAAACCTTCCTACAACATGTTGTTGACATTATAGTCAAGTTTTTTTATTAGTGACATACACTATTCAAACAACCAATAGTTACCAAGCTTATTGTATAGTTAATAGTATTAACCAAGTAATTCAAACTCTACTAAGTTCTATAGTTGCTATCGAGTATCGGGAAAAATATTCAGTTTGCATCAAGCGGTATCTATCAAGTTGGTGATTATCAGTGTAAAGCAAGCTTCTTAGTGTTTACCAAGTCACTCAATGCAAACCAAGTTCTACAATGGTTATTGAGTTCACAAATTCAGCAATGTGAATCCAGTGCTGATCGAGCCATATAGTGTCAACAAAGTAATTCATTTTATATTGAGTTCATGGTAATAGCATTAACTAAGATATGCAGTGTGAATCAAGTGATTTAGTTATACGTTGAGTTTCATAGTATTCACCGAGTCACCAATGCAGACCGAGTTTAGACTACTCAAAAGTGATCAATACGGACCGAGCTTCTATGTCTACTAAATGCATGACAATGTCAAGCATTGACAATGGATGTCGAGTATCAGAACCTCACTGAGTTAGTCTTCAGAGCCCAAGTTCCTACAGTTGAGCCAACTTTGTGTATTTTGGTGAAACTTGTATTGTAGCTAACTTTGTTGATTTATAAATTGGATTGGTATATATGTAATGTATTGTATCGCATCCAATATATATGGACAATATGTTGAATATCATCAGAGTATTAAAGTGCATAAGTGCAAATCTAAAGGCTACAAGTAGTATAAGGAGCAATAAAGATTTATCTATCATAGCAAGGTGATCATTACACTCAAAGGAATCTCATTTAACAAATGAAGTTGCAGATCAAAGATCAGCCACTGGTTCATCCTAACTAGTTGAACAGTTAAATTCTTTCACAAGGTAGACTTAGTAGTCTTTTATAAATCTCTTTATCGAGTGCATACTTCAATATATGTTTATAAATTCTTTTGCAAGGTGGACCTAGCAGTCCTTATTGCTCCTAATAGAGAAGATCATCAGGAGTGATCATTGTAAGCCTTAACAGACCAACTTTATACTGTAGTCATAAAGGTTGTGGTTATCATCCCCACCCTAGTTTTACTTTCTATTTGGAAGGTTTCTAGGTCACCATATTGTGTGTCAAAAGTGTTATGAATGTTTTAATGCTTTCAATTTTTCATGCATGCAATTAGATCTAAATACACATGAAGGATTAATTGGTAGATAAGGATTAAGTTTTATTGGTTACTGATTCACCCCTCCCCTCTCAATAGCTTAGCCTATCATATATTTCTAACACATGTAATTAGTAAAATCAACTTTTAAAACCTTGTTTGAATTTCTCACATACCTAATAGGCTTCTTTGAAGTCTTTATCCTCCTTGTAGAGGTCTATTAGATCTTCCATTCCCACACTCTATAATTGTATCTCTTGTATGGCTAGTACTCTTCTAGTGAGAGCATCTGCAACCTTTTTTCTCACACCTTTCTTGTGCTTGATAACAAAGGTGAATGCCTACAAATACTCCACCCACTTGAGGTGTCTTTGATTTAACTTCTCTTGCACATTAAAGAAACTAAGGGCATGGTTATTTGTATACACCACAAATTCCTTTGGTAGGGGGTAGTGCTTCCACTTTTTTAAGGCTTGGACCATTACATATAATTCAAGGTCATAAGTAGAGTATCGTTGTTTTTCCTCATCCAATTTTTTAGAGAAGAATGTCACAGGGTGTCCTTCTTGACTTAGCACTACCCTAATGGCTAGCTTACTGGCATCACATTCTACAACAAAGAGCTGATTGAAGTCTGGAAACCTTAGGGTAGGTAGGGTTGCAATCTTATTTTTCAAAAGCTCAAACCCCTTATTTGCTACCTCTATCCATTTGAACTGAAATTTCATACCTCCTTTGATAGTGTTCAGAATAGGTGCACATACATGACTGGATCCTCTCACAAACTTTCTATAGTAAGATGTTGACCCATGGAAACTCCTAACATCTCCTATGCATTTAGGTGTTGGCCACTCCAATTTGGACTTGACCTTATTAGGATCCATTGTAATACACCCATTACAAACAAAAAACCCAAGATATACTAATTCAGTTTTTAGAAATCACATTTTTCTTGGTTAATCGTCAACTTCTCTTGATGTAGCCTCCTATCATGTCCCCATTTTAACAATACCTTAATAAATATTAATAATATAATTATAATTATAATCAATTGTAGATAATTAATATATACTATTCTATATAAGTCCCATAATACATATGATAATAAATATAAATAATAAGTAACTATATATATATATATATATATATATCAACTATTTTAATACTATAATGTATTAAATTAATAAAATAAATAATATTTATATCACTATTAAGAATGATAATATCATTAATATAGATATAATATATGTAATGTATAATTAAACTTATATAATATAATCTATATATTGATATAATATATATTATTGTTAATTTAATTATATAATTAATATAATTTTTTATATTATGAAAAGACATGACTCTTACTATTGAATATATACATAGAGAGAAAATAAAAACTTGATAAAGGACTATCTCAAAAAAAGGGAAGAAAATATATGCAAAGTTTGGTTTATAAACTAATGTTCAAATAAAGGACATTACAATGGTATCAGAAAATGATCTTGTCAACCGGTGAATTTTAGCCTATACAAACTTATTAATTCACCAACAGAGAGCTATAGAGTTATCAAGTAACCAAAAAACCCATGATCCATTTATTTAAAGATTGAACAAATGGAAAAGCATTACATCCAAACATGGTCGAAAATCTTAGTTACAAGGATAGTCATTCACTCACTAAAAACTTACACAATATATATGAAAGGAAGGATTTAGTAAATATAGCAAAAGATAATAAGTGACAAGTGGTGGATGGGCACCTAATATAAAATATATTTTTAGACAAATAAAGTTAGTGATAACATCCCCTTCAAGATCACAATGGTTTTAATTAGTACTTATAGTTGATATCAGAAATTAGAAATTAAACATCAACAACATAGAAAATAATGAAGACATAAAACCTTGCCAATCCCAAAGCATGTAGTGCAATAGAGTCAACAATAATCTAATAGGAATACTCTACATATCATGGGAGGAGGAATAAGATACACAATCAGAATTGATTCCAATTAGTATTAAAATATTAATCCAATCAGCTCACTATAGAAGTCAAAATACATATACAAAAATGTTTCCATTAGTACATATGTGAAGAGACTACATTTATAAATATAATGTGTTGAGGAAGAAGTAATCAACTAAATTCACTAAATCAATTCACTTGATCATTGAACTAGGCAAGTGTTGTATAGGGAAGTGTTGGTAAATAGATTGTTCTTTCCAATGTAACTCTTAAACACCCGAACCTGTGAGAAACAATTTCATACCAATAGTTGGATAATATATCATGAGGTTGATAGATTTCCTCTGAATTGAAAGGTACAACTCCCTTATCGATGATATTCAATGAATTTGTTTGTTCCTAAACTAATTGGGTACAATCTTAACACGAGAATGGAAGAGGAAAACCAAGCCAGCCCTAGATAGAACTAACTCAGGAAAGTTTTAGTTCCTAAACCTAGCCAATGCCAATAACTCGCAATTCCTATGACTTCTTGATATTGATAATGCAATATGGATGTAAACTATGTGAATGCAATGAAGAAATGATGATTTAATATTCAAATTTTTGCAATACGAATACATGTAAATACTTTGATCTACAACACATTCATTATTTGACACAAGATGAAAGATAATATCCAAAACCAAATACAACAATGCTCTGATTAAATATATTCAGAAAAAAAACCCAAATTCTCTGATTCGAAGTAGAACTCTTCTTTGTTTTAAACACAACAAATACAATGCTCTGATTTTTATTTGCCTACAACTCTGGCCAAATCTTTTACAGAAATCAAAACATAAAAACCCTAAATGCATGAAATTAAACACATGACATAAACTACTATCTCCCCTCTACTCCAAAAATACTTACTCTTGTAGCAAAGAAGAACCCCTTGGCGATGAAAAGGTTTTACAATAAATACATTCTCCAGCAATCATTTGGTTTCTTCCAGTGACTTTTCAGTTTTGTAATCTACTCTTGTCTCTTTGACTTCTCACCTTTTTCATTTTGAAAATTAATATTCTTATTAACTTTTAAAGTTAATAATAATATATATTAACATATTTATATTATATTTTAACAATTGACATTTAAATATGTTAAATCAATATCAAAATCTTTCCTTTGTTGGGCAGATAGCAAAATAAATAATGTTGCCAAGTAAAAATGGGCCATGTTTCGGGAGGCATATCTTTTTCTTCCACTATTGGATTGAGCTCATTTTTGGATATGTTTTTCCAAACCTAATTATCTGAATTTTGACTAAAGTGATTGGAAAAATAATCACCAAGTCAAAAGATATGAGCTACTGAATGTTGGTCTATATGACTGTTACAAAATTAGAATTGATAAAATAAAGTTTCCAGCCATTCTTCTTTCACATGCTTTGTAAACCAGATAACTTCAAATTTTCTAGTATGTTCTTCCATGCTTACCATGTTGATTCTTTTCTAAATTTTGGGAGTGGTTCTTTGGAGTTCATGTGGCAAAAAATCCCAAATGAAGGTTGAAAAGCGTACCAAGTTCTCAATTTTCTACTTCTCAGTTGTAGGTGAAATTCATGTGTTCTAGTAACGGCTACACTTTGAAAATAATTAATAAGCAATACTTTTTCTTTCCTATCAAGTCACTAGTTACAGAACACTCCAATTCATCCTTTGTGGAAATTTGACTTTTGTATTCTCCCTTTGTGGAAAACTCCAAACTGATTGCGAAAGGCGTAGCAGAAAATGAATTTTCCACTTCATATTTAATGTCATGTTGGTGTCCAAATCTTCAAGCGATAAATCATTATGAGATTATCATTCTTTGTTTAATCAATTAAGAGCTCTTTTCCATCTCTCTATTGTGGATTTGATGCTTGGTGGAAATTCTATTTTTGAGTGCGAAGACCACACCCAATCTTCAATTTTTCATTTCCATGTAGAGGGCACAATTTTGATGTAGATTGATTCACAAATTACTTTTCTAGAGTGATATTGATACTAGATCCCATATACCTTCATTATGGATTGAGATTTGTCTTTTCTCTCCTCATGTGGAAAACTGAACTTTGACTATGAAAGGTGTAGCGAAAAATGAATTTTTCGCTACGCATTTTTCCTTTTGGTGGAAAATGAAACATTTTCTTCTACAATGGAAAATATAAAAATGACTACGAAAGGCACAGCAGAAAATGATTTTTCCACTACGTATTTTTGCTTTGGTGGAAAATCCCAATTTGACTACTCCATTGTGGAAAATTCAAGAAATGCTTCTTCATGGCAGAAAAAGGAACTTTGACTTCAAAAATTGTAGCAAAAAATGAATTATTCATTTATTTAAAACTTTGTCAAATTTTCACCATTTTGCTTCCACGTCTACATATCTGGACTTAGAAAAAATTCAATCCTTCATAGAAAATTTCTTAGAATCAAGATATATATTAGTGGAAATTTATCATGGGTGCTGACTTAAAAGTTTTTAAAATTGGGGTACTTTTAGTGTGCCTACAATTGGCTCTAAATGGGGATTATGTGCTGCAAAGTGCATAAAGATTCTAAAATCTCTAGCAAAAGATGAGTGCCTATCCATTGGGCTACAAAGTCTAAGCACAAATAGGACTATCAAAGAATTGCTTGTCAAGAGGGTTGAGGGGAGCAAGGCAAAACAAAAATTGAGAAAGCAAGAAACACTAAGCTAAGCACACCAAAACACGTGGAAACAAAAGCTTATTTACAAACACAAGTGAGGAGGCCTCACCAAAATGAAAGCAAGCAAGGAGAAACTCAAACATAACCATTAACTAGAAAGGAGAAGTATTATCCTTTCCAAAAAGAAACTTGTGTTCCAACAAACTACAACAAAACCATTGCCTTTTCATAACTTCATCATTGTTGAAAGTGAATCTGGAAGCATGCTGAAAATATGTGACCCAAAAATATTTTCCAAGTAACCATTCTTTGTCATAAAAAAATTATTCTTCTTTATCCTTTTGAATGTAAGATTTAGAATCATTCTCAATCTCAAACCATAACTTAGAAATCTCCAAGGAAAATATCATATCATCTTTATTATCCAAACACTTTAGACTACCATACTCAAAAAAAATTCTAGCATCCATGGTGCTCTCAACATACAAATTTGCTTCTTTAGGGTGAGGATAAATCTTGACTAAGATAACTTTGTCACCCTTTTCTTTCATCATATCTAAAAATATTTAATTTAAAATAGAGATATAGATTTGATCAATACCTAAAATCTTGATAGGAGCATTACCATTAATTGGCAAAGAGAAGTATGAGCCTCTCTGATAAAGTGGGTTATGTTTTGCAAGGCTGAACCAAAACCAAGACCTCTAAGAAAACTCTTCATGTTTGAATGCCACAATAATATAGTGTTGGAAATTAGTGAGCCAAAAACATTTCCCGAACAACCATGCCTCATCATAGACCTCTATTTTTTTGGAATTCATCTGCACATTACTTCTCATGTATCCAACCATTCTTTGTTGAAGAGAAAAATAATCACAAGCTTTTGGAAAAGATGTTGCAACATATTCACACTCATAACTTTCAACTTGATCATTTAATATAGAAATTTTAGAATCTACATCAAGGCCGAAATAGCATGAGTCTCCTTCACACATAGGGTCAATCCAAAATGAAGCAATTTTATCATCCTTTGTAGCTATTAAGTCTAAGAAATATTTATCCAAATTTAAAACTTCAATACTTGAATCGATTGTAGAAGAAGACTTACATTCAGTCGGCACCAAAGATTGATTAACTTCCATTTCATGACAAAGTAAAATCTAATCCGACTCTTCATCATCTTCATGATGTTGCAACACATTGTAAGGCATTAAAGATCTCTGTACAAAATCTTTTCTTACACCTTTTTCTTCAACTAAAATTTTAGACTTAATTTGATAATCACCAAAACATGATCCAAACTTTCTGTCGATACATAGTTCATCAAAAATGCTTAACTTTGCACTTTCTTCAAAAAAAAATGATTCTAATACAAGATCATCATAAACTTGTGAAGATTGAAAATCATTTTTAATATCATCTTCTTCAAACTTAAAAGTTTCATATTCTGCTTGCGTACAAACCAAGGGATGACTTTCACAAGAAATATTATGCAAAAAATAATCTTTATTATTCTCTTCAAATTTGAAACTTTCAACAACAAGAGAAAAGGAAAGCATGGGTAAATCCTCATTTTCTATTTCACTTAACATTTCCTTGCTACCATCAAGAGTGTCTTTGTTCATTGAAATTTGTGCCTTCAGTAGGCGCTGGGGTATTTCTTGTTCTCCAAGAACCAAGCAATTGACTGGTATCGGTTCTTCTTTTACTGATTTTTCTTCAGGTAAACTTACTAAAACATACTTCCCTTTTCTTCAGTCTTCAACATTAAAATATCCTTGGATCACACACTTTAATAGTAGAGTGGATTGATGATCTTCTGAGGGATTTAACCCTTTTCTTTTAGCTTCAGTAATACTTTGTTTAAATGCAATCCAAAGGAATTATAAATTAGGATCATTCTCAGCATTTATTTCTTCAAATGTAGGTTTCCTTTTGATTTAGTTTCTTGGTTGAACTTCTTGCTCACTCGAGATTGAAAAATTATAGGAAACAAAATTAGGTGGGACTTTTGAAACCATTTCATCATCCACCTTTAGTTCACTACTTATTTGCAACACCCTTTCCTCACAATGTTGTAAGAACTTTGTCTTCACCTCTAGCTCTTTCAATTTGTGATACTTGGCACAAACACCTTTCCATAACACAATTGGTGCATGATCTTCTTTGATACTTAGGTTCATTTTTCTTCCATGGGTAATGCTTTCTCTAAAAGCATCAAAAAGATTATGCAAAACTAGATCATGGGTATGATAAATTTCAATAAAGGAAGGGCTTGGCCTCCTTCCTTTCACAACTTTAAAAGGCATGGTCCTTTAATAACAGAGTCACCAATCTCCTACAAGTAGAGATAATAATAATTCTAAAAATGAAAACATCAGAATCCTCAACCAAAAATTATGAGAATCAATAACAGAGTCGCCAATCTCTAGATAGCAGAGATAATAATAAAACTGAGGAAACAATCTTCAACACTAATCTTCTTTTCCACTTCCCCAATAGAGTTGCCAAAAATCTATTGGTAAATAGATTATTCTTTCCAATGTAACTCTTAAATGCCTGAACCTATGAGAAATAATTTGATACCAACAGTTGGATAATCTATCATGAGGTTGATAGATTTCCACTAAACTGAAAGGTATAGCTCCCTTATCAATGACATTCAATGAATTTTTTTGTTCCTAAACTAATCAAGTACATTCTTAAACCAAGAATGGAAAAGGAAAACCAAGCTAGCCCTAAACAAAACTAACTCAGGCAAGTTTTAGTTCCTAAACCTATCCAATGCCAAGAACCCACAATTCCTATGACTTCTTGATATTGATAATACAATATGGATGCAGACTATATGAATGCAATGAAGAAATGAAGATTTAATATTTAGATTTCTGCAATAGGAATACATGCAAATACTTTGATCTACAACACATTCATTATTTGACACAAGATGCAAGATAATCTCCAAAACTGAATACAACAATGCTCTGATTAAATATATTCAAAAAATAAAACCCAAATTCTCTTATTCGAAGCAAAACTCTTCTCCATTTTGAACACAACAAATACAATGCTCTGATTTTTATTTGCTTACAACTCTGGCCAAATCTTTTACAAAAATCAAAACATAAAACCCCTAAATGTATGAAATGAAATACATGACATAAAATACTATCTCCCCTCTACTCCAGCAATACCTACTCTTGCAGAAAAGAAGAACCCCCTGGCGATGAAAAGGTTTTACAATAAATACATTCTCCAGCAATCATTTGGTTTCTTCTAATGACTTTTCAATTCTGTAACCGACTATTGTCTCTTTGACTTCTCACCTTTTTCCTTTTGAAAATAGATATGCTTATTAACTTTTAAATTTAATAATGATATATATTAACATATTTAAATTATAATTTAACAATTGACATTTAAATATGTTAAATCAATATCAAAATCTTTCCTTTGTTGGGTAGAGAACAAAATAAATATTGTTGCTAGGTAAAAATGGGTCATGTTTAGAGAGGCATATCTTTTTCTTCCATTGTTGGATTGAGCTCATCTTTGGATATGTTTTTTCAAACCTAATTATTTGCGTTCTAACTGAAGTGATCAGAAAAATAATCACCGAGTCAAAAGATATGAGCTATTGAACATTGGTCTATATGACTATTACAAAATCAGAATTGATAAAATAAAGTTTCCAGCCATTCTTCTTTCACATGCTTTGTAAACCAAATATCTTCAATTTGCTAGTATGTTCTTCCATGCTTACCATGTTGATTCTTTTCTGAATTTTGGGAGTGATTCTCTAGAATGCTTGTGGAAGAAAATCCCAAATGAAGGTTGAAAAGCATACCAAGTTCTTAGTTTTCCACTTCTCTATTGTAGGTAAAATCCACATTCCAGTAATAGCTACACTTTGAAAATAATTAACAAGCAATACTTCTTTACTATCAGGTCACTGGTTATGGCACACTCCAATTCATCCTTTTTAGAAATTTGATTTTTGTCTTCTCCCTTTGTGGAAAACTCCAAACTGACTACGAAAGGTGTAGTAGAAAATGAATGTTCCACTTCATATTTAATGTCATGTTGATGTCCAAATCTTCAATCGATAAATCATTATGAGATTATCATTCTTTGTTTAATCAATTAAGAGCACTTTTCCATCTCTCTATTTTGGATTTGATGCTTGGTGGAAATTCCATTTTTGAGTGTGAAAAGTGCACCCAATCTTCAATTTTTCATTTCCATGTAGTGGGAACAATTTTGATGTAGATTGATTCACAAATTACTTTTCTAGAGTGATCTTGATACTAGAACCCATATACCTTCATTGTGGATTCAGATTTGCCTTTTCTCTCCTCATGTGGAAAACTGAACTTTGACTGTGAAAGGTGTAGCGGAAAATGAATTTTTCACTACGCATTTTTCCTTTTGGTGGAAAATAAAATATTTGCTTCTCCAATGGAAAATTTGAAAATGACTACAAAAGGCGTAGTAGAAAATGAATTTTCCACTACGTATTTTTACTTTGGTGGAAAATCCCGATTCAACTACTCCATTGTGGAAAATTCAAGAAGTGGTTCTTTATGGTGGAAAAATGAACCTTGACTTCAAAAGTTATAGCAAAAAATGAATTATCCATTTCTTTAAAACTTTGTCAGATTTTCACCATTTTGCTTCCACATCTACATATCTAGACTTAGAAACAATTCAATCCTTCATAGAGACTTTCTTAGAATCAAGGAATACATTAGTGGAAATTTATCATGGGTGGCAACTTAAAAGTTTTAAAAATTGGGATACTTTTAGTACACCTACAAGAAGCAACATTAATTTGGAGCTTTCAGGCATCCATGAGCAAAGACAAAGTAGGAGGATATCTATCAGAAGTTTTGATACTTCATTTTACATTTAAAAAAATAGATATTGGATTGTGTAATCACCTAAAACACTAGTTCATGCAATCAACAAACCCTACTAGTATAAGGTCATCGACAGTGACAACTGTATATTTGAGAGAGATCATTCCTACATTATGATTGGTGATAGAGGGAACATTTAATATATATCGATACTTATTGACAATAAACACTTACCAAAATATCACTTGAAGAAAGAGCTGCAAAAATAGAAAATCAGGGTTTGGAAATGTATAGATATTATGTTCACAGATAGTGCATTGACAAGTGGAGACTACATGTATCGAGAATAGTACTCACAGTCTAGAGATATTACATAAAGACTTTGTGGAATAACAATGACATTTATCAAATAGTGTAGAATCCTCATAGAAGAACCAATGATTAAAGAGTACAAGGTCAAAAAAGAATATGGCAACTGAATGAAAGCACTACTCGTAGATGGTCATGTAAGCAATAACAACAAGCCACGGTGGACTACATATATATGATGGACTACATCAGAATTCCAATTTTATTGTTGAAAAAGGTATGAAAATTCAGTTAACCTAACATGACCCATGCATGAGATGTGATTGATCAAGAAGGTTCACTTAAGGTATGGTTTATAATTTAGTATTTAGAATTTAGAATGAATGTCTTATTACTAGTTAACAATTGTAATAGATTCCATATTGATTATAGCATTGTGAATGAAGGTATATTTTCTTATTCATTAATAAGTTTTATAATATAGTTATAATATGTTAAGGTAACTAGTGACCTATAAATGTATAGAATCAATAGTTTAATCATAGTCTAATAATGAGATGAATATTATAGATTAGACATGATTTCCAATTATTTAAATTATAAGATATTTTAATCTTATATATGAGTATATAATACAATTCGGTAGCACATTAAAATTTATTTTGTAAATTTAAGGATGATACTATTGGTCAACTGGATAGAAATCCATTTGTGACCTATTACATAATAGATAGGGAGTGTACATAGGGGGAGGAGTAAATTGATTGTGTTGGAGTGAGAAAATCCCAATAAGGATAAAGATCTGAGAGAGCCCCAAGCTGAGCATGTCCAACCTCGAGGACTAGTAAATCTACCATCCACATCAAAATTAAACATGTTCCTTGTGGGTAGGGAGTGTGGACAAGGGGGGAGTAAATCAGTCGCGTTGGGGCGAGAGAATCCCAATATGGATAAAAATCTAAGGTAGCCCCAAGTTGAGCATGTCCAAACTCAAGCAGCAATAAATCTACCATCCACTATGGAATTATAAACCCTATTATATTACTAACTATAGAAAAGTTGTTAAAAATATGCATCTTCAAGAACTTTTGATTTAGAGACAAGGGAAAGGAGTGTGAAATTCATGATCAAAGTGGTAAAACATTTCCTCGCCTTTTCTTATTTCAAATTGTAAGAAGGATTCTAATGATTTGTTAACATCTATACTATGTGTCTTAATGAATTAATATGTTTGCTTTGTGTCTTCTTTGTGTCTTCCTACATTTGTGTGTCTACCTTGTGTTTGCATTGTGTCTTCATGCATTAATGTGTCTACTTTGTGTCTTCATTCATATGTTCTTTCATTGGTTTACTAATATGAAAACTTTACAAGTGTTTAATACATATGCAAGGAAGAAAGGAGTTTGAGCTATCATTTAGGGTCATATTTATTGCTTGAGGACAAGCAAAATCAAGAGGGGCAGACTTGTCATGTCCCCATTTTAACAAGACCTTAATAAATATTAATAATATAATTATAATTATAATCAATTATAGATAATTAATATATACTATTATATATAAGTCCCATAATACATATGATAATAAATAACTATATATATATATATATATCAACTATTTTAATACTATAATAATTTAAATTAATAAAATAAATAATATTTATATCACTATTAAGAATAATAATATCATTAATATAGATATAACATATGTAATGTATAATTAAACTTATATAATATATAATATTATTAATTTAATTATATAATTAATATATTTTTTTAAAAATTATGAAAAGACATGACTCTTACTATTGAATATATATAGAGAGAGAATAAAAATTTGATAAAGGACTATCTCAGAAAAAGGGAAGAAAATATATGCAAAGTTAGGTTTATAAACTAATGTCCTAATAAAGGACATTACACCTCCTCAAGACCATCTCCAAGTGCTTCATATGCTCCTCTTTGGGCCTGCTAAAAATCATAATGTCATCCAAATACTTAATGATTCAATTTACTTGTAAATTCTACTAGCACCTCATTCATTAGGCTCATGAAGGTACTTGAGGCATTTATCAAGCCAAAGGGCATTACTAGCCACTCATATAGACCTTCATTTGTCTTAAAGGATGTCTTTCATTCATCACCAAGCCTAACTATAATTTGGTGATACTCTGAATTTCAAATCCACCTTGGGGAAGTAGCAAGAGGCTCCCAAATTATCTAACAAAACCTCAATCCTTGGCATAGGAAATCTATATCTGATGGTGATCTTGTTGATTGCTCTAGAGTTAGTATAGATTCTCCATTTTTCATCCTTCTTAGGTGCAAGGAAATTTGGTACAACACAAGGGATTGAGCTCTTCCTTATTAGGCATTTTTCCAACAAATCTTGTATTTCTTTTACAATCTTAGCATTCTGACTTGGAGTCATCTTGTAAGCTGCCTTGTTAGTGTTGAGCTGTCATTTTGCACAATACTTAATGGTAGGAATCCTTTCAAACTCCTCTCTTGAAAATTCAATCTTGAGGATCAACTCCAAGGTTCTAGGTGATCTTGCAACCTACTAGAATCCACTTAGTTGAAGATAAATGTGAATGTTCATGATGAGGCCTTTGCTAGTTCTGATAACTTTGGATAAGATGTAAAATCTGTTTGCTACTTCAAAAGAATAAAACACACAAAAAGAACTACGTTTTTGTATTTTTCTATTTTATGATGAATGTAATCTAACAATGCAACTAATATGAGTTCCTAATTTAATAAGGGATTAGTAAAGCAAATAATGAAGGTAGGGTGACAAGAGATTTAAGAAAGTAACATGAAAGTAAAATCCTAATAGACATAAGCTATGGACACAACGCGTCTGCGAGTTAAGCCTTTGAAGAAATCAGTGGGCAACGAATGAAATAGAAGTAGTGCTTCCTTAATTCCATTGATGCAATCATCGATGTGAATTTAGCAACCATAAGATGTTTCACTTTTCATCAAATTGCAAGGTCGTGGAAAGTGCACTCATGCGAGACAAAAAGTTATGCAGGAACAAAATGGGTGACCTCTTCTCAAACTAGATATGTCAACCGAATTTGTAAAATCGAAGCAAACACCAAAATTAAAAGATCACACAACTAGAAATAATGCAATAAACTTTTGCTTCAATCACATTGCATGAACATACATTCACAAAACATTACACACTTAGGCAAGAATCATAACACTCCAAATGCGATCACCAAAAGCATATATTACTACAAAATAAAGGTGACCTTGATTACATATTACAATCCTGTATTTATAAGAAATAAACTCCTTAATTTGTGTTGAGAATGAGAGATATATTTATGCAATCATATAATTATAAACTAATAAAACAAATCTAATTATTTACAAACTATCTATCTAATTGGTGCTTAATAGAACTCCATCCATTTTTATATCATTAATCAGATGCATGAGTCTTTACATGCCATAAAACAAACAAATTGTGAGACAATAAGAAGAAGAGAGCCTTTAGTTGATGTAGAAGTGTCTAAAAGTTCTGAAAATAGAAGTTCCATCTTTAGTAGGCATTCATCGGAGTTAAACTATTGTTAGAATGTGTTTCTGATGCATGGAAAGCTCTAATTTTGGAACTAGTAGTTAATTGTCGGCACACCTTCGAAAAAGCACACCTTGGAAGAAGTGGACCTAGCACACTAGTGCACCTCTAACTCCTTCAAAATCTTCCAAAACACTTGTTGCAAAATAGTGTACCTAGTGCAACAACACACCTCGGAAGCCAAAAAATGCAAAATTTCACCAATTGTCAAAAATGAAATTCTAGCTTATGAGTTTTGTTCCCCTTTATACCAAAGCTATGTCTGGATATTTTCCCTTTAATTTCAAAATTATCTCAATGACCTGCACTGCATCCAGTAAATTGAAGGCATTGTATTTATCTTTCACTTTTTGCCTATAGTTATCCACCTCTATATGGGTTTCAGCAAAATCCTCGAGTTTTGTACCAAGTTCCAACAAAGCTTCTTCTTCTCTAAATACCTATCAAATATCCTCATCATTAGAAATGTCATCAAAAGTCTTCCAAAATCTCTCAACTACTACCTCTAGAGGTATTAATTTCTCTTGTGCATTATCCTCAAAAATGTCTAGATATGCATCACTATAATGACTCTTGGCTTCCAAAATCACTCTTGGGCTTGGTCCTTGAGCCTCTAGATCTTCATGTGTAATGATTCCATTACTTTATTTCTATCCACTATCTTCTCAATGCAATCATCTATCTTATCTATCTCCTTAGCTGTATATACATCTGTTAACATTTGATACCTTTGGTCTTTGATTGCTTGTAATGCATGTAGATTGTGTCCCCAAGTATGCACCTCATTCATAAGACCAAAATCTTGATTCAAAATTGCTACCAATTTATCTATATTCTCCTACATAACATGTAGTAGCTTAAGATTCCCTTGGATAATTAATACACCCTGCTCCTCAAAACTTTTTGACCATTGCTAACAGGCATTCAAAAATGGGTCCAATTGCATTGTTCCCCTATCCCTTCTCTACATTGTTGCATTTAGAGTCTCTTCGGGGTTAGTCATATCCAAAGGGCCAACAACTCCACTTAAATATCCTTTTTAGGATTTCATTCTATCATTGAAGTGTTATCAACTCTGCCCCATCCTATTCTATACTTTTGAAAACCTCCTTCATCCATGTAGTAACCATTAGCTTTGTAGTTTCCAAAGTTGTCTTCCTAAGCATGACCCCCTAGATCTAATAATCTCTAGGAGTCAGTTCTTCAAAATTTGATTTTGGAGGAAGGATAGCCATGTGAGCAAAAAGGTCCTGGTTATGATCACTCATGACAAAGGCCAGTGCTCACACATCCTTTGGAGGTGAATCAAGTATCCTTAGAACTTCTATAAATTCCATTGTATCCTCCTCTTCAATAGTGAACTATTGCTTTTTATTTCTTATTACTTATTTTGTAAGCCACCTTGGAATATGTTGCATCGAGGATTTTCCTTTAAAGGATGAAGGAGTTTTTTCTATGATGTGCTTCCCCTCATCACTCCTTTCTAGAGTCTTCTCCCTTTGTGAAGGCTCTTCGCTAGCAGTCTCTATTTCTGTAGAGCCCACAGTTCTCGCCTCTATGTCTTGAGAAGTTTGTTGTGGTTTTTCACTTTCCCATCCTTCGTATAACACTTCTTCAATGGATACTTGTTGTGGCTCTTCTTGATGGTTTTTATGGACCTTTTCACTTTCTATACTTGGAGGAAGAGGGGTAGTTGATCCCTTGTCAACACAAAATGTGACCTACAATTGGGATGCGAGAACCATTTCAAGTCCTATGATTCAGGGGGCATCTAAGTCCAATCCTCCTGTTGAGGTTGATTGGTGGGTGTATCTTTGATCTTGTCCCTGACCAAATCAGTACCTACAGGCATAAAGTCAAAATCTAACATCTTAAAGACATTAAAGCCCTCCACATCTTGCTCATCTATCCACTATTGCATTTCATCCTCTGATGTAGTGGTTTTCATGGGTTCATCAGGGATAGATGAGGGTGTGATCGTGGAACTTCTCCTTCATTCCTACTCTATGGCTCTAGCTAAATGGGTCCTCTAACTCAAAGGTAGATCATCCTATTCATCCTCATCACCTTCTTCTTTTGCCTCTTCTAAAATAGGTCCAGGGATTGATGGGAAAGGGATCACCTTCTTGATCACCTTTTGTCTCCTCTTCACCAGAATCTTAATTTTTCTTCCTTTTGGCACTGAGGGGGAGGCTTTCTCTATTTTTCAAGGTGGGGACACCTCTTATACCTTAGTTTCTATTTCTTCTTGGCTTGGTACAACTGGTGGCACTAAGGGATCCTCCGGGGCTTGTGAGGCCTCTACATTCTCTAGCCCTTGTATGTTTTCCTCTCCTTGCTATGGAGGCTCTGATATTTCTCCCTCTTTAGGTTCATCTTGTTGAGGATAATTCCTCTTCCTCTTGCCCTTACCTTTACCCTTCTAAGCTCTATAATAACCAACTAGCCTATTGAGTTGGTGCACTATCTTTGGCCTTACTGGTGGTTGAGGTGTAAATGTAGGGATGGTGACCTTTTTCCCTCTATCTTTGGTTGGATAGGCGTGCACATGGAAGATTACTATTTTAGGAATTGGATCGAGTTTGAATGGTTTCTTGATCCAATCCTACATCATTTTGATGATGTGCCTCACCCTATGGTTAATATCTAAGTCTTCTTCTCTCTCAAGCTCAGCATTCATAAATATAGGTCATTCACCAATCTGGTCCCTATTGAACAAAGGATCTAGTAACTCCTCTGAGTCTTCTTGCAGTATCTTTAATAGAATCTTTATCTTCAAGGTCTTTTCTGCCAAATACAAATTCATCCTACAATAATCCCTACTATGGACATTGTAGTCATTTGTTGCATTCATCTAATGGTCTTCAATGGCTTCTTCATGGTTAAATGCTTTGCCTACTAAATACTGCACTCTCCCAATATTATCAAAATATGGACAAGGAGAATTATACTCTTCCAAGGGATATTGATACCATTCACACTCAAAAGATGGAATGTCTTGCCTCCTATCTACTTGAAAAGGTCCAATAGTCATAGGCCAGGTCCAACATATTTTATGTTGCTTTCTAACTTTTTCATAGGTAGACAAGAGTTGTTGGGAAATCTCTAAGAGAATCAATCTATCACTGGGATACCTAGGGAGATTTTAAGGGTTAATAGTGGTACCTGCTACCCTCAAACATTTATATAAATGGAACACTGGATGTCATAAGCCCCGACCAATGATATTTGTGCAACTGCATCATCTGACATTCTCTTTGCATAATCTCCTACTATGAATCAGATTATGGAAAATATGAAGGCATCATTTACAATTTTGTACTCTTTGCTTTACTCTGAAAGCCTCTTCTTTACCAATTGAGGGTACACAATATATGGTCATGCATTCCAATTTTGCATGCTACCCCTCTTGTATAGCCCTAGATAATCTATTGCTCTTGCAGCTAACAAGTACACCAAGTATGATGTCATGTAGAATTTTCTATTATTCTTTGCCACCACCAACTGCTCACACAAATTCTGACTAAGAATAGAAGCCCAGTCCTATGGCATCTTAGCTTTCTTTATCATCTCAATAAAGTGCACCATGAAGATGTTGAGGTGTCCAGCTACCAGCAAACCCATTACTCTACTCAATAGTATGAATCTATGATTGAGTACCCAATGTCCTCCTTCATGTATCCTCTAGTCATGTCCACTTTGTCAATATTCTTTCCCAAAGGGGTCTTCTCTATGAGGTATGATGATTGAATGATTTCATAAGCTTCCTCGATGTGTTCTTGGTACTATCTCTCTACTTGCTTATAGGTTAGCCTGATGAATTGATTTGCCCATGGGTGATGGAACACTTTTTCAATGTTCTTGGGTTAGAGATCTAGAATGATCTCTCCTATTATGCTCTTAACAACCCTCTCCTTAGGAACAAAATGTTTTGCAATTGTCATAATAAGTTATGAAGATTGCATTGACACCTAATGTGATGTTGTATTGACAAGCCCTGATCAAACAAGCATGGAGATCATCTACGACCTCTTAGTTAATTTATTTTATATCTTCAAGAATTCTCCTATATTTTTATGTCCCAAATCTATATCCTTGATCTTTAAGTTTTCATCTTGAAAGTGTGATTTTGTCAAAATGCCCTAGAACTTGAATACTATAGGTTTCGATGCCATTTTCTTGCCAAGGGAAGATGAGGAAGATACCATTGTATCTGTAGAAAAAAAACATCCATTAGTTCAAAATTGAAGGAAATGTGATTAATTCATACCTAAAACTAATTCGTACAAAACCTGAAAAACCAGTTTGCTTGAAAAACCTAGAAATGACTAATTATACACCTAGTAGGCAAAAGTAAAAAATTGACGTAGGAGGCGCACCTCACCTTATACAAGTGAATTTTTCTCATATGGGGTGCACTGATGCACACCTCATATTCTACTTGGGTGAATTTGTTTGAGTTTTTGGGGGGTGTGCATTAGTCGCTACTGTGCACCCCAAATACCATTTCTTTGTTTGTTTTAAATTTTTTGAAGCTTTTGATGAATCAAGAGGTGTGCATCAACCAACTTCATGAGGTGCATTGATGCACACCTTTTGTGGTTTTATTAACATTTATTATGTCTTTCAGGGGTGGAGGGCAATGAAGGTGGGGGGAGGTGCACCTAGTTTGGTGCAGTGCTTCGCTCTCGAGTCTCAGTGAAGATGAAAATGAAAGTAGAGAAAAGTATGGAGAGAATGGGGTGTTTGGGTTGTTTTATAGGCCAAAGCACCTTTGGCTATTGTGTTTTTGCGCATCTACGCATCACCTAAAGGTGAATACCTCTTAATGCAACTCGTTGCACTAGTGCACCAGTTGAGGTGCACTGGTGCACCTCTCTTTTTGCAAAATAGGCCTTCATCAATATATTCTCTGATTTTTGTCAACTAGCCTTCTCAATCAAAACCCAGAAATAAAACCTAAAAGAGACTCAACCTCAGACTGTGATTTTAGAAAGTCAAAAATAAAGTAGGTGTTGTGAAACCCACAACAATTAGGTAGATTTTCTCCTAGTATCAAGTCTATCTTATGACTTACCTCTCTCATAGGTGGTAATGCACTAGGTATCCCATTGTCCACTATTTCATGGTACTTCTCTAATAATTGTTGCACTTCTTGAGGTACATGGAACTTCTACTTAGTTTCTTCTCTAGGTCTTACTACTGTTGATCTCATTTAAAAGGTTTTGACAATTGAGTGTCAACACACTTAAGCTATTTGATAAGTTCATGCCAAGATGGCAATATATGCCAAGTATAATATATACAAGTGTTGAGTTGCAATAGGTGCTGAGTTAGAAATATAGTAAGTGTCGAGTAACTCAAGTGTCAAGAAAATAGACAATTTTTAGCAAGTTTAAATTGTCAACTAAACAAGAGATGTCGAGCAAGTTAAGGTGTCGAGCTAGACAAAATTTTAGTTAGTGTTGAGCATCAGTATTTAACAAGTTTCGAGCAACACAAAATTGACATAAGAGTTTGTGAAGGCACAAACAATTATGTAAACCGTTTGCATGCCAACTCATGGATAGATCTCAAAGCTTACAGATAAGATCGAATCTATTTGGATTCCCTATGTGATCAACATGCAAGAAATTAGAAAAATTAAGGGACTTGAGTGGGAAAGTTGGATGAATCTCAATCATAGATTCATACCTAACCCTAAGTCATGAAATCTTTTTAAGGAGATTGAAACCCCATAATTCATGAGAGTGTAAGAAAGAGTTTAGAGAGAGTACAAGAAAATAATAGAAGGAGAAAAGGGGTGAGTTGAATAGAGGTTATTCAAGGTGACTTAGAGGTAGGACAAAATTGCATAACTAGTTAGTAGAACAAAGGATCAGCATTGCAGAAGTTATATATCATATCAATGAGGATCAAATCAGATAGAACAAGGATTTGAGTTCAGCAATATCAGATTATAAGTAAGTAGATCAAAATGTTCTACTATACTCTATAACAATTGTATCAATAGAAAGAAATCTTATGGACTTAGGTTGGTTTAATAGCCATTGATAAATCCTTTAATAGGGTGACATTCCAAGTGAGTGTTCTAAAGTCCTTTAACCAAGCACACTTTTAATAGCATGTTAAAATCCTTTAATAGGGTAGGATCTAACAATCCTTTGTAAGCCTTTAACAAGACAGGCCTTTCACAGGACAGATCATGAGAATGGTCAAATCATGTAACCTTAATAGGTGAACTTTATTGCTATAGTAGTGAAGAATTGTGAGTGTCATCCCCACCCTAGTTTTACCTTCTCATTGGAGGGTTTTTGGGTAATCATATCTGGTGTCAAGTGTTTGTGTGGATGCATTTACTAAACATGTTATTTCTATATTTTTATGCACGCAATGTGTTAGAGTTAAAAGTTGTATTGGTTAGAGATTAGTACTTTTTATTCACCTTCCCCCCCCTCCTCTCAGAAGTATACATTTCCCATTTGTGTTTCCAACAATTGGTATCAAAGCTAAGTTCTCATCAAGAGAAGCCTTACAACTTGGAGAAAAGATCTTGAAATGAAAGTTTACAAGTTGGGAAAGACTATTGAGAATCAAGAGTTTGAGATACATCTCTTACTGCAACAACTAGATGAAGTCAGAGATGCCTTGAGAAGTTTTCTAAAGAGAAGGAAAGAGATTGTTATAGCAGAAAATGACACCCAATACAAGGAGATTGACACCATAAAGCTATTTGTAGATGGTAACTCTTATGAATTTGATGCAGTAATTGCAGATCTCATGGAAAAGAATAGAGCACAAGCTGAAGAGATTAGAAATCTCAAGTTGGAGCAAGAATCACAAGAAATACTACTATGTGAGGTGACTAAACAAAAGAAGAAAGGTATAAAAGACAAGGCCGTAATTAAAGAAGACAAAAGAATTTTGTAAAATAGATTGGAAGAAAAATTAGTAGAGTTGTCTTGGATCTCAAACATGCAATTGGACACCCTAAGCCAAATGATAAATGCCCATCATGAGCTAAATGTCAAGGACATTGAGATAACCACATTAAATTTGTAGAATGAGCAATTGCAGAATGACCTAAAAAGAGAAAGGAGTTTGTTAAAAGTTTCAACAAGCCAAATGGAGCCATCAAGTATTTTGAGAAACTACTAAAATCCCCTAGATCTAGTAAAGACACATCAGGATTAAGCTACACAAGCACTAAAGAAGGAGAATCATCCAAAGCTGCTGAGGAAAGAAATAATAAAGGTAACAACTCTAAACCTACTTGTTGTCATTGTCGAAAGAAAAAACATATAGCAAATGATTGCAGGAGCAAGAATGCTAGTTAGAATGCCAAGCTAAAGAACATGACGCATTGTTACAAGTGCAACAAACAAGGTCATCAGGCACATGAATGCAAAACAAGAACCATGCATGCACCAAGATTTGAAGGTTATTGCTACAATTGTCAAAAGTATGGACATAGAGCATTCGAGTGTAGATTCAAGCTTATGCGGTCACCAAAAAAACCAACAAAGACAAAAAGTCATGGACACCACTATAATTGGGACTACGACACTAGGTAGAGTTGTCACTACTATCAAGAGTATGGACATATTTCTGAGAACTACATAAGAACACATTTTAGTGGTAACTACAGTAGATGGTTGAATCAAACCACTTGTTTCAACTGCCTAAATTTAAGTCACATCAGCAAGTATTTCCCAACAAGGTCAAAGGAACCTAACTCTAAGTTCAACAAAGGAAAAGGAAAAGTAGATGTTGAACACATCAGAGGAGAAATGAATAAGACATGGAAAAGAAGAGATGGAAGTAGCACATCAAATGGAGGGATCACTTCACCTAAAAGGTCAAGTGGTCACACTTTATTCAACTAGGTAGAAGGAGGTATGTGGGATTGATATTTATATGCTTCATTGTGCATCAATTCCAAGATAAGTTAGTACCACAAAGGATAAAAATTACCATGAATAAAGATGCAAGTTTATGAGAAAAATCTAATGTTAAATTGTTAAGTTGTTGAGTAAGGAAAGTTTCCTTCAGATGTCGAGTGAATGATAATGTGTGCCAAGTTTTCAGCCAAGAATAGTTGGAACTGAGTGAGTAGTTGTTGCTAAGAAAAATTAATGTTAGTCATTGCAAGTGAAACAGAAATTGCATAGGAGCCAAGTTTATAGCTATATAAGCACCAAGCATTAAATGCAACGTATTGAAAGGGTATAAGGCAGATTTGTTTCTCATTTCTCGCCATTACAAATAAAGAGCAAGGGTAAGTAGAATGAAGAACTAAATTTCAAGAAAAGAACAAAGCATTTGAGTAGATTCCAATGGCAATCGAGTGTGATTTCATCAATTCAAGGTATTTCTTAAGTGTCAAGTTATGTAGTTTCAAAGTTAGATTACAAAAATTGCCTCTAGTTCTGAAAACCATAAGGATCGAGCATGATTTCATCGATTCAAGGTATTTATGAAGTGTCGAGTTATGTAGTTTTGAAGTTAGATTACAAAAATGGCCTCTAGTTCTAAAAACCATAAGGATAAGGAACCATTTGAGGTTTGGCTAGTTAGCAATGAAGTTAAGAAAACAAATTTTAGGGCCATACCAGAGGTTGCGTACAAAAATGATCCAGCAGGAGCTTTAACTATTATTCCACCAAAGGTTGTGATGGTACAAGATGTTAGGAAATTTTACAATTGTAAGGTTGGAGGGATTGGTGACATGGAGATTTGCCAGGCGTATGAAAAATTGTACGAAAATGGAGTATTAAAGGAAGAATTGCATATCATTGAGAGGAAGGGATTAACATGTGCCCTAGATTTCCCCACCATCTTTAACACTGAATGGATAAGAATCATTTTGAGCAAAATCCATGATGGATGTTTATGGCTAGAAGGAGGGCCTATCAAACTATCAAAGAGGATTGTACACAGGGTTACAGGATTTCCAACTCTAGAATGGCCCAAAACCCTAAGAAGTAATTAAAAAGAATACAGGGGCAAAGTGGATTAAAATGGGAATGACTATTGATGCCATCAAAGATCCACTTCTAGAATTTGTAGTGAGGGTCATATCTCACAAATTCGATCAATCAAGCTAATTGAATAGTGTGCAATGCATTGCAGTTGATGTAGGGTACAAAATTGTGAAGAAAGATCGCACTTATGATCTTACTGAGCTATAGTTGTAACAAATTATGGAGAACCTAGGAGCTATAACAAGATCAAAAGGTGCTCAATGCAAATTTGGTTCAATTTTGATATGTATATTCTTTTATGTTCAAAATGAGTTCCCTTATTTTGGTAAGGTAGGATGGAAGACCAATATGTATGTAGCTATACAAATTAATGAGTACATAGAGTAGATGGGAGCCAACTTTGAAACCATAATGACTAGCTATTTTGAAGACGTTAAGAAGTCCATGAAGCAAAGATTGAGAATTCTAGTTTCCCTAGTAGAGCAACACATCAATGATATTTGCTTTCTAGTTGATATTGATTACACCTATATTCAAGTAGTAGTGCCAAGAGTTAGATGGCTAAGGCCACTAGGATATGAAATAAACATTGATGAAACATCAATAGCAATTACAACATTGCTAGCAAAGGAAATTAGCAAAGTAGCAAAACCTTTTGGTGCTTATGATGTTGTGAAATCAAAAGTAGAAATGGAGATGAAAACAAAATCAACACTAAAAAAGAAAGATAAGTTGGTCAAGAAACTTAAGGAAAAATTTGGAGAGCGAATTGCTAAGGAAGAAGAAGATGCTAAAGAAGAAGAAGAAGAAGAACAGGGCCAGGAGCCACTTGCCTTGACACAAGGAATGGGAGAAGATGTTAAAGAAGAAGAAGGTGTTGAGGAAGAACAAGTTGAGGAAGCACCAATTAAACTAGAGCCTAAGAAGAGAAAGGAAAAGATACAACCTACTGCTCAACCAAAGGGTAAGAAAGTTGTGAAACCAAGCCCTGTAAAGCCTACTACACCAATTACAAGAGCTAGCACAAGGGCCACAACTCAAAAGGCTAAGGAATAAGAAAAGAAGAAGGCTACCAATAGCAAGATCCAACAAAGAAGAAATTAAGAAGAAAATATGTTGCACAGCCAAAATCTGATGAAAAAAGACCGAGTCAGATGACAACAGCCAGTTCAGAGTGGTAAGTCATGCACCCAAGTCCAATATTGATAACATTTGTGGAAATATTAGGGATAATGAAAACTTGATTGGTTTGAAAACTATTGAATTAAATAAATTGAATAGAGAGGATCAAAATAATATTAAGGAATCAGTGTATGCCATGATGGCTAAATTCAAGAATACACCTCTTGAATTTGACACTATTATGCCTAAGGATTTATATTCTATTGTTGAAAATAAATGGCATTATTGCCTAAACATGGAGAAATAAATAAGAGAGTCTACATTGGCACAAGTAATGCCAGAATTGTCAAAAGGCCAAATAAAAAAGGTAAACAAGAAACATGGAAGCAAGTTTGCACCTAAGTATAGAGCCTTCGGCATTCTCCAAAACAACATTGAAGATGTTAATAAATCCACCAAGATGTGGAAGTTGATTTATGGATTGACCACTATTAAACCAGGAGAGACAGATCCCTTTGAGGGAAAGAATGATGAGGAAGAGGAGGAGAATGATAAAGAAGAGGAAACTGAGAAAGAAAAAGGTGATAACATAATGGAGGAGACACAATAAAGAAAAGATGAAGTGGTAACAGTTGAGGAGCAACAAACAAAATAGAATGTGCCAGACACACAATTGCCACCTTTGAGCCCTCCACATAACACATCTGCACCTATATATACAATAAAAGTAAAGGATATTCCTAACAACTTAGTTCAGAACATCAATCCACTGACTGTAGAGGATCTAAAGAAGATCCTTGACCAATCAATGTTACAAGAAAAGTTATGTGATAACCCTATATTGGTCAGTGTAGATGAGTTGCAAAAAGCTATAGCTGATTTAACAAGGGACAAGGTGAATACACAAGAACCACCTTGTGTTATTCCTACAGCTACAAGTGGACAACCTATAGTGCAAACATCAATAGATACATCTGCCAAGGTTGATAACATAGTCAAAGTCATGATGATTGAACAACAAAATCAGACTGTAGAGGAAAGAGAACCTACAAAGGAATAAATAGGATAGATGGATACTTTTGTACCTATTACACAAGTACAAGGTGCACCACCACAAATAATTGTTGTTGATAAAGAAAAATTAGAAGAGGACAAGGATAGTCCAAAGGAAAAGGAGCAGGAAGCAATTCAAACATTGGTAAATCTACCAACTACTAGGACTCCTACAAGAATGCTTCAGAAGCCAAGCACTGATGCTATGCCACTACAAATCTCTACATCAAGCTCGAGGTCCACAAGAGTTGCAAAGGAACTTCATTATGGAGACCCTACATTACATGAGGAAATAGTCATTCCAAAATATGACTATGAAAACATTACACTTGAACAGATAAATATCATGCAGGAGGCATTGGAAAGGGAAAAGAAGTAGGAGATACTCAGAAATGAGTATAAACAAAAGTGAGCATTACATGAGATTAAGGACATCTTCTTAGATGCCTTTAGCTTGCAGCCACCTGATGAAGCAAAGAACATATTAGAACAATTGTTAGATATTGTTGAGTAGGTGACAAATGAGGACCAAGATGCAAATGTTAAACTTATGGAATGGTTAGAAAAGAAATTTCAAGCAAAGGTCAATGAGAAGATATCTAGTGAGATAGCTCTATCTCAAGTAGAGCTGGAAAATAAAATTGAAAAAGTGAAGAAGGTACTTGAGAATATATCCTCACTGTACACAAAATTGTGTGACCCATCCACCTTCACACAAGAGACCAAATAGAGGTTACTGAGCCTAGAGAGAAATCTAAAAGTATCAGGCATGCAATTGCCACAAGACCCAGCTCAAAGTGAAAAGAGTGTCAATACCATGCTACACACATGGAATGAAATAGTTGTACTTACAGCAGAAGAGGCTAATATTAGAGCTAAGCTAGTATAAATACAAGCCACCCTTACCCCTCACATGGAGATACTATAGAAGGAACTAGCCTATGTTGAGATAGTGTTAAAGAAAGATCCTCATCTTTCAACATTAGACGGCTTAGTTCACCTTGCAATAGAGACAACAATACAAATTAAATCCCTAGAATTTGCTATACAAAACTGGGATGTTGCTCTGACGATTGTCATGAAAGTTAATAAGAACTTTCTAGCTAAATACAGTGTATAGACCCTTTGACATAAGTGTCAAAAAGGGGGAGATAAATAAAAAGGAAGATAAAAGAAAGGGGGAGACAATCTGTAGGGGGACATGTAAAAGAGAAGATGTGAAAGAGAAGAGCAAACAAAGGGGAATAAACATCAAAAAAGTAGAAAATAGGGCATATCAGACAAAGAGTATCAGCATAAGGAAAATCAACTCAAAGGAGTAAAATTTTGGATACAAAAAAAGGTACATGAACTCAAGGGGAGACAAAAAATTTTGAGGTATATAGTCCTTCACAAAATTTTGAACAATTTTGAAGTTTTGTGTATATACCGAACTATAATTGTATTGTACTTAAGGGAGATAGACTCATCATGTATAGTTAAGTGTTTTTGACATTCATTTCAAAGGGGGAGATTGTTGACCTCAAAATGGTTTTGACAATTGAGTGTCAACACACTTAAGCTATTTTCTAAGTTCATGCCAAGCTAGCAATATATGCCAAGTACAATATATACAAGTGTCGAGTTGCAAGAGGTGTCAATTCAAAAATATAGTAAGTTCCAAGTTACTCAAGTGTCAAGAAAATAGATAGTGCCAAGCAAGTTTAAAGTGTCGAGTGAACAATAGATGTTGAGCAAGTTTAGTTGTTGAGCTAGACATAATTTAAGTTCATGTCGAGCATTAGTATTTAACAAGTGTCAAGCAACATAGAATTGGCATAAGATTTTGTGAAGGCAAAAGCAATTATGTAAACCATTTGCATGCCAACTCATGGATAGATATTGAATCTTAGAGATAAGATTGAATCTATTTGGATTCCCTATGTGATCAATATGCAACCAATTAGAAAAATGGAGGGAATTGAGTGGGAAAGTTTGATGAATCTCAATCATAGATTCATACCTAACCCTAAGTCATGAAATCTTTTTAAGGAGATCGAAACCCCATAATTCATGAGAATGTAAGAAAGAGTTCTGAGAGAGTAAAAGCAAAGAATAGAAGGAGAAAAGGGGTGAATTGAATAGAGGTTATTCAAGGTGACTTAGAAGAAGGATAGAATTGCATAATTAGTTATCATAACAAAAAATCGGCATTACAGAAGTTATATATCAGATCGGTGAAGATCAGATCGGATAGAATAAGGATCTAAATTTAAAAATATTAGATTGTGAGTAAGTAGATCAAAACATTATACTATACTCTCTAACAATTGTATTAGCATAATGAAATCCTATGGACTTAGGTCGATTTAATAACCATTGATAAATCCTTTAACAAGGTGAAATTCCAAGTGAGTGTTCTAAAGTCCTTTAACTAGGCACACTTTTAACAGGGTGTTAAAATCCTTTAATAGGGTAGGATCTAACAATCCTTTGTAAGCCTTTAACAGGGCAGGCTTTTCACATGGCAGATCATGAGAATGGTCAAATCATGTGACCTTAATAGGTGAACTTTATTGTTGCAATAGTGAAGAATTGTGGGTGCCATCCCCACCTTAGTTTTACCTTCTTATTGGAGGGTTTCTGGGTAATCATATTTGGTGTCAAGTATTTTTGTGGATGCATTTATTATACATGTTATTTCTATATGTTTATGCATGCAATATGTTAGAGTTAAAAGTTTTATTGGTTAGAGATTAGTACTTTAGATTCACCCCCCCTCTCAGAAGTACACATTTCCCATTTGTATTTCCAACAACCACTACTACACAAAAAACTCTTTTCTCCCTCTTCATAGCCTTTAGAATCTCCTTCCCACTCAATAGCATTACACATGTCGCCACATATTTCTCTTCCTTAGGTTCAGTCAAAGGGTCCATCTGAAACTTCTTTCCTTGCTTGGTGATGACATAGTTATTTTTCTTCCCATCATGTATAGCCTTCCCATCATACTTTCATGGATGCCCTAACAAGAGATTACAAGCATCCATAGGAATTATGTTACATAGCACCTTGTCCTTGTATTCCCCTATCTCAAATTCCACAATTTTTTGTTCATCCACTAGTATTTGTTGGCCCTTATTCAACCAAGACACCTTTTAGCGAGTGGTCTGGGGCATCATCTTTAGGTTTAACTTATCTAACATCTCTATGGATACTATATTTTTAGTGGAACTATAGTCCACTATCACTGTACAGATCTTTCTATGTAACGTACAAGTGGTCTTAAACAATCTCTTCCTTTGAGGAGTTCAATCACATTGGGTACCTTTAGCAAAGTCCTCCTCAACATTAAATTCTCACCATCCAATTTTGGTCTTGCTTTGGAAATAGGTGATGTGATGAATTGGGTGTCATCCTCTTGTACCAAATGTATTCTCCTTTCCCCCATGGATGAGGTGGAACCCTTCTTGGGACATATGCCCATAGTGTGGCCCACTTGATTACAAATATAACATCTACCAGTGAAAACTAAACTACCTCTTCCTTGGGATTGGAACCTACCTCTAAGTGGTCCTCTTCCTCTATATCCCCCTCTTTGAAATGTGTTCTTGTTTTGATTACCAGCATAGTTGTCATTTTTTTAGTCTCTTCTAGCCTACTTGGTCGTGGTCCTCTGTCATAGTTTCCCTTGCCTTTGAAACCTCTATTACATATGCCTCTTTATTGTGAATCATGTCTTCTTCTTGCCTTCTCTTCCACCCTTAAAACTAGCTGAAAAAATTTAGGCATACTGTCAAGAGTCATCATGCTAATCTCATCTTGAATCACTTGCCTCAACCCATTGAGTTATCTTGCCACTCTTTCCACTTCCTCTTCTTGTCTCCTTGCTCTTAGTCTGAGCTTATTGAACTCTTCAATGTAGGCACTCACTATAATATCCCTCTACATTAGGTTCTACAACCTCTGATAGATCTAAATCTCATAGTCTATTGGTAGGAATTGTGCTCTCAACCTAATCTTCATCCTATCCCAAGACATTATCTTCTTCTTCTGTGCTACTACTCTATCATCTTGCATCATGTTCCACCATATTAGTGTTGATCCCTAGAGTCTAGCCTTGGCATAGCTAACCCTTTTCTCCTCTTGTACCTCTTTATAGTCAAACTAATTGTCTATGGCCTCTAGCCAATCCATCAACTCCTCTCCATTCAAGCTACCACTATAATAAGAAATATGTTCCATACTATCTTTATTAAGGGACTTAAATGTATCCAAAAATACCTTTTGATCCTTCTCCACCTCTAGATCCTTGCCCTTGTTAAACATTCATCTTCTTCCTCACTCTCATCTCCCCACTCTATGATTATCTTTTTGCTCTTTGTGTCTACCTAATTGGCCTCGGCCAATAGATCCTTGACCAAATATACTATGTCACCCTTTCTCATTGCCTTGGGTGGCATAGTGTCAACCTTCTGGCTATCTTCCACGTCTGACATACACTGAACTAAAAGTTAGCTCTGATACCATTCTGATGCAAAGGGTCTAGGGTTATATAAATTAACCACACCTAATTAAGTTTCTAAACCTTGAATCATCCAATGATTCTTGTTTCCTAACCTTTCTACCAATCTTAGCCCCCAATACTCATACCCAACTAGCCTCCTAATTATAGCTAGTTTGGTCTAGGATTAATCTTGCTTATTAAGGCACTAGTCCTACTATCCATTCCTTCCCTTAGAACTCTAACCCTTTCTTAGGATCTTGTTCTCACACACCCTTGGAATCTACTAATTTTTTAGATACCCTCCATATGCTTCATGACCTTGCCTAATACTTCTGGTCAGACCTACAATCACTAGAAAGTCACTATCTTCAAATAGGGCTAATTAGGCCTATTTGCTTTAGGTCTAGTAACCCTATTTTACTCCATTACTCCAAATGCTTCCAAAAAACCTCATAGAAACCCTTAGGAATCTGAAATATATCCCTTATTATTCCAAGATTCCAAATTTACAAAGCCTTAAAACACCTACAACCCTATTCGCCTTAAGCCCTAGTTTCTAACCTATCTTTTAGGCCTCTGAACAAGTTTTTGTGAAAAGGATTCTAAAACCTTTCAAACCTCAAACCAAACCTTCAAACCACTTTCTCATTTAAGTTGAAATTCTAGGTCTTTCATACATGCCATTTTTTTGGCCTGAGTTGATCATGGGTGTGCTCTGCAACAACTTCCTTTCACTATCCTCGCTCACTTACTCCCAGTAGTCAGCCTAGGGCATCATCCCAATGCTTGGTAACCAGTTAGAAAAATTAAAAACAAAAGAAAAAAATTGTGTACATATTCTCACCTATCATCCCACAAGGTTTCACACATTTTCCATTTTGGATGATTAGGTTAGATACATTATTGTGGAAGCAACCCTATGAAAGAGAAACACAAACTAGACACCAAGAAACCTTCACTACTCAATAACCCTACAACTTGAGATGGAATATGAATATTAAAAAAAGGTAAAAAAAATCACTAAAACTTCCTAATGTTAGATCATCTATGCCAATCTGTACATAGTTGTACTAGGGCATTAAAATACTATAAAATAACGAAAAACATAGTAAAAATGTTCATACAACAGACCCACACTTGCATAATCTAATTGGAAACATTCCATGTTAGGATAAACCACGAACAGAAATAAAAACTACATGCAAATATAACCAATAACATAAAATAATAGAACACACAGAAATGAACACAAGGCACCAAGATTTAACGTGGTTCACCCAATCCCTGGGCTACGTCCACCAAACAGCAAGTTCGGTCTTATTACAATCCAGTGATTACAACCTGATTATAATCCGTAATCCCTTACAGCTCAATACCGCCACAAGAACCAATTTCACATCACAACATTATGAAAAATACCCAACCCTAAGCCCTTTTATACAAGTATTAAACCGCTTTAGGGTTATAACATGTCGGCCATATGTCGGCCATAATATGTCGGCTACCATGTCGGCCATAATATGTCAGCCATATGTACTATTTATGAAGTATGTACAGTACTTTCCTGATCAGTCACCACAATCTAACAATCTCCCACTTGGGGACTGATCAGGCTCCACACTAAACAACAATCTCCCACTTGGAGATTGATCCTGTAGCAATACCACTACCACATGGGGCTCCCACTGGATCAAACCATACTGGACTCTACTGTTCTTTTATTCATGTTCAGTCTAAAAGACCAACCAAAGCTGAAGAGGAGTTCAGCTTCTCCCTTGTTACAACCTTTGTCAACATATCTGCTGGATTGTCATTGGTATGTATCTTCTCCAGCTTTAACTGTCCATCCTCCAAAACTGACCGAATGAAATGGTACCGCAATTGTATGTGTTTGGTCTTAGAATGCAGAGCTGAATTCTTAGCAAGATGAATGGCACTATGACTATCTGTGAACAAATAATTATCCTTCTGAGGATGTCCCAATTCTTCCAAGAAGAACTGAAGCCATATCATCTCTTTGGCTGCCTCTGTAGCAGCAACATACTCTGCCTCTGTAGTGGAGAGAGCATTAATCTTCTGTAACCTAGAAACCCAGCTCACGGCTGCCCCACCAACAGTAAAGACATAACCTATAGTACTCCGCCTGGTATCAATATCCCCAGCCAAATCTGAGTCAACATAGCCCTGTAAATCAGTAGTAGAGCCCCCAAAGTGTAAACACTTATTGGATGTTCCTCTCAAATATCTGAGAATCCACTTGACAGCATTCCAATGCTCAAATCCTGGATGACTCATATACCTACTAACGACTCCCACTACATGTGCAATATTTGGCCTAGTGCATAGCATAGCATACATCAAACTCCCTATAGCTGAAGCATAGGGTACCTTGGACATCTTATCCTCCTCTTCAGATTTGTTACTTACCACATTTGCCTCCTTGTCTCCATCTGATTTATCTCCTTCATTTTTCTTTCGATTCTAGCAATCTTTCTTTTTGTGCCCTGGTTTCCCACAGTACCAGCAATCATTTGGTCCTCTCGATTGAGACCTCCTCCCCTTTGACTTTCCTCTTGATTTCCCACGATTTCCAGAGTTACTTCCTCTTTCAGTTGTTCTGCCCCTGCTTTGTGCATTTAAAGCACTTCCTGATGTAGATCCACCTGAGGATTTTCTACGAGTTTCCTCACTCAAACAAACACCAATCACATCATCATATTTTAGGGTACTAGATCCAAGAACAGAATTACTCACCACCATTACCAAGCCATTCCAGCTTTCAGGCAAAGAACACAAAATCAAGAGAGCCCTAATTTCTTCATCAAAATTGATACCCACAGAAGATAATTGACTAGTAATAGTATTAAACTCATTTAAATGATCTGCAACAGATCCACCTTCTTCCATTTTCATATTAAATAAATGCTTCATGAGAAATACTTTGTTTGAAGAGGAGGGCTTTTCATACAGTGTCGCTAGGTTTTTCATCAAATCTTCTGTCGTCTTTGCTTTTGTAATATTAAATGCCACCGATGGTGCCAAGCATAACCGAATGCTTCCAAGTGCCTTTCTATCCAAAAGATCCCATTCAGCCTCTAACATAGTTCTCTGATTCTAGGCTTTTCCTTCCAACGGCTTCCATAAATCCTTCTGATATAAATAGTCTTCCATTTGCATCTTCCATAACTGGAAGTTCTGCCCATTAAACCTGTCAACCCTCAACTTACCCTCATCTACCATCGCTCCCACTCAACCGTGAGACTCCCACTTAACAGTGAGACTTTCTTGCAGAGGATAACTAAAAAACAACCTCGCTCTGATACCACTTGTTAGGATAAACCATGAACAGAAATAAAAACTACATGCAAATATAACCAATAACAAAAAATAATAGAACACACAGAAATGAACACAAGGCACCAAGATTTAACGTGGTTCACCCAATCCTTGGGCTACGTCCACCAAACAGAAAGTTTGATCTTATTACAATCCAGTGATTACAATCTGTAATCCCTTACAACTCAATACCGCTACAAGAACCAATTTCGCATCACAACATTATGAAAAATACCCAACCCTAAGTGGATTTTAGATGAAGTTTCTAGAATAGACAAGATATGGGGTAGATACATTGTATCCTACCTAACCCATCTGAACCCTAATTTTGATGATGGACAATGAATGACAAAAAATCTTAATTTCCTATATAAGGAATGTCTGGTCATGAAGCAAAGGTTTTTAGATGTGAGAACCCAAGGGAGACAAGAGAAAAAAGGAGTTTTGCTTCATCAAGTTACCTAAGAGAAGAGTCTCCAATGGCATGTTAAGCAAGAAGGCTTAAGGAGATGAATGCTTGAAGGGTGAACAAGTTATTAGAGATGCAAAGTATGAAGACCAAGGAGAATGGATAACTCAATAGAGAGCTATAATTTGCAAGAGAAGCTATAAGTTGTATCAGATCAAAGCTCTACTATTACTCTCTAACAATTGTATCAGTCTAGGGTAAATCTTTTGGATTATAGTTGACCTAACAGTCATTTATAAATCCTTCAATAGGGTGACATTCTACGTGAATGACCTAAACTCCTCTAACAAGGTTAACTTCTAATAGGGTGATTGAAATCCTTTAATAGGGTCACATTTAATAGTGTGTATTGTAACCTTTAACAAGGTTGGCCTCTCACAAGGCATCACTTCAGAAGAGTGAAAAAGTGGTAGCATGTTATTGGTAGTTTTTCCCAAATTGGGTTTCCACATAAGTCATTGTGTTATGTGTGTTATTGAATCTATTATGTTTTATGGTTTACATATTTGCAAATTGATTTGATAGTAAACTATAAGTTTTAAGTTATTGCATAATCTTATGGATGCATGCATAATGGTAAATATTTATGGGTTCACTAAGATGTGAAAAGTTTTATTTATATATCTGGACCTTGGATAACTAATTCACCCCCCCTAGTTATTCAAAAGAATTCTAACAATTGGTCTTAGAGAATTGGTTGCTCAAAAGGACTAGTTTTAATTTACTAGAAGCACAAAGATCAAGATGTTGAATAGAGATGTACCCAAGCTCAATAGAGATAACCTTTTTGCATGGAATAGTTTGATGAAGCTACATTTTGGAGGTATTGGAGATCATGCACAAACTGTTAGGATAAACCACGGACAGAAATAAAAACTACATGCAAATATAACCAATAACAGAAAATAATAGAACACACAGAAATGAACACAAAGCACCAAGATTTAACGTGGTTCACCCAATCCCTAGGCTACTTCCACCAAACAGCAAGTCCAATCTTATTACAATCCAGTGATTACAACCTGATTACAATCCGTAATCCCTTACAGCTCAATACCGCCGCAAGAACCAATTTCGTATCACAACATTATGAAAAATACACAACCCTAAGCCCTTTTATACAAGTATTAAACCACTTTAGGGTTATAACATGTCGGCCATATGTCGGCCATAATATGTCGGCTACCATGTCAGCTACCCAAACCCCACTATTTATGAAGTATGTACAGTACTTTCTTGATCAGTCACCACAATCTAACAATCTCCCACTTGGGGACTAATCAGGCTCCACACTAAACAACATTCCAACCTTCCAAAATATGATCCCCATGCTCAAATACTGATCATGGATAGTTACAACTTCCCAAACCACCATTTGCAATTTTTTGCCAAAACTACAAAAGTTGCTCAAACAACTTTTTGAGCAACTTTGCAACTTTTGAGCAATTTTTGCTCTTTATATCTTTTGGTCAAATGGGTCCACCTAGGACCATTCTAGGACCCCAATTAAGATTCCTAGGACCTATTAGGTAGTAAAATACCTTAGTTTCCCACCCCTACCAACTTTTTACTTATTGAGAAACTTTTGGCTCATTGAGCAACTTTTGATCAACTTAGGACCTAATGAGCAATTTAGCCCTTACATTAGGACTAGTTGCATTACAAGGACTCTTGGAATTTATTAAGCACACAAAAACTCTTAACTAACCCTAACAACTCTAAAAATCATAATGTAGGGAGATGTCCTTCACCAATAACTCTGTCATAGCCACTATAGCCACCATGAATGCTCTCTCAACACTTAGCATTTGCCTCCTCTCGTAATGATAAAATTCTTAATGTTTAGCCTTCTTAAATAAACAATGGTGGATATGGGATAGGTTAAAATCAACAGCTTAAGTTGATTCATATTGCTACCTAAAATTTCCCTTAATTTGATTAGTTGCATGCACTGCATAGGGATTCATAATATGATTACATACTTATCTCTTATAATTGTAATTCATGATTATCTTAGCCAAAAATGGTTTACATAAGAGTTTGTGTCATAACAAAATCCTATGCCAAAAATTTTCACTCAGCATCCAAAGGCTCTAATTCTCAATCTTCATTGTACTGTTAATATTGTAACTTGACTTTTGAATAGCTCGGCACTCACTGTTTACTCGGCACCTGAATCACTCAAAGTGTATAGATTTCTCAACACTAGAGTAACTCAGCACATACTATCTTCTCAACACATACTAGTACTTGATACTAACTAGTCATATTTATCAGCATGTATTGTCTGGAAACTTATGCTTGACATGCTCTGATCACTCGACATGCACTATGCACTTAGCTTGCACTGTAATTCTACTAGAAAATGACTATGTGTTTTGTCACTACCTTGTCAAAACCAAAATGGGATCAACACTTTTTTGCTCAAATGGCTATTTTTCCAACTTGGTTGCCTTTTTTCAAATTCTTTTTGCACCATCCCTAATACCCTAATACTATCCCTCCTTGAGATAACCTTAGATATCCATAAAATTGTTTGACTTATACCCAAAGGGTTTCTAGTCTTCAGTCTTATGTTGTCACAAGTGTTTAATTTGTTTCTCCCAATGCTCTAGTCAACTCTCTTTATTTTTACACCCAAAAAATGATTATTTAAAGGAGGATTGGGTATTTCATTTTCACATCAATAATACCACACATGCATGCACACAAGGAGACTACTCTAGGCATACATCAAGCTCTCAAGCATTCTTAAGAATTTTTCAAGTTGCACTCCAAGATCTAATAATTCATTATGATGGTTTCCTCTTGAAGATCTAGTGTTTATTATTGGTCATCAAGGAAGTAGATCTACATCATCTTGACACTCTTCTTATTCTTATTCTTCTTCATTTATGTTTAGCTTTATCCATGTCTCCATGATTGGTTATCTAATTGGATCTATTGTATTTGTGAAGATTTCCTACATTTCTCATTAAGGACTTGGCATATGCAACATCTAGCATTACAAAATCCTTCCTAACAAGGGTTTTATCAAGAAAGATAAATTATTTATAGTTTATCTTTCTTCCTTACATGCTTTACATTTCATTTCATTTCAAAGTTAATTCCTCACTTAGGGCTTGACTAAGGCAAGCCCTTCCCTAAAATGCAAAACTATTTACACTCGTATCTAGGTTCCAGAAGCAGGTTTTGAAGACATATTTGGATGCCCTTTCTAGAGAGGTTTTTGGATCCACATAATTTTGGAATTCAAGTGCAAGTTGACTAGTTCAATGAATACCTAGAAAGTTGAACTATATCAGTATAAGACATGAAAGTCAACCTTTACCTAGGAAAAATCAAAGACTAGCCTAGTTTAAAAAATTATATTTTTATTGGACAACATGAAGCTTTTTCTATTTCAATAATTGTAGGTGGTCTAAAATCAAAATTACTTTTCCATTTGTATATTTTCCTCTCTTAAGGTATGCATTTTTTGACAACTCTTACCTTAATGTTTCAAATATAATCTCTCATATACTTAGTTACCATTTATACTTCTTGTAATCTCAAATAGTATAGTCAAATTGATCTAGTCAATTTACCTTCACATAAAAATATAAGTTGAATGAACATTACATGAAAGAGGACTTGCCTAAACACTTCCTTGATATAATTTAAGTTTTAGTATTAGCACCCCTTCATCTTACTTGGGTTGTGTTAATCTAACTTGAGTTATAATGAGAATTACTCTTGGAAACCCCTCTTTCTCTTGTATTATATGGCTTAGAATGAATATGTTTAACTAATATACTCATCTCATTGGGTTTACATTAAAAATATAATTGCTTCCATTTTAGCTCATCTCATCTCATATTTTGATTTTTCTACCTATTTAGCGCTCTCTTTTTTCATAATTTCTTCTTTGTGGAGTTAGATTGATTTATATCTTCTTTTGGAATCTAGACCTACATTGAATGTTTTTCTTGCATTATTTTATTTCATGATAAAAGGACAAAAAAGTTATACACTTTATTGCATACACTAAATTAGTTAATTTACATTTCATGTTTTTCTTTTAGATTAATCTTTCAATGCATCTATTTTGTCAAGGTGATATTGGTTTATCTTCCCTTTTATTACTTTAACCTTCTCCTAAGGATACCTCTCTCAATGAGGCCATGATGTAATAAGATGTCCTTAACCCTTCTTTTAACCTCTCTCTTTTGAGAGATATTATGAAGGTTGATATTAAATCTTTTATTGATATTTATTTCCCCCATTTGTCTACATTGATAAATTCCCCTTTTGATACATTGCCTTGTATGAAAGAAAAATTGTTTCATTACACTAGTACTTCTCCTAAAGTTCATTATTATCTTACAATTTAGGATGAACCTCTAGATAATAATGTTGACTATTCTCTTCCTTGTGAAGAAGATAACATATTGATTGATTCATTTGCAATTTGTTTTCAACGTGACAAACTTGATGTTTCTTCTTCTCCTAAAATACACACTCATTTTAGTGATATTTTAGATCAAGAGGGACACATATAAATTCTTTTATAAATGTGTCTTTTCCTTCATTTGATGCTCCTAGTAGAGACTTAGCCTTAATGGAGGATAGTAATCCATATTTTAGGGACTCCTTAAAAGAGTGGATCATATAAAACCCCTTAACACTTTATCTTGATGATTTTATGAAGAACCATGCTCCTAATAAAGTTAATGTTACTCAACCTATGATTGTCAAGTAAATAATAACGTGTGCAAGGTTATAGTCAAGATTTGAATCCATCTTGTGACTTTTGTGCAACTAAAACTAGTTTTTAGTCTTATCAAGCCTTAGTAGACTCAAATATGGAATAGGGTACTACATAGAAAGTAAAACCCTAAAATCTAGAATATATATATATATATATATATATATATATATATATATATATATATATATATATATATATATATATATGTCCTTTAAAAGGGTAATGGTAATGGTCAACAGTTTGGATAGTATTTTGGGAAACATTTGATTAATTCCTCAAGAACTAGAAACCTTGACCTAATTAGGGGCTCATCATAGTAGGTATATTGGCTTGTTTGTGAACTCAATAAGACTTGGCTTCAAGTATGTGTGAAGTTGAGTTGAATAGTGGCTAGAGGGAATTGTTAAAGTTCATACGACTTCTTAATTATAGGAATGCATTAGATGAAGTGTTGAGTAAAAAAATGAACAAAACCTTGAGTGTAAGAAGTCTTGGTCAGAATAGGTTTAGGAAAGCCCTCGGAAAGGGGTATAAGATGATTGAAGATATCAAGAAAAGATTCAAAACCTTATTGATTCATGCTTTACAGGGAGGAAGTTATATTAAAAGGGTCACATTTATAGTTGCATCCTAGGGAATCTCTTTCATATTGGTATCAAAGCCTAAAGATTTTGGCAAAGGTACAAAGTTCATGTTAGTTAAAGAATCAGTTTGGGAGACTAGTATGGTGACTAACACAAAGATTGCCAAGAAAGTGCAAGAATAGGAGGATGAGAACTTATTGCTAAAGGAGAAGTTTGAATAGTTAGAAAACAAGATTGATGAGGTATAGATAAAATCTAATAAAATAATTTATATGAAGGAGGAAATAGAAGTTGGAGAGGAGAATGAGGTTCCAAAACCTTATCTAGTCCTACCTGAGAAACTATAGATACCTACATTTAGTGAAAAGATGGACTTTGATTCAGTTATGGGTTGGATTGAGGTCCTAAAAAATCAATTTGAGTGTGAAGGGATTATGGAGGTACAAAAAGTAAAAGTAGAACAATCCAAGCTAAAGGGATTCAGTTTGAGATGGTGAAAGTTTGTTCAAGAAAAGAGAATGAAATAAGGAAAGAACATTAATGTCACATGGAAGGTAATATATTCCAAGGTTAGAGAAACCTATGTGCTATATGACTATGAAATATAGCTACATAAGAATAGGCAAAAATTGAAGTAGAGAGACCTAGATGTGGGTTGCATACGCAAAGGAATTCTAGAAGTTATGTTTAAGATTGAGTATTATAGAGGGTGAAAGTGAAAAGGTAGCTAAGTATTTGAATGGACTAAGGTGGAATAGTCAAGAGGAGATTAGTCTATTAAACCCTACTAATTCATAAGTGCTATTAGTTGACACTTAAGGTAGAAGAAAAGAATAAGAGGAGACATGAATAAGGTCATAGGGGTAGAGGTCACAAAAGTGGCTATGGAGGGAGACTTGCAGGCCAAAGGTTCCAAGGAGAGTCTAGACCATTAGAGTAGAGTGGGAACTCCAAAAAAAATGGAAGGTATAGAGGTAGGGGACCTAATAGAAGATGTAGGTCTAGAGGATTAGGTAGAGGATCCCAAATTTTCATAATGAAGTGTTATAATTGTAACTAGTTAGGAAATCCTACCTACAGATGCCTAAAAAATATTTTACATCCCATGGATGGGAAAGGAGAATGAATTATTTTCAAGATGATGCAACTATTGTAAATCCACCTGAAGCTCAGTTAGATTTAGAGGTTGGAGATAACCTCATGTTGAGGAGAATACCACTTAAGGAGACACTCAAAGGGGATTCAACCCAAAGAAGATCCCTATTTAGAGTTAATTGTAAGATATCAGGTAAGTTATGTAAAGTTATCATGATTTAGGTTAAATTGATAATATATTATGTAAAGAGGTAGTTAGAAAATTGTAACTAGAAAGAGTCCCTCATATTACTCCCTATAAGGTTACTTGGTTAAAAAAAAGGTCAAAATGTATTGGTCAATGAACATGCATGGGTTGAGCTCACCATGAGTGGATTTAAGGACAAAATCCTTTGTGATATTTCCTTCAATCTACTCCTACATGGACCATGGAGGTTTTATAGGAAGAAACTCCATAATGGTGAGAAGAATTCTTACTCTTTCCAAGAGAATGAGATTATTTAAAAGATTCATTCCTTAGACAATTGGGAAGAAGTTAAGACCACAAGTCCTAGTGTATTTATAGTAGGAGAGAAAGAGTTTTTGAGTACCCTAAATAAAGGATATGGAATAGGGTTTTTCATAGTATTGAAACCTATAGAGGAGAAGGGAATTAAGTATAAAATAGATATCCATGTAGAAGTGAAAACCTTATTAGATCAATATAAGGATTTAGTGAGTGATGGGAAACCAAGTACTCTAGCACCATAGAGATCCATTAGCCATCAAAACAACTTTATACAAGGTAGCCTATAAGATGACACCACCACAGAAGGAAGAAGTAGCCAAACAAGTTTTAAAATTGTTAGAAAGTGGCTTAATTGGGAAAAGTATAAGTACCTATGTAGTACCTACAATGTTAGCACCTAATAAGGGGGATAAATGGAAACTATGTATATATTCAAGGGCAATCAATAAGATCATAATCAGATATAGATTTCCTATACCCTGGATAGAAGACCTTATGGATTTTTTAGGGGGTGTTCAATACTTTACCAAGATATACCTTAATAGTGGTTACTACCAAATCAAGATTAAGGAGGAAGATGAGTGGAAGAAAACATTCAAAACCATAGAAGGAAATCATGAATGGATTCTCATGCCATTTGAATTGACAAATGCTCCTAGCGCATTTATGAGGCTTATGAATGAGGTCTTAAAGGACTAAATTTTTATTTTTGTGGTAGTATACTTAGACAATATCTTGATTTTTAGAAAAACTAAAGAGAATCAACACAAACATTTGGGAATTGTATTGAGAAGATTGCATGATAAAAAGCTAACCATAAATCTTTAAAAGTGTGAATTTATGAACATGATCTTGTTTACCTTGGTTTTGTGGTCTCTATGGGCAACCTAAAGAAGTACCCCTCTAAGATGGAAGCAATATTGAACTAGGCCCTTCCTAAATCTACTAGTGGCGTAAGGAGTTTACATGTTTTAGCTACATTTTGAAGGAATTTCATCATGAACTTCAGTGGGATATGCTCACCTATTTTGAACACAATCAAACGAGGCATGAAGACAAAGTTACAATGGATAGAAGTTGATAAAAAAGGGTTTGAAACATTGAAACGTATGGTGGCTACTCAACCAGTATTGGTCTTGCAAAGATTTGATAAGTTATTTAGTATATAGTTTGATGCTAGCAATGTAGTAGTGGGATCAATCCTAAGCCAAGAAGGTAGACTAATAGCCTTCTTTATTAAAAAACTAGATGAGAAGGTATCTCTCCTATGATTTGGATTGTAAGCCCCATTCCAAGAATTATGGAAGTGGAGGAACCATTTTTTGCTCAAGGAATTTGTGATTTACATTGAAAATCAAACACTTGTCTTTTGGAACTCCAAAGACAATATCAGTATCCCATACCTAATATACCATGGTATCATATCAATATGGATTTTGTATTTGGGTTTTCCAGAACCAAAAATGGATATGGTAGTGTCTATGTTGTGGTTGACAATTTTAGCAAGATGCGTCATTTTATCCCATAAAGGGTAAACAATAATGCTTTCCAAATTGTTAAACATTTTTCTGATGAAGTTACAAGGATCCATGGGTTACCCCTTAGTATAATCTTAGATAGAGACTCCAACTATGTTGGGAATTTTTGGAAAAACTTGTGGAAAAGATTGGGGACCAACATGTCTTTTGGGTCTACTTACCACCCAAAAATTGATGACTGGACTGAAGTGGTTAACAAGACCCTAGAGAATCTATTTAGTTATTTAAACAAATCTTATTGTTAGTTATGGGATCAAGTCATTCATTATATATAGTTTTCCTATAATGATGTAGTGAATAGAAGTAGATAGAAGATTCCTTTTGAGGTGGTACATGGGTTACATCCTAGGAGAGTTATAGAACTCAAAGGTCTATTTAGGATGGATACAAGGAGTGGATATGCTAAGGACTTTGCTAAGGAAATGTAAGAAGTGGATGCAAGAAAATAAAACATTAGTGGAAACACTCAGAATATCAAGAATAGATATGATCTCAAAAAGAGGGATATGTAATTCTAGGTTGGAGACATTGTAATGATACATTTTAATAAAGAATATTACTTAAGAGGCCTTATAGTAACTTGTAGATAAGAAGAATAGGACCTTGTCAAGTCTTGGAAAAATGTGGGGCTAATACCTATAATATTAATCTACCTATAAACATAACATTGACTCCCATATTCAATGTCTCAAAACTAATAACTTATAAGGGTCCTCTAGTGGACAACACTATGGCATCTACTATTGAAGATATTACACTTGAATTACAACCATTACATATTCAAGTACAACCACTGGCTTAAAAGGTACTGGATTCTAGAGTTGTAAAGATGACTAGGAATCATATCTACATGGAGCATCTTATCAAATGGATAGGTTTAACAAATAAAGAAGTTACTTAAGTACTAGAATCTAACTTTAAGAAATTAGGCATTGATAAGTCATTATTCTCACCTCCTATGACTTGAGTTATTTTTACCTTGGGAGAATGGTGCAAGGGCACCTAAAGTTTTGGTGTAATCCTAAATTTTTGTCTTGACCACCCTTTAATAGAGTATTTAATGCAATAAGGCAATTTTTAAGCCCATTGTGATATTTTGGTAAAGTAAGTTGTCATTTTGGTAAGTTTGGGTCAATAAGGAAAAAAATTGTCACAAAGTGGTATTGTCCTCATTTGGAGTTAGGAAGGGTAGATTGATTCAATTCTAATCTAGAAATTACTAAGGATTCATTCTAAACCAAACTACACCAAGAAGTAAAAAATTTGCACATAGGGAAGTAAAGTTGATAGAAAGTTACATGCAGCTTGCAAAAGTTGCATGTCAACTTTGCAACATTGACAATGTTGCTCAAGAAAGAAATTTTGCATTTCAGGTTGGGGATCAAAAGATTCATTTCTTGTAATTTTGAGCATTGTGACATTTCATGATTTTTTCTATAATTCATTATAACTCGAGCATATTTTGCATTTAAGATTGAATAGTTATTTATTTTGTTGTGAATAGTTAGATTTAACCTAATTATTCAAATTTTTCATGATTTTTCCCTTAGTTTTGTGTTTTGGCTTGACAAACAAAAATTAAACTTGAAACTATACCTCACAAGAAGTCTTAGGTTTGTAACAAAAAATACCCTATCTTGAAATCCATCCATGGGAAAATTATGACCACTAGAGGGATGATTATAGATGCAATGTACATTATTATGTAAGTGGAGTTTGTATAACATATAACACAACTTGAAGGAGTGGAATGCTAGGTTGGATAAGATAACAAGGAAGGGATAATCTAAGGTGAAGAATATTGTGTGAAAGGTTATACTCAATATTTGAATCCATATTTTCACTATTGTGTAAGTAAAACCACTTCTTAGCCTTACCAAACCTAAATAGGCTCAAATGTAGAATAGGGCACTGTACAAATGGTATGACCCAAAAATATATAATAATAATAATAATTAAGGAATTTTAAAAGGGTATCTAGAATGGTCAGTTGGGGAAATTTTGAGTAATTCCTTAAGAAATGAAAACATAGGCCTAATTGGGGGCACATCCTAGTACATCCTTTATGCTTGTTTGTGAACTTGTTAAGGCATGACTTCAAGTAAGTGTTAATTTGAGTTGAAAAAAGGCTAGAGTGAGTTTTTTAAGGTCATCAATGTCTTTGGTTGATGTAGGAGAATCCTTGGGTAGTTGGCAATCCTGTATGTTGCCGATGTAGGGCATTGACCTTCAATTTGTGGACTCTATGTTTCATACAATTAGGGTTATATTGGAATATTAGTGGACCATGTCCTATGTGTGCATAATGATTAGATGGAAAATTTTGGAGTTGGAGCCCTTTTCATGGATGTTGGTAATGTGTTCCTTATTTCCAGGATAGATTTTGGAGATTGTTTTTGCAAACTTCGATCTATGTGAGTTGGCTTGTGTGATCTTAGATGTGGATTTTTGGATGGGTTGTGGGACCATGTATAAGGCTTCTAAATTTAATTTTACCTTCTGAGTTATTTATTCATTTTAAACATGGGGTTTGTCATAAGTGTTATGTAATCTATCAAACTAACTTGTGAATTGAGTGTATATTTAATGTAACTTGCTAGGCCAACTTATGGCTTGGTTTAGTATAATTAGAGGGTCTTATGACATCTAGATTTATTCAATCAATTGAGATGAATCAATGGAGCATAGAGTATCTGAGAGGAGTGAAGTTTAGCAAAGCTAGTAGCTAAGTGTGGGCTTGAGAAAACAAGAGGGTTATTTGGTGGATTACGAGCAAAATTTTAGATTATTCTTGGAGTTTGTACTAGATTTTGGATTTGGGATAGCTAGGTCTTGGACCTTGTGAGGTCTTGTAGAACTATTACTAGAATTGCCTATTTATTTGGTTGTAATCTAGAAGGTCTTACAGTTGGGCATGTTGGATGTAAATCTTATTATTATATTACGAGAATGTGTTTTGCAATTTATCTAAATCTCTATGATATTTTTGTATTTCCACTATGTGGTTACTTGTTGGGGGCTAGGTCATATCCTTTAGGGAAACACCTATCTTGTACTACATCAAGTGGTACCAAAGAAGGTTTGATCTAGTTGGTGATTTGTTGCATTGGGCTTTTAAAGATCTTGGAAGATACTTCTAAGAAGATTAGACCCTAGGATAATTGAAGATCTTTGTGATGTGGTGGAGACTAAGATTTCAAAGAAGGTTAGATCAGATTTTAGATCTGAAATGGAGTTGATGAAGAATGATATGGTTACTAAGATCATGAGAGCTATATCTTGTGTACTAAGGAATGTGGGTATGAAATATGGTTATGAGGAAGTTTCTCAAGACTTTAAGGTAGTTGTATCTAGTAGAGAAGATATAATTGATTGCATGGAGAGATTGTGGAAGGCAAAATTGATCGATTGGATAGATCTAAATCTTGGTTGAAATTGAAGCACAAGATGGATGTTTGTAATTTTTCATGCACTTTGTATCCTGAGGACTTGATTAATTGGATTGGTGAATTGGAAGACTAATTTGAGTTAGAGGATATTAAAGATCCACTCAGAGTGAGGTTGGCATAGATTAAGTTGAAAGGACATAGTGCCTTATGGCTAAAATAATTAAAGAGAGATACAGAAGAGGAAGGTGAAATGAAGATCGCTAGATGGAAATTGATGGTGACAAAATAGAAGGTTAATTTCACTTATACTAATTATGAACTCAAATTTTTGAAGAGATTGCAAAATATGAAGTAGAAGGATATAACTATAAAGGATTATACTGAGGAATTTTATAAGTTAACTAGTTGGTCTAGTCATAGAGAAATTTCTAAAGAAAAGGTGGCTAGATATATTAATGGGTTGAGATTCAATATTCAAGATGAGATTGGCATGCTAAAGATTGATTCAATTGAGCATGCTTATCAATATGCTCTAAGGGTAGAAGAAGGTAAAGGGAAGACATCAAGGTAATTCCCAAGGGAAGAAGAAGCATGGACACCTAATGAAGAATAAGCATATTACTAAGGATGAACCAAAAAATGTTGAGAAAAAGAGAATAATAGGTAGAGGTGCATTTTAAGGGTACTTGTTTTAGATGTGGTGAGGAAGGACATAGGTCATTAGAATGTCCAAATGCTGACAAGAAGTTTAGTGATAGAAGAGTTGTTATGGTAAATGAGAATGAGGACTCGATGAATGAGCCTAAGGTGGAAGATAACTTGTTGGTTGGATGGGTATTGTTTGGTAAGAAGGTGTTGGAACCTTGTCAAAGGAGGAATTTGTTCAAGACTTATTGCAAGATTGAAGGTAATTGTTGGAATGTGATTTTAGATGGTGTTAGTATTGATAACCTAGTTATTGAGGAGATGGTTTAGAAACTTGTTTTGAATAGAATGAGACATCATTGTCCTTATAGGATCATTTGGTTGCAAGATGAACATGCTTTAAAAGTGAGGGAGAAGTGTCTTGTTAATTTTTAGATAGTATGTGGACAAAGTGTGGTGTGATGTTGTAGACATGAATAGTTATCACATATTACCTGGTAGAACTTGGCAATATGATTATAGGGCAGTACATGATTATGTCAAGAATGTGTTTACACTTGAAAAGTGTGGTAGGAAATTTTCCCTTATTCCTTTCATAGGATGCATAACTTGGTGGGAGGAACATGAGTGTTGGTAGGTGAGTTGAGTTGATGGTTTCTCAAAGGGTTAGATATTAGCATGGGAAATAGACCTATGGCACACCAAGGATAGATATAATTTTTTTTTTTTTGTAGGAAAGGATTTGCAAAACTAAAACAAAGGCAATAGTTTACAATTTAATAACTTGGATCACATGTATTTGAAGAACCAATTCAAAGTTTATGTGTTGAATCCTGGAATATGTTCTTCTAGCTATTGAGTAACATCTTTTTGCACCTAGGGTGTCTGATGTAGGAGCATCCTGGGGTGGTTGGCAATCTTGTATGTTGGTGATGCAAGGGCATCAATCTTGGATTTATGCACCGTATGTTTCACATTGTTATCTTTATGTTTGAGTCATATTGATAGACCTTTTCCTATGTACACATAATGATTGGATAAATTTTGTTACAATTAGAGCTATTTTGGTGGTTGTCAGTAAATGTTCCTTATTTCGTGGATGGACTTTGGACTTTGTTTTTGTGAGCTTTGATCTATATTAATTGGATAGTGTGATCTTAGATGTGGATTTTTGGATGGTATGTTGGCCTATGGCTAAGGCTACTTAATGTTATTTTACCTAATGAGTTAGTTATGCATTGTAAACTAAGGGCTTGTCCTAAGTGTCATGTAATCTATCATACTAACTTGTGTCTTGAGTGTTTATTAAATATAAGTGTTTATTTAATATAAATTTCTAGATTGATTTGTGGCTTGGTTTAGTTTAAGTCAATCATACTATCTTATGAGGTCTTGCAAAACTATTACTATAATTTCTTATGTATTTGATCGTAACACAGAAGGCCTTACAACTAAGCATGTTGGATGTGAATCTTATGATTATATTATGAGAATATGTGTTGCAATTGATTTGAATCTCTATGTTATTGTTATATTTCCACTATGTGGTTACTTGTTTGGGGCTAGGTCATCTCCTTTGGGGACACAAGTCTTGCACTACATCATTGATGATCTAGGATCACATTAGATGAAGTGTTTAGTAAATAAATGAACAAAACTTTGATTGTGAGAAAACCTAGTTGGAATAGGTTTGGGAAAGCCCTAGGTCAAGGGTGTACGATGTTAGAGGATATCAAGAAAATAGTTTAAACCTTATAAATTCATTCCTTGCAAAGGGGAATTTATATTGAAAGGGTCACAATTGTAGTTGAATCTTGGGGCCTCCCTATCAAGTAGGTTCAATTATTTTAGATACTCCCATTCATGTGATGCTTGGAACTCTTAATTAAAACTTTCTTTTGGGTAGACCTTGGTTACATAATACCTTCAACTCTTCATCAAAAAGACTAGTTTATCTACAACAATAAGGTGTATACTCTCATGCAAATGATAGACCAAACAATTGTTTGAATTTTGAGGAAAAATAAGATCAATAATGTAAATATTATCTTCCTCTTACAAGCGTCCTTTTAGAAGATAATTAAGGGTCCTTATATTTCACATCAAATTTTATCATAAAGTATAGAGCTTTTGATCTTTCATTTATAAAATCTAAAACACTTCTTTTTCTAATAACTTTTTCATCACTTCCACTCATAATGAATATGTCAAACCTAGTTGTGATGACATGGTGACTAAGGAAGCTCCACTATCTCCTTTTGATATGAATTTTTTTTTATGGTTGTGGTTATCATTTATTATGAAAACATGGATTCACTAGGAGTGGATGTAGTAAACAAGAATAGGGAATTCAAGTTCCCTTAAGAAATGAGGAGTATGAGCATTCTTATTGAATAGGATTCAATCTTTATAAGCCATAAGTAGTTAAAATCATTGCTTGGTTGAATTAATTATGTTTAAAACTAGAGTGATTTCCTCTTTCTTATGGATATGATATCCTTAAGTAGTAACCAATTAACCTATTAGGCTCGTTGTTATGTCAAACCAAGGACATAAAATTGAAATGGTATCTCCAAAATATATGCTCTAAACCAGGATAATTTTCATCACTTATGCCATGGAAATGAAATGCATGGAAATTACACGTTCAACTTCAATTCTATCTTGAAACTTGGAAGTGAAAAAATCTATACCATTGAAAGCAATTCAAGTAAAAGTAGGATTCTACTATATCTACCTATGTTGTAGGAACAACCACCAATTCTATTACTATGTGGTTGTAGGAACAACAAAGTTCTAAGTTACTCCTATGGAAGCACAAAAGTAAAACTAATAGAGTCCACTCGCCAAGTGGGCCCCCCTAGAAGAGTGAACAAGAAATGTGCTCAAGAAATACTAATGGAGATCAACACCTTGATTATATTCATTCTCAAGACATCAAGATTGCAAACTTAAATAAACTATTGAACTAACTAATATTGTTTATAATACAAATAACTTCTTGACTGACTACTAACTAACTAAAAGAAGTCCAATTGATAGCTTATTTATAGCATACAACTTAAAACAAACTTCCTAAATCTAAGATCCTTTCAATGATAAGGATATAACACAAGTATTTAATGAGTTTATAATAATTGAGATATTTTATCGCTCCAGAAAATAAGGATTTATCTAGATATCTTAACCATAAATATAACTCCCTATGATATTGGATGGAAGCATAGGTAGTTGATTATTGATTTGACCAAGTTACTAGATAATGTTTATCAGTTAATAACCATTCTCCGTGTAGTTAATGAATTAATATGTCAACTCCATGTTTTCTAGTTCTTCCATTTTCATATTGACTTAATCTTGAAAATATTAGTAACATATGATAAATTTTGAAACACATACCCCTGCCATTAATTCATAGAAAGTATTTACTATACTGACTAAGTCTTATACTCATAGGATAGTTGATTGTGAAGACCTATGGAATAAAACCTAGGAGAATAGGTTAAAGATTAATTCATACACATACCATTTGATCATCTTTATTTATAACCATTAGTACTATCCATAGTATATAAAGTTTGGAGTATCAATCCATAAGTATAGCAATATAAATTTTTAATTAGAAGTGTGTTTATTCATATTTTTTAGAAGGTCTTTTAGGAAATAGCTACAAAAACCCTTACTAACATAAAACCTTGGAATAATAAAATTCCATTTCTGGTCTCATCATTCCCCCCAACTTAAGTTCTTTTTGGTCCTCCAACAAGAATTTAGTTCCTAACTTTGATCATCATCCTAAAATCAACTAAAATACTCTTACTTGCACCTCCTTTAGCAAAGATCCAATAGTAACCCTTGGTTTTCCTTATTTGTTACCTTCTCCTTACCTTTTCTATCATATCATGATTATCAACATATTCCTTTATACCAAGGAGTGGAGAGATGAGTAGTGGAGGTTGAAACCTCAAAGGGATTCAAAAACTCATTCTAGTCCTCTCAATCATTATGTGCCATGATACCCTTTTACTAGCCATGATGAAATTTTGGGGAGAGTGTGGATATTTAACCTATAAGTCTTTTTGTAGCCTGATCCACCTTTGGGTGATTGAGCCCGAAGCTTCTTGAACTTCCCACCTTGTCATTTGCTCATAATTTGTACAAGCAATCTCCCTAGGAAAATAAATATGATGATTTCCTACATTATTTTAGTGATCTTTAACCAATTATAATAATAATTCTTGGCATCTCTAGCCTTAGGTTTAAGAGGTGGAGGAATGACTATGTATTCATGCTTATATGGTTGACCTTGGCTTTCTCTTCTCAAGTTATTATGTACCCAAGACATGTATATACACAATTGGATATCCTCTCCATTCTCTATCATTTGGAATTGCATGATTGTGTAGTTTTAATGGCTATAGGAGAGGATTAAGAAACATCATAAAACTATGTGGTGTATTTAGAGATAGGTTAAGTCCTTGACCAATTCTAGTCATCTTTAAATTTATAAACTGCTCCTTCAGATACAAGGCATATACCTGTGTTGGCAATCTACACTACATACATTCAAGTAACATTATGGTGATTTGTGTAACCTTCTCCTTCAATATAACTATGTCATCCTCTCTCACAAGTATTTCCTAATACTAATTATCAATGATCATTTGCATTTTCCTTTTCTCCTCCTTCCACGTTGCCTTTTTTATAAGCATGTGTTGATATAACCCAAGACATGTTATCAGTGGCATAGTCAAATCTAATGTTGGTAGTGGTCCCTATTTTTCAACATTAATCCATTTAGACCCAAGAGCGATAGTATGTTCATTACTTTTTATTTTCTTGATTGGTTTTCTAGTCTAGAAAATTATTACCCTCTTAAGGTTTTCCACCTCAAGTTGTTGGTGACTAAATTAACATATGACTCGGTCATTTTTTATTCTAAGGACTTAGAGGACTCAACATTAACTATTGAGATAGCAAGAGACTCATCTAAAGTAGGGTTTCTACTGAACCCCATATTCCTCCTGACATGTGTCTCTTCTGAAGGCCTAGAAAACCTCTTCCTTATTTTACTTGAGGGCTCTCCTTCAATAATTGTCATAGGAGTCTTTTTCTATAGCTTCTTTTTCTTAGGAGGAAGAAGGGTGTTATAAATGAGGCCAATTTCTTCCCTTTCTTGATGTTCCTCTTGTGATTTTAGCCCCTCACCTTCTTCAACTGATTTTCCTATTTCTTTCCTTAAAAATGCCCTATTTTGTATAACAAATTGAGGGGTTTGTAGGTCATCATGATAGACTATTTTCTCTTTCCCTTTACTATAAGTGGAAGCTTGGGGAGACTTGATAGATTTTTTTCTCTTGGTGAGCCTAAGAATTTCATTATGTGAAGTAGAAGGAGAAGATTCAAACCATTCAATGACCTTCTGAGTGTCATGTTCAATATTTATTATTCTCCCTACCCCTTGGTCCTATTAGCCTGGGTATAAACTGGTGTGATAACAAAATTTCTTCCCAAGAAATATTGATGAGAGATTGAATTAGGATTACCTTCCTAGATTGATACTACTCCTTTTTGCAACAAATGAAATAACAAATTGGGTAGATTCACTATCATATTGTCATGTCTTAGGCATCTTAGTAATTTGAAGTGGATGTCATGCAATATGTATGTTTTCCTTCACATGTTATATACTGCATAATGTATAATATAAATTGCCTATACAAGTCACACAAAGATGTTCTCTTTGTGCCTTGCTTCCTATTTATCTCCACATGTGGATCAGAATGCAGAGAGAATTTGGTTCTTGTAGACCATGGATCAAAATCTTTTTTAAATTTCTCTTCCTCCTCTGGTAATATTGAAACTTTTGTGATTACCTTTTCATTGCATTTCACACTTAAACCCTTCATTCTAGCTATTCCATTTTGTAATATAATCAACAAATGAAATACTGCCTCTAATACCTCTCCTTTGCTATCATTATATACTAAAGATTTAAAAAAAACTAAGCATATTATGCTTGCATGATTTGAGAGATCAAAAACATGTGAAAATACTAATTGCATGTTTATTTTATTTTATAAAAAATATAATTTAATTTTTGGAATTATTTATTCTAAAAAAATCATGATTAATTATTAATTTTGAAAATGTTAAAAATATATTTAAAAATTTATATATATTATTTATTTATTTTGAAAATTAAATAAATAAATATTATTTATTATTTGATTATTTTGGTTGGTAACAATGATATTTTATTCAAATTAGTCGTGAGGAACTTGCCCAGAAACAAGAGTGGAAACAAGGGTTCCACCATCCCATCCAAAAACCAAAAAACATGAGAAAAGGTAAGAAAAAAGAAACCTCAACAATCCATCCCTTTTTAATGAGACCTAAGAAAGATATCAAGTTTCCTTGGAAGCATATTATTCTTCTTTTTGACCACTTTCCATTTGTCTTCCATTCTCAAGGCTTCAACCCACCCTAAACTTGAAAGCCCATTCTTCTCAAACCCATAATCCTCAACATCGGATCCCAATTCTTCCACAGTTTTATCAACCTTATCTATTTTTGTTTGTGCATTCTATTCCAAAACCTTAGACTTCTTCTTTCTAGCCAATGTTTCCACCCCCACTAGAGTAACTTGCCCAATCCTTCCACCCTCACCACCATTAAGGTTTTCCTTATCTCCCTACATCCTTATGGAAGTAGGCCCGTGAGACACATCACCACCATTAGCTTGAGCTGCAACCTCAGAGAAACTTAGTGATTTCTCTACATTCTTTTACACTATATAGTGTTGAGTTGAAAAATCTCTCCACCATGTTGAGGACTTAGGATCCCTTTCATGTGCACAATCCTTGGCAACATGCCCTATTTGGTAACACCTCCTACATCTAAATGGGGTCCCTTCATAATCCACTAATTATGTCCAACATCCCTTTGAAGATTTAACTATAATCACAACTGTAAAACTCTTCTCAAAATCCATTTCAAACAATAGAAGGGAAAAGGCAGAATGCCAAAGGATATTTGATGAGCTGTCATCAACCATCAAAAAGACACCTAAAGAATTTCTAATAGCCTCTAACATAGAATCAAACCAAAGATAAAGGGGTAGATTTGGAACCCTTACCCAAACTGGAACCCTATTGAATTTCTCTATAGTTAGACAAAAATATGGGTGTCATGGCTTCAACATTAGAGAAAACTTATCCTCCCAGCACCAAAAATAATCACATCACTTTAGTCTTATCTTTAACACTATCAAAAACAATAATGAAAAAAAAAATTTCCGTTGGATAGATCTAGACCCCTCTATCTAAAATGGGCTCTCGATGCTCTAAAATCTATGAATGTAGTTCCTATAAGCTAGGCCAGGAACCCTAAAAGTGATCAATGACCCCAAAATTAGAAAACACAGAGAGATTGTGAGCTATCTCATTGTCAGCCTCTCAAGTCTCAACTACAATAGTAGCTACAGAGGGACTCATAGCCTTATCCCAACCTTTCAAGTGATGGCACTCGTTGCTTGCCACCAACACCCTTCCCTTGCACATCCCTTGTCACTGCTCTAGTTGACTATTATTTTTTCACCCTAGTTTGGCATTTTTTTGTTGACTCTTAACACATGAGACACCAATCTCCCTCACTTTTCCATCATTCTTTTATGTTGGTGGACCATCTTGCAAACGATGGTGAAAAACCTTGTCCCACCAATGAACCCCATAGTCACCAAAAGATCTCTGCTTCATCATCTTCTCAAGGAAACCAAAATGCATACCTTTCCCATGAAAGCCTTCCTTCGCACCTGAGGGCTCATCATTCAAAAATTGGAAGCCATCATATCTCATGCGTACATGCAGTGGTGTCGAAGGCACAAGAGGAGGCTTCATTACACGCACCATAGAGCCATTCCCCAGTGTTAAAGCTGAAACCCTAGTAATGGGCGCAAGACTGCAACTTGGCATTTTTTTTTTGGAATAATACTATTTATTATTTTATTATAAGTGGGTCTTTTATTATTATTATTTTTCAAAACTCTTAGTGGGTTATAACTTGTTATATATTTTTTAATGTAGGTGGAGTTATAAATTAGTGAATATATAATTGTGGTAGTTATATATTAAGAACAGTTATAGTAGTGTTCACTATAAAATCTAGTTATGAATATTTAAATATTATGAGAAAAATTATAAATAACTTAACTAAAATTATAATTTCAAGTTTGAGTTACTTGTAATTGCATATTGAATTAAAGGAAAATTAAATATTAATTTTAGACTTAAATAGAAGTCAAATTAATATTTTAGAAATCAAATTGATATTAATATTCAATCTACTAATACATTTATGTTATTAATTAAATCATTCATGATTTAAGATTATTTAAATTAATAACATGATAATATTGCATGATATTTTTGTTAATCTCATGCAAGATATATTGTCAATTAATGTCAAAACACTTAGTCATAATGAAAAGATAGTTACAACTGAGTTACTAGTATGCAGTATTAATTGAGCTCAGAGAGGATCCAAACAAGCAAGTTAACCTTGTAGAAAGTTATAGTGGCAACTGAGTTGATAGTTCACACTGAGCTCAAGTGTCAACCAAGTTGACTATGTCTACTAAGCTCCAATGTGAACCAAGTTAGCAGAGCAGTCTTGCTCCAAAGTAATAATCAAGATGGTAGAACAGTGCAAGCTAAGTCAAAAGTTTCTACCAAGTGATTAGAATGAACCAAGCACCCAACATCTACCAAGTGCTAGAGCTAGCCAAGGAGATAGTGGTGACTGAGTGTTTCCAGTATCAGCCAAGTATAACATTGACCCGAGTTATTGCATCGAGCCAACTTGGTGATTATTTTTGGAACCATTCTTATTGTAGCCAACCTATGTAACATATATTTGGATGGATATAAGTATGAGATATTTTGTTTATCCAAAGAAGACAAGTATTATTCATTGTATCATTATTCAAGCATTAGCGAATATGGAAGGGTGGATTGTCTAGAAGGCTACAAGCATTCCAAGGAAAGGAAGAGACTCATATATCACACTCAGGTGATCAGTTTACTTCAAAGGATCTTCATCAGCTATCATAGTTTCATTTCAGATATCATCCATTGATTCATCCTAATACATGCATCAATCCTAAATCCTTTAAGCAGGTGGACCTAACAGTCCTTGCAGAAACTCCTAATAGAGTACATACTTAACTATATTGTATAAATCCTTTCACAAGGTGGACGTAGCAGTCCTTATTACTCCTAATAGGGTAAGATCACCAAAAGTGATGATTTGTAAGCCTTAACTGGCCAACTTTATTATTGTAGTAGTGAAGCATTATGGGTATCATCCCCACCCTAGTTTTACCTTCTACTTGGAGGGTTTTTGGGTTACCTAATATTGTGTTATGGTGTTGTTACTTTAATTTTTCATGCATTTAAGTAGATTAGACAAATATAACAAAGTAGTTCAAGTGAAGAAGTTTAAGTGGTTCTTGATTCACCCCACCCTCTCTCAATCACCTATTTTGTATTACATTTGCAACAATTGGTATCAGAGTAAGGTTCTCTTATCAAAAAATTTAGCACCTTGAGAGAGAAGATCAAACATAGTGGAGGTGTACAAGCTAGAGAAGGCTATTGAGAATGAAAATTTGGATCTACATGTGGCCATAGAGAAAATAAAGAAATTAAAGGAGCAATTATCTCAATCCCTAAGAAGAACAAAAGAATTGGAAGTATATATGAATGACAATCTCTACATAGAAGAGAAAATGGCAGTACAAATGAATGAGAGTCTCTACATAGAAGAGAAAATTGAAGATATTTGTAAAGAAAGAAATTCAGATGAAGCAAATGTAGCTATAGAAGATCTACTTGGAAGGAACTTTATTCTTCAAGAAGAAGTCATTAATTTAAAAGGGAACAAGAGGTCCAGTCAATTAGAATATGTGAAGTCATGAAACAAAAGAATCAAGCTAAAAATGACAAAAATGTGGTAGAAGAAGACAAAAGACTACTCAAAATCAGGACAGAAGAAAAAGACAATAAAATCCACCATCTTTCACTACATTAGGTAAACTTGGTAAATCAATTGAACAATTCAAATCAAGAATTCATCTGTCTGAGGACAAAAAGTAAAAGACTCATGAATGATCTTAGAGAAGAAAAAGAAACCAATGAAAGAATGATGAATTCACAAGCAAGCATGAATCAATTAGTTGAGATATCCTAGAAAATATAGAAAGGTAAAGTAGGATTGCTCTACACTAAACAAGGAGAGTCATCACAGCAAGGAGCTCAAAGCAATAAAAGACCTACATAGAATCATTGTGAAAAAATAAGGCATACTTCAAACAAGTTTTGGACCAATGGAAAGACAAATTTTAATGGAAAATGTTACAATTGTAACAAGCATGAGCATAGAGCAAGTGAATGCACAAAGACCAAATTTGAAGGAAAATATTTCTCATGCAAGAAAAAAGGTCATAAATCTTCAGAGTGTAGAACCAATAATTGGAATCCTACTAAAAAACTTGCTAAAGCTATCTTTGGTTGGGATTACAATACTTGTTATAGATGTTATTTATGTGGAGAGTTTGGGTACATTAGACCAAACTACAAGAAGACTCACCTCAAAAAAAAAGATCCTACCAAATGATATTATGTGTGCAAAGAACTTGGTCATCTAGTGAAGAATTGCATGAATAGAGGAAAAGTTGAAGATGAAAAGAAAGCAAATGTTGACACAATTGGGAAAAAAATGAAGCAACAATGGGTAAATAAGTCTCTAGAGAATTCAATTGAAATCAATGCGGTCATTAACACCCAAGAGAATGGATTGGTTGATTTAATCATCTCTACATAAATATCCAAGGAGATAACTAAAGTTGTGATAATATTCATATTCTATATTAGCTCCAGTAATCCAAGAAAAATAGTCCAAATCATCATATCAGATGCACTTGGATAGCTGATAGACTAAGACTAGATCGAGTTGTTAGTTCTAATCAAGCTGTTAGACCTATTTGAGCATGGGTAAACTCAACTGAGTTGCAAACACAATTGAGCATGGAAATACTGTACTAAATGAGCTTCAAGAATAAACTAAGTATCTTTTACCTACTTAGGTATAGAGCATTAAATGAAGCCCTAAATTTAGAAATCTAATAAAAGGTAAAGATCAAAGCTTTGTTTTCACTATGTTTTCAAAGTTCTCTTCAAGCTCAACATTTCTTAATCCCCCTAGAGAAATTTTAGTGAAAACTATTGAAGGAGATTCTTAGGCGAAGTCATCATCATGAAGTTCTTCCTTAACTGAGTAGTATGGTAGTGTCTTCCAATTCTAGGGTTAAGAAAGGTTCATAGATGTTGATCAAGAGTTTAAATTGCACTCCTCCAAAATTCTAACTCTATCTAGCAATTGTAGAGGAAAAGAATCATCAAGCTAATCACTCTTCCATTCCTCCAAAGGTATTACTCATCCATGATATAAGATCATTTTATCATTTTTCTATTCAAAATCTAGGAAATCTCGAGCTAGATCAGGCCTATGCAACTTCGTGTGAAAATGATGTGCTTAAGCTAGATCATAAACATCTAGAGGTCAAGGGGTTGACCCACATCATCTAAATGCCTAGGAACTTTTAGATAAAAGTGGATCGGGCTTATTCTAAGTTGTGTTCACAATATGTCATTTTGGTTGGAATATACCTACCCTATCACTAAGAAGATGATTCACAGGATAATAGGGTATCCTACGATAGATAAATCCAACACTACTAACACCCTAGGTCAGGAAAAACTGACAAAGCTAACCCTAGTTGAATAGGATGATAAAGGAATGAAGTTGAACAATGTGATAGGCATGGAAATCAAGTTTTGCACCCATGTGATTGCTCATAAAATCTACAACTCAAGTTGTGCCAACAATGTCCCATGTGAGGCAGTGGACCTGGCACACAAGATTATAAAGAAATATCTATCATTCAAACTTGTTGAGCTTTAGCACTCTTAGCTACACAAAAACATGGAGAGCATTCAAGCCTCAAAGAATAATCCATGTAAGTTCGGTTCACTCTTAGTATGTTTATTCTTTTATGTTTAGAAATTATTTCCTTGCAAAGGAAATGTTATTTGGAAGAAAGACACCCCTATTTTGTATCAAATCAATGAATTCATAAGTGAAATGGGTGAGAACTTTGAAGGAATCACGTATGGTTACTTTGATAATTTCAAAGAAATGATGCAAAGTAGGCTTAGGATCCATAACAAGCTTGTCAAAGACTATGAATAGGATATATGCTTCCTAGTTGACTATGACAGAGTCTACATTTAGGAAGTCATGCCTAGGATAGCATGGGTTAAGCCTCTGGCATATGAGGTGAATATTGATGAAACAAAGGATATTATTAAGGCTCTCATCAATGATCCAATGGACCGCAAAGCCACTTATTTTGGAACTTATGAATAATAAAAGACAAGAATTTCTCTTGAGATTCAAATCCCTCAAATTCTAAAGAGAAGGAAGAAGAAGCTAGAAACCATTGGAGAGAAACTTGCCTAGTCAAACACATCTCTTATGACCACTTAAGGCAAGGGTAATGATGTAGAAGAGGAAGAAGATGATGAAGAGGAAAAGGAAAGTGATGAAGAAGAGGAACCTCCCAAGAAGAAAGCAAAGACACCATCCAAGCTACTCAAAAGAGAAACAAGATTGACTCTTGTGATTATAGCTACCAAGCCAAGGAAGGTAGGAAAGCAACTAAAACTTTAGGATGGGGATGAAGTTGATGAAGATGAAGACAATGCCCCAATCATATCTTTGAAGAAGGCATTCCCTACCTTTGAAAAAAAAATAGAAATTATAAGGGAAGGAATGGGTATGATAGATTTTAAATACATTAAGTATGACTCTAGAAGCAAAGAGGCATTAGTTGTGAAAATGGCAAAGTGGAAATATGACTATTCTGAGCTTAAGGGCCATGCTCTTGAAAATCTACTGAAGGTTGTTTCACACCATTGGGATAATGCAACAAAAACAAAGAAGGATATTAGAGAGAATACTTTTAGAAATCTCATTCCTAATCTCTCTGACAAAGAAATCAAGGAGGCAATGTCTAAATATGTAGATAAACATACTCCTAGATTTAAAACTATCCAAAAAAAATCAAATAAAATAGAAGATGTTGTGCAGTCCACAACAAAGACATGGAAGAACATTTTTGACATCAAGGAAGAAGGAGATCTTCTAGAGATTTAGAAAATTAAGGACTCTAATGTTGAGAAGATTGCAATAGAATTCATGACATCACTCACCTCCAGTTTACTTATGGTAGCAATTATGTAGCAATCAATTGAGTTAAACCTAGTTCAACCTAGCAGTGAAGTGAAGACTATCACACTTTCATTGAGATCTATCACAAAGGAAACTAAGAAAAAGTCCTAGTAGTCTCGACTGAGCATCAGGCCCTCTCCGTCTCGATTGAGTAGCAGTAGCAAGAATAGAAAAAGGATTCAGTTGACAAGGGAAAAGCTACCATTCCTTTTTCAGTAGCCAAAAGCAAGGGCAAAAGGAACATATTTGATGACATTGATCTTGATGAGGAGATTATAATCCTAAATTGGGACCAATCAAATCTATCATCTAAGGAAATGGACATTTTGGGAGAACTATGAAAGAAACGGGCAAATAAAAAAATGCTAAGAGCTAAGAGAGATAGGAGCCAAGTCTTGGAAGACATCAAAGAAATATTCATAGATGCTCTATCTATAGAGGTAAATGAAAAATTTCCCATCATTGATCAATTAGTTTTTAATGTACACAAGTCCAATGAGGATACTATTGGGCAAGAAAAACTTCTCATGAAAGCTAAGAGAAAGTTTGAGAATAAAATGCTAGATAATGTAGCACAAAAGATAGAAATTGATCAAGTAGAACTATCTACCTTGATATCTTCATTAGAAAATATTATAAAAAATGTTGTATCTTTATTTGTAAAGTTAAGTGATTCCATTAACTTTACCAAGGAAATAAAAGAAAAACTGGCCAAGATTGACAAGGACTTGTAGAATAGTACAAATTGGTTGGCACTTAACCCAAGCTCTAGTTCCAATAATTTTGCAAAATTCAGATTCTTGACAGATCTACAGGAAGAATCACTAAGGGAAGAGGCTAGAATAAGGGCAACATTGATTGATATTCAAGGTATGATACTTCCCCATATGGACATTATGTAGAAAAGGATTGATCATGCAAGGGCATTAGTCAAAGACACAAATATTTCAGTTTCAGATCATATGTATGAGTTATCAATAGAGATTTAGATTGATCTACATATGTTGAAGGGTTTGCAACATAACTAGGATAAGACTTTGTCCATAATTTTGAAGGTACACCATGATTTTCTTTCTCATTTTAACATAACGTTGTAAATACTTTAACATTTGTAACAAAAACAAGGGGGAAAGAAAGTGTACAAAGGGGGAAAAGTATATAGAGGAAGTATGTGTACATATTTGTATACATGTAAGGAGAAAATATGTATAGCAACATTAAAGATATACATAAAGTAGAAAGAAAAAAAAAAGTTTTGAAAACCCAAAATAGAGTTCTTAGTTCTAATCAAGCTACAGAGTCTTCAATGAAAACTAAGCTACCAGATCAAGCATATTCCAAGGGGGAGTTTGACTAAAGAATTTTTTCAACTTGTGTTTATGATAAGTGTTTTTGTTACTAATGTCAAAGGGGGAGATTGTTAATCTCATGCAAGATATATTGTCAATTAGTGTCAAAACACTTAGTCATTATGAAAGAACAATTACAACTGAGTTACTAGTATGCAATGTTAACCTAGCTCAAAGAGGATCCAAACAAACAAGTTAACCTTGTACAAATTTGCAGTGTTAACTGATTTGCAGTGGCAACCGAGTTGCAATTCACACTGAGCTCTAGTGTCAATAGAGTTGACTATGTTTACCAAGCTCCAATGTGAACCGAGTTAGTAGAGCAGTCTTGTTCCAAACTAATAATCAAGATGGTAGAATAATGCAAGCTAAGTCAGAAGCATCTATCGAGTGATTAGTCTGAACTAAGAACCCAACATCTACTGAGTAATAGAGCTAGCCAGGGAGATAGTGGTGACCAAGTGTTTCTAGTATCGCTTGAGTATGACACTGAACCAAGTTATTGCATCGAGCTGACTTGGTGATTATTTTTGTAACTATTTTTATTGTAGCCAACCTATGTTACAACTATTTGGATAGATATAAGTATGTGATATTTTATTTATCCAAAGAAGAGAAGTATTATTCATTGTATCATCATTCAAGCATTAGTGAATATGGAAGGATGAATTGTCTAAAAGGCTACAAGCATTCCAAGGAAACGAAGGGACTCATCTATCACAGTTAGGTGATTGGTTTACTTCAAAGGATCTTCATCAGCAATAACAGTTGCATTTCAGAGATCATCCATTGATTCATCCTAATAGGTGCATTAGTCCCAAATCCTTTAACTAGGTGGACCTAACAGTCCTTGCAGAAACTCCTAATAGAGTACATACTTAACTATATTGTATAAATCCTTTCACAAGGTGGACTTAACAGTCCTTATTACTCCTAATAGGGTAAGATCACCAAAAGTGATGATTTGTAAGCCTTAATCACCCAACTTTATTACTTCAGTAGTGAAGCATTGTGGGTGTCATCCCCACCCCAATTTTACCTTCTACTTGGGAGGTTTATGGGTTACCAAATATTATGTTATGGTGTTGTTACTTTAATGCTTTAATGTTTCATGCATTTTAGTAGATTAGACAAATATTAAAAAATGGTTCAAGGGAAGAAGTTGTATTACATTTCCAACAATTTTATATACACAAAGAGATTTGACATTTAAATTCTTATTGATATAAATGAGTATATTAGTATAACAATTTACATTAACATTTATATTCTTACTTTATTGTTCAACTCATATTTATGACTCAAACTAAACAAGAGAAAATGATGGAATTAAATCTTATGGCTGAAAACTATGTGTTTTCTTGAATATTTTCTTTATAGACTGGTGATATTTATTTTCATAATGATTTTTTGTGTGGGTTGTTTAGTTGACCAAGTTAGGTGTGCACCAAAGGCATTTTTTTGAGATTTCTTTTATGCTTATTTGAATCGATGTCATGAAGTATTTTATGATTTAAATTGATATTTATTTTCTCAAATTTTGTTTGATGAGCATTAATAAGAACTTGAGTTTTGAGAACCAATGTTATTTTCGAGTTGCCAATTAAAGAACCAAATTTGATCAATATTATTTTTGTGATATGTGACACAATTGTGGTTTGTGAGTTTTGGGAAGGTAGTCTAGGTGTATATCTATGGGAGTGGCTTGCAATGGGGATCAGGCCCCAAAGTGGTTACTAGGGTAACTCATTGTAAGTTGTATAATAAGTGATAACATAATAAGTAAAATACCTTCTGTTGGTGTTTAAATCTATGGATTTAAAACAATACCAGAATAAAAATAAAGGAGATACCTAGGGATTGGCTACTTCCCATTTGTAGTAAAACCTATTTGGATTTGGACCAACTAATGAAGTAATAGTGCTTCCTACACTTTAGGCTTTGCTAACCAAGGTGGATTTACTTATGGATTTCAACACCTCTATGTATGTTCACACTACACATCCCTTAAGAAAGGTTTGATCTCTTAATCTTCTTGGAATTGAAATCAACTATTGAATAGTAGTAGCTAACTACAAACTCAAAAGCTATTACAATAAGTGAATGACCAACATATAATTTTTATCACAAACTTTAGAAATTGATTTGAGTTTAAATGATTTGTGTTACTATACAACTACTTAAATTTGTACCCCAATCGATGATCAATGCCTTATCCATTGTTACACAGAGTCATATCAGTAAATTTTGATCTATTTAATTGAATTGCAACAAAATATATTAGTTGTTAACCCTAAATGTCATTCTTATGATATCCCTTCCATATACTTAGAAACCCTTCAACTCAAAGAAGCATTTAATTAATTTCTTGAATTAAAAGCAATAATGAACTGATATACAACCTATCCAAGCTACATTAAATGAAATGAACTTTGTTCATTTAATCTAAGAATGAAAAATATATGAAAATGGAGACAGAAATTAAGGACATAGATATTCAGTAATCTCCTCTTTGTATTAATCTTGTTGAGAGTGATACATGTATTTGATACAAGACTCAAAATATAACTTAGGATTTGACAAGTATTTCATTCATTCATTAATTCACCATGTTATTAAAATACAAACTTGAAACAACATAAAATTAACTCAAGAAATTGAACTGACTACAAAATAATATTATCACTAAACAATGAAAATAGAATTTGGGCCCTTTCTCTAGCCTTGGGAACTCATTTATATAGCATGAGTTGTAGCAAGCTTTAGGCCTAGAGGGAAAAGGGCAGTTGCCTTAAAATATATATATATTGAGAAGAACAAAACATTTGTAGCCTTTTTCTTGATAATAGAATACCTTCTTTATCTGCCTTCTTTATTCACTTCTTCGAAGTGGGGCTTGTTATGTTTTGTCAATTTGTTGTTCCTCCACAATATCTAATGATTGGTCTTTTTCTTCTTATTTTTCCTTCGGTTGTGGGACCATCTTTTCTTCTTCTATTATGCTTGGCTCTGATACTTTAATATCTATAGCAGGTGGTTGATCATCCTTTTCCTCAACAAGTTTTGGTATCATGCTTTTAATTTCTTGTGTTGGTTGAGGAATTGTGTCATCTACCTCTATTATCTTTCTTTCAACTTCATGAGGCATTGGTGAACTCAATTCCTCTACTCTCTCATCAAATTTCTCAACAAACTTCATTTCTTTAGTAGACATTGATTTATCTTGTAGTTTGTCATTTGCTACTACCTATAAAGCTTCTGTTGTTGACACGTCCTTGGCCACCCATTCATCATATGTTGCATTATTAGGCCATTCATAACTAATAACTTATTTCTCTTTACTAACAATATCTTTCCATTCATTTTTAAATAGCTTTGTCTGAGATATAAAAAATTTATAAAATCTTCTGGCTTCTGACAAGTCTGCTACAACATCTAGAAATAAATCATTGGCATTATATCTTATTATATTACTTAATTTTTCATCCAAAATGGCCAAAATGTCATCATCCCAATCTGCCAAAGTCTCTATCTCATGTCCTTTTATGAGAAATGGAGGAAATAAAGTGAAACTTTTGTTCTGACATCTAGAGATGCATTACCCATTCTTTCTCTGTAGTAACTCCCTTTTCATATGAAAGTCTAATAAGCTAATTACTTGGTCATATGTTTTTTTAGCATGGTAATTGTCATTCTTTTTATCAATTTCTTCAATACATATCTCTATTGTTGCATCCTCTCTTGCTACCCATTTATTTAGGATATCTCTCAATTTCTTATCATCATTACTAGGGGTTTTAATGATGGAGAGTAATTGGTTGACCATGTAATGTAGTCTTCTATTATCAATATCATAAACAAAGAATAACATTGCTTCCCTTATCTTTAGCTCATACCTCTGCCATGTTTCTTCTTGCACAACCTTGAGCCTAGCCTTTTCTTCCTCTACATCCTCTTTAGTGATGTCTTCTTGATGTAGAGGAGTATCAGGAATCTTGACTATAGGGCTAGCTGGTGGTGGAGGGTCAGGTGAGGAGGCGATTAGTCTTTGGGATGACTCCCCAATTTCTAATATTGTAATTTGTTCTTATTTATATTTAGCAATTTCATTCTCAAGTCTTAGCCTCTTCTTAACCTCCTCATTATAGGCTACCAAGACTTTTTCATGCTTCACCTGTAGCTTTTGCACAAATTTATTTTCTTTCCTTGTAGTAGCCAGTGCAAGGTTCATTGTTCCAACATTCATTTTGATAGCCTCTTCATTCAGAGTGTCTTCTACCCTTTTCACAATCAGGTTTCTTGCTATATCTTAGTCACTAGGCTCAAATGAGTAAGTCCTAGTTCCTCTTTGTAATGACCAAATGATGAAAGTGGCATTATCTTCACTATATTTTACACCACCTAATGTTTTTTTGTTTTTTTTCCTCAGTGTTCATTCCTTTTCTTACTGCATCAAAAACCATAGCATCAGCAATATCCCAATCAGGGAGAAGTGGCACTCTAGCTCCTCTGATCATTCTTCTTCTCTCCTCATGAGTTATTCTATTAAACTCCTAAATCATTTCATCCTTGATTTTATTCTAAATTACAAAGTATTCTTTATCTGGTTTCTCTATTTTCCTTTTTTGACACCTCTCTTCAAAATTTGCAATATTTACTCTCTATGTAAACTGATAAAAAGCCCTTGATTTAATGAAGCTATCATCTTATAAGAATTCATGGCCAGCCTATTTAATCACATGATCTAGCTCTTTTCTCTTGAAATCAATTACATCCAATTCCTAGCTAGGCACAGGAGGTTCTTTTAAAGTTCCCTCTTCTAGTTCAATTGTAGTAATAAAAACTCCACCTTGGCTTCTAAGTTGCTCCATTTTCTCAATTGTGAGTTATTCATCTCTTGAATGAATGGGTGACTGAAATGGTGTATAAGTTTCCCCGTCATGGACTCTTCTCCAGTTCTTTGTTTCTTAGGAGCTAACTCTGATGGTCTTTCCTCAATCTGAGGTCTCTTATGAGCTGGGGGAACAAATGTATTTGTTTCTCTTTTTTTCCTTCTCTTTGTTGTCACATTGTTCTCCCACCTTGACTACACTATAGCTAGCCCTTTTCAGAACAACCATCTACCCTAAGCTCATAGTAGGAGTGAAAGATAGCCACTTCATGACTTCTCTTGTTCTATCATGATAAGTTCTGATGCGGATGGATTTCTTCCCATTCGGAGTATCCATTATCCCTACAAAGAATGTCATCAACTTTTTTTACATTATTATCCATTGTTTTAGCCTTAGATAATGGGTTGTAATCTTTCTCAAAACAATTCATAAACTCTAACACTCTAGAGGAAACTCTCCATTTTTCCTTTTTCACCTCCTGCTCTTGCAACAAAAACTCATTTTTTATGATATCCTCAAGGTAAAAAAAAAATTATGCTCATGAGCTTTAGCTTTTTCTCTTTTTTTGAATATTTCAAAAAATCCCTTATTATCAGCAAATCTTGCATGGGATATAGCCATTTTATAAGGGTTCAAGATTTTATACAAAAAAACCCAACCCCCTTTAGTAATCACAAATTGATGTGCAACAATATATGTTCAAAAAATGGAACCTCTTGATCTACCTATTAATTATAGTTCCTCTAATCCACCTATTTTGTATAATATCTCTGCTAAACCAACTCTTAGAGGTACTTGGTATGGTAGCACATGTAGAGTCCCCTAAAATCCATATACTCTGAACACAGTAGAAATTGGATATGAGATAATTTCTACCCAATTATGGGAGACTTTAAAATTATTTGGGGAATCCATAGCTCTAATAATATCCAAAAGCAACTTAGGAAATCATTTGACAAGAGCATCCTCAACTTTGAAGCAAAATACCTGTCAAACCTAATAAAGTTGGCCTCACTTGCATCCCATGACATGTCTGCACTCCACAACTAAATAGGAAAAGGCTCTCCCTCATGTTCTCTTGTCAGTTGCATCTCTTTCTCAAAATAAGTGATCCCTCTAAAAAGGAACATATGTTAGAAATAGATAATACTAAGAGGGGAGGGGGGTGAATCGGTATTCTATAAACTTTTGCCCACAACTAAATATTGCTAATTACTTTATAACTTGCATATGAAAGTAAACCAAAAATGTTGAACATTAAATTATACCATGCACAAAGAGAAATCATAAAACCATTATTTGTTAACTAGGGAAATCCTGGCCAAGGGAAAACCCCAGCAGGGATATACCCACTAGATGATTCACTAAACAAAAGAATCGTTAAGGATATTAACCCTATTAGGATTCTATGAAGTACATATAGTATCATGAGTCCTTGTTAGAGGAATAGGCCTTGTTAGAAGCCTCAACCCTATTAGGAGTTGGTAGAACAAATACAATGTATGCAAGAAGAGCCCACTGCCCTAACATGCGCTAATACAATTAAGTTCTTCACAAGTATAGGTGTACATACAATACTTTCTTATTGTTTTAATACACATTTTCTCTTATCATACATTAGATCTCGCATCACATAAGGCTCACATATCTTTCAAGTTGTCTGTACAATAGTTTGCATGTCATACAACATCCACATCAACTTCACATTCTTTGAACAAGATAAGATCTTTACTTATACCTTGCACATTAATTATTCTCTACTTAGTTGACTTTTATGTATTCATATGCTTGACATAATATAAAATATCTTATGGTTTAATATCCACAAAGTTGGCTTATCATGACTTAGCAAATTATTTATTACCAAAATAATTCCTTAAGTCATACAACTCATATTTTTGATATACTTTGTTCTATTTTGTCAAATACCTGAACTAGTATTTTGTTTGTAACTTGCATCATACTGTTGATACACATCTATGCACTTACATCATCATGACATTTTCATAAAGCTATCCTCAATTGCGCATGAGCTAACTCAAAGTGTGTCGTCCGTACATCTCACATATGTCTTTATATTGTTGCAAATTGTCTAACACTTAGATAATTTTCTATCTATAAATACATAAATGAAATGTTGAATATATGAATTGTCATAAATGACAACTCACTAGACATCTAACAAAACATATTGCCAAAAATCTCCCTCTTGGGCATCGATGGCAACATTTGGGAAAATTGACTAAGTCCCAAAATGATGTCATATAAAATAAAAACAAATAAAAGTAACTACACAAAATTGCCTTCAAAAATAACCATTTTATTCATGTTTTGATGGATCATTACATTCTTTATCACTCCTTACATTGATACATAAGTGTAATCCCCATTACATATACATATAGAATTTCCTTCACATATAATATTTCTCCTCCTTAGTACATTAAAATTGTGTTACATATATTACTCCCCTTTTGACATCAATGGAAAATGTGTCAAAAATTGTATGCAAAAACTGGGTATCCTACTACTGATCAACTTGATATCCTCAAAAAACAATCTACATATACAAGTTTTAGTCTTTCCACTTCCTTCTTCTAGTTCTCCTTAACTATATCAGAGATATTGATCAGTACACATAGTGCATAGGATGCCACTTCTACTATGCTCAATTCAGTAAAGGCAAACTTATGATATGAAGTCTTTGTTGCAAGACATTCCTCCAATTGCCTTTGCAAAATGTTGATCTTAGGTGATAGGATTTCTCTAAGAGTAGAGAACCTTTTTATAACCTTTTCCTTATTAGACTCCAAACCTCTAATTGTATTATGGATCATCTCCACTTCTATTCCACAGTCTTTAATGTTGGCCTCAGGGAGCTATAACTTTGTAGTAAGTATATAAAGTTTGCTCATCTAGTCCTTTATTTGATCTTCAAAATCTATCAAGTACTTGTATAAAAATGTACATTATCCATACAACTCCTTTCCCTCATCAATATGTTTCCTCAACTCCTTGATGCATACATCAAGTGCCTTCAAATTATTTCTTACATTCATGCACACCATGTCAAAAAGTGGTGCATCATGCTTTGCTTATGATTGTACTGAAGCTACTTCAGACAAGGTTGTGAATTCTTCATCAAAGAATTTCACCAATTCTTTAGCCTTCATCTTCAAGTCTTGATTAGCTACAGTTATAGTAACTGTGTTTTGCATCCTGTCCAAGACTTCTGATAACATCTTCTCCAAAGACTTAACTGGCTTGTTCTTTTGGAGCAATTTACTCAAAGAATACATCAATCTCTTTTGATCATCATCATCATCAAATGGTACTGCTACTATTATTTTTGCTACTACTAGAGTTACTGCTAGAATGAGTGTAACTGCTTTTTGTTCTACAATCTTCTTCTCTTCCTCAGCCTTCTTCATCTCTTCTTCTAGTCTCTCAACTTCTTTCTTTGAATTTTCTTTTTCTTTCTTCCTTTCCTCTTCCTCTTGTTTCTTGTTTCTTGTTTCTTTCTTATTTATCTTATTTCTTTTTGCTTTCCTCTTCTAATCTCTATGTTTCTTTCTTCTTTTCTTTTTTTTTCCTTTTTACTTCTTCTTTCCTCTTCTCCTCTATTTGTTTCTCTTTTTCCTCTTCCTTGTCTTCTTCATTAGAGCTACTGTAGGCTATGATATTACCAACAATAGATTTTCCAAAAGCTACAATGGATTTTCCTTTGTATCCACTTTTATATGCATATTATTAACTTGCATGGATTCAGTACCTATAACCATGTTAGGTGGTGAGGGTTCCCTTTGTGTCTCCTCAACCTCTTCTTCATCATCAATGAGAGTATTGGCTTCCACATAAACTAGACTATTTGGTTGTGGTTGTGCACTCTCCTTTGATATTGGAGGTACTAAGGTCATATGTTTTACTATGGCCTCCTTTGTTTCCTTTCTTACACCCTCATAATTTCCTCCCATCAAAAGAATTTCTCTTCTTTTTTTCCTCAGCAAGGGCTCAATACCCTTCAAAATTTTATCCACGTCCTCCTTAGAGTTAACTTCACATAACTTGTTAACCATTGTTTCTCTATACTTGGTGTCCTCTTCTATCACTCCTTTCTTCCTATTCAATAACGTTATCAAATCTTTTGTTCCTCAAAATCATATTCCTCACTATGGAATTCTCTAGTTGCCTTATATCCATATTATTATACAAGCTATAATACTTATTTAACTTTACAAAGTTATCATCATTTATAATTCGTATGTTAAGGTTTTCTACCTTTGGTTTCTATGCTTTCTTTCCTGCTAGTGTTCTTCCTTCTTGCATTGCTTTCTCCACTGGTCTATCCTTAGTTTCATCCTTTGATTCCTTAGAATCACTGATTTGTAGAGTTTTTCTTATTTTTCTAGGTCACCTTGTGGTTTGCTTGACCCTTTTCTTGGTAGGTGGTGTATTTTTTTGTTCCACTTTTACCAATCTTTCTAACTTCCTCTACACAACAAGTGTGATAAGCTCTGATATCAATTGTTAGAAATAGATAATACAGAGAAGGGGGGGTGAATTAGTATTCTACAAACTTTTCCCCACAACTAAATATTGTTACTTACTTTATAATTGCATATGAAAGTAAACCAAAAATGTTGAATAGTAAATATAACCATGCACAAAGAAAACTCTTAACACCATTATTTGTTAACTAGGGAAACCCTGGCCGATGGAAAATCCTGGTGGGGATGACACCCACTAGACAATTCGCTAAATGAAAGAGTCATGTTAAGGATATTGACCCTGTTAGTGTTGGAATTACTTTAGAATAACTAAGAGGGGGGGTGAATTAGTTATTCAAGGTCCAAATGTACAAAATAAAACTTTTTCACAATCTAGTGAACCCATAAAACATTCATACCCATGTATGCATTCATTGTGTATTTACTAAAACTTATATGTTACTATCAAATCAACTTGCAAAAATGTAAAGTATGAAACACAACACATTTATCAGCACACTAGACACAATGATTTACATGGAAACCCAATTTGGGGAAAACCACCAATAACATGCTACCCCTTTTCACTCTTCTAAAGTGATGCCCTGTGAAAGGCCAACCCTATTAAAGGCTATAATACACACTAATAAATTTGACCTAGTTAAGGGATTTCAATCACCCTATTAAAAGTGAGCCTTGTTAGAGAACTTTAGGCCATTCATTGGGAATGCCACCCTGTTAAAAGATTTTCCAATGACTGTTAGGTCAACCATAATCCAAAGGATTTACCGTAGACTAATACAATTGTTAGAGAATAACAATAGAACTTTGATCTGATACAATTTACAAATTCACTTATAGATTGCAAATCTCTATTCAATCCTCAGTTCTTCTTGGCTTTCATACTTTGTAGCTCTGACAGTTTGTTCACCCTTCAAGATTTCATTTTCTTAAGCCTTCTTTCTTGGTATGCCATTGCAGACTCTTCTCTTAGGTCACTTGATGAAGCAAAACCCTTAATTCCTTCTCCTCCTTAAGTTCTCACACATGACACCAACCTCTCTAAATCTTTTGCTTCATGACTAGACATTCTTCTATAAAGGAAATTAGAATATTTTCCCACTCATTATCCATTGTCTAAATTAGGGTTTTGGATGGATTAGGTAGGATACAATGTATCTACCCCATATCTTGTCTATTCTAGAAACTTCTCCTAGAATCCATTTGAATTCACCTAAAAATAGTTTATATCAAATTTCATGCCACTAGCTCATCAATCTTATCTTCCTCTTGGTTCACAAGTTCTAAGAAAACAAACTTGTCAGCTTAGATTTGGCAAAACTTTGATCTTTATCATAATGCAGCAGCTCGGCATTATCAATCTTCTAATGCTTGGCACATACTATGTTACTCGGCATCAATTGTAAAATCACTTAACATCAACTAGATTTTACTAGTGCTCAGCATCAATTGAAATTTACTCGACATCAGCTATCTAGCTCGGCATCTACTAGAATTTTCTTTCACTTAGCTCCAATTGACTTTTTGCTCGACTTGCACTAACTTTGTTTGACACCTACTATCCACTCGGTCAAGCTTGGTAGACAAATTGTATTTGACTTATTCTTCTAAACTTTCTAAGTTTAGCTAGCCATTTTGTAACCTTAAGTAGATCATCAATACATCATGTCATCACTGTCTTGATTGATCCTTGTACTTCATTACATAATCATAACTCAACCTTTCCTCTAGGTGATTTTGTTACATCTTATTGATCAAATCCTCCTCATCAATCAACTAAGTGATAGTACTTAGATCTTGTAAGCAATTATCTTACCTGCAAATAGCAAGTTTGACATCAGTGATAAAATAATGATTAAAATACATAGTCTTCTTCAAAAATCTCCTTCTTAACAATCTCTTTTCAAATGATCTTTTCAATCAAATATCAACAATCTCCCTCTTTGGCATTGATGCAAAACTAAATTGATCAACCTATATCATCAAATGATGAACATCTTGTTCAACTAAAATGACTAGGTTAAGACAGTAAGGCAACACCAAAGAAAGAACTTGTATTCCTCTTTCAACAACTTCAATCTTCAGATTAGGTTACAAAATCTCTTCCTTAAAACTCCCTCTGAGTTCCTTCTTGTATCTCCCTCTTACTAGGTAGGTTAGGATTTCTCTCTCTTTCTTTCTCACTCTTTGATCGATGTCTCCCTCTCTGTTCTGACTTGATTCTTGATATTTTTCTCCCTCTTTGATCAGAAGATCAGTTTAGGACTTTCTTCCACTTTTCTCTTGATCTTTTGATGATGTACTTTCTCCACTTTTCTCTTGCACTTGATCAGTAAAACTTTCCTTGTGATGATGATCAGTTTAACATACTTTCTCCCTCTTTGACAACAATGCCAAAGACTTATACAAAAAAAATTGTCATCCTTAAAATATGCAAATATAAGCTTTGTAGTTTCCTCATTTTCTCCCTTTGTCACCTTGCTTGTGACTAATTTGGAGTTTCAACTCTGTGATTACTTTAGGCAATTCCTAAAGTAAGATCCACTGCATCAATTTATATTATATGAACATTAGCTTGTTTGATGCAGGGCATTGCTTATGTTTCTTACATAGCCTTAGATAGGGGTATCACCCTTATTTTACCTCTTAGATACTCATGAGCATCCTTAGGTAATGGTTTTGTGAAGATATTAGCAATTTGCTCCTTTGAGTTAACATATTCCATCTTCACCTCTTTGTCTTGAACTAACTCTCTTACATAGTGATACTTGATTGCAATGTGTTCTATCTTTGTGTTCATCACTAGATTCTTTGATATATTGATAACACTTGTATTATCACAATAAAGTATAATTGGTTCTATAATTTCTTCCTTCATTCCTTTGAGTAGTTGCTTGATCCATACAATTTTTGTACAATTTACAATAGCAGCAACATATTCTACTTCAGTAGTAGATTGGGAAGTACAACTTTGTTTCTTGCTTGTCCATGTAACCAGTCTTTTTCCTAAGAAAAATTCTCCTCCACTAGTGCTCTCTCTGTCATCAATGTTTGCAGCCTAGTCAACATCAGTGTAGGCTCCCAATTCAAACTTTTCATTCTTATTGTAGTACAGACCAAACTCTTTTGTTCCTTTCAAGTATCTCATTATTCTTTTCATAGCCATCAAGTGATTCTCTCCGAGATTAGCAAAGAACCTTGCAACTATCCCCATAGCTAATGCAATATCAAGTCTACTATGTACTACATATTGCAATTTGCCAATCATGGATCAATGTTTGATTCACCTCAACTAAATCATCATTCTTTGATAGCTTGTGTCTTGTCACCATAAGTGTACTTACTGGTTTGGAATCCTCTAGTCCAAATGTCTTCAATATCTCTTTGACATATTTTGACTGAGTGATGTATATACCATACTTCATCTAATATACTTGTAATGCCACAAAGAATTTGATCTCTCGAAACATAGACATTTCAAATTCTTGCTTCATCTAATTTGCAAAGTCCTTACACAAAGCATCTTGACCTCCAAATATGATATCATCAACAAATATTTCAAATAGCAAAATACCTTTGCCTTTTTCTGCCTTCATGTACAGATTTTTGTTATCATCGATCATTTCATATCCAATCTTCACAAGATAAGTATGAAGTCTCTCATACCATGCTCTTGGTGCTTACTTCAATCCATATAGGGCTTTGTGCAATCTACATACCATGTTCTTATTGCTATCATCAACAAATCCTTCTAGTTGTTCTATGTAGACTTCTTCTTCTAATATGCCATTTAGAAATGCAAATTTAACATCCATCTGATAAACTTTAAAACCTTTGTATGTAGCATAAGCAAGTAGAATTCTTACTCCTTCCATTCAATGTCTTACCATAGCCAATTCCTTCTTCTTGTGCATATCCTTTACAAACTAATCCTTCTTTGTTTCTTGTCACTTCACCATTCTCATCTAGCTTGTTTTTGAATACCCACTTGATGCCAATCACATTCTCATCTTCTGGTCTAGGAACTAGACTCCATGTTTTGTTCTTCTCTATCTGTTGAATCTCTTCTTCCATGGCCTTGTACCAGTCATCATCTTCCAATGCATCTTTCACCATTTTGGGCTCCTTCATACTTTAAAAACATGATTCAATTCTCAATCTATTTCTTTTCATTGGCCTTGCATATTTGTTTCCAATGATTTGATCAGCAGGATGATGCCTTTTGACATATTTAGACAATCTTGGTTCAGTTCTTGTTTTTGCATTTTGTCTTTTAGCTTTAATGTCACTGTGTACATCTCTGTCAAGTATCTCAGCATCTCTTTCATGTGTACTGATCTTAGAATTAGAATGTGCATTTTCTTCATTCCACAACTTGACATCTGAATGCAGCTCAGTTCTTGAATGCAACTCGACATTCACAGGATGTGACTTGGCAATTACTGAGACTTGTTGTTGGTTTGTAACTTGATTCTCAGCATCTTCTTTAGTAGGAATTATTTCATAGAAGTATAAAAATAATTTGTATTCTTCTGGTTCTTTAATAGGTTCAGCCTCATGTACTTCTGTAAATTCATCAAAATTCACATTTGCACTTTCCACAATTTTGTTAGTGTTAGTAATTAAACACTTATAGGCTTTGCTTCTTATGGAGTATCTAAGGAATATACCTTCTTCACTTGTTGCATCAAACTTCCCATTCCTAACATCTTTAAGAATATAACAATTACTTCCAAATACCTTAAGGTTTTTCACATTAGGTGGATATCCATACCATAGTTCAAAAAGTGTTGAATGAGTACCTTTCTTGACTTGTACAGGGTTCAAGATATATACAACAGTACTTCTAGCTTCTCTCCAGTATTTCAAAGCAACATTCTTCTCCATCATAAGTGTTCTAGCACAGTCCATTATAGACCTATTTCTTCTTTCATCAATTCCATTTTGTGGAGGGTTCCTAGATGCAGATGTCTATCTTTTGATTCCTCTATCGTTACAGAACATCTCAAACTCATTTGAAGTGAATTCTCCTCCTCTGTCTAATCTCAATCATTTTAGACTCTTACATGTTTCTTTCTCAAATCTTACCAAGTACCACTTAAAATTTTGAAAAACATGGAATTTTTGTTTTAAAAACATGACTATCATCATCCTAGAGTAATCATCAACGAATAACATTATGTACTTATCTCTTCTGTAGCTTTGCACTTCAATTGGTCCACACAAGTTAGTACAAACAATCTCTAGTATTTATTTAGAGGTATAAGCTTTACTCTTAAAGCTTGACTTTGACATTTTGCCTAGCTGACATTGTTTGCACACTATATTATCAAGTTTCTTCAACTTGGGTAATCCTCTAACTCTTTTCATGTTACTAATACTAACCAAATTATCAAAATTAACATGACATAATCTCTTGTGCCAAAGCCATACATCATCAAGTTTTGCAATAAGACAAGTAGCATCCTCTATATCTAGATAGAATAGATTACTTCTAGTTTGATCACCTTTTCCAATCAAGTTTCTCATTTGTGTCATATATCTTGGCAAATTTTTTTTCAAATTCAACCTTGCATCCTAGATTATTCAATTGTGACACACTTAACAAGTTATAATTTAATCCTTCAACATAGTAAGTATTGTCACGTGAAATCTTATCTGTGAGTTTGATAGAGCCTTTTCCTTTTATGAAACATGGTGTATCATTACCAAATCTTGCACTATTTCCATTATAACAAGTTAAAATAATGAACTTACTTTTGTCTCCAGTCACGTGATGTGAGCATCCACTTTCAATGATCCATCTATCATTCTTGTTCACACAAGTCACAAGTGCAGTTGCCTCATCCTCATCAAATTCATCCTTCATTGCAACATATACCACTTCATCATCATGTTCATCAAAATCATTTTCATTAGCAATGTAGCATGACTTCTTGCCTTTGTCTTTGTAATCTCTCTTGTCATCTTCTCTTATGTTTTTGTACTTGTTTCCTTCTTTGCAGTTCTTCTCTTGTGTACATCTTGCAACAATATGACCAACTTCATTGTAATTGAAACAAATGATGGGTAACTTGCCTTTGAACTTGCCTTTACCTCTATGAAATCTCCTTGCCAGTAGTGCTTCCAATTGTTCAATGTCTTCCTTATCTATATTACTGTCACTGGATGCATATTTTATCTTTCTTTTCTTCTTCTTTTGATTTACCTCTTCAGAATCCTTCAATAACAACTTAGCTTTGAAAGCAAATTCAAGACTCTCTAGTTTAGTTGTCAAAGTTAGATAGCTCAAAACTAGTAAGTCAACCTACCAAACCTTCAAGGGTTAGATTATTTTTTGGAATAAATTTTAGCTCTTGGATTGCAAAAACTCTAATAGCATAGACAGGCAGTAATGTTGTCAAGACTTTACTTAACATAGTATCATCATCTATATGACTAGTAGCTCCTCTTATTGCACTAACAACTTCCTTTATCCTAGCAACATATTGAGCAATATTTTCACCTTCCTCCATTCTCATATCATCAAACTTACCTCTGAGGCTCTTAGACTTGGCTCTTTGAAAATTTTTGTCTCCTCCATAAATGGTGGTCAAGGCATCCCACATCTTCTTTGCAGTGTCGCAGCCTTTGATATCATCAAATTTGGCATAGCTTAGAGCAGAGGCAATCTCCAACATTGCTTGATTATGTTCCTTTTTCTTCTTCATATCTTCAACAGTTAGGGATCCTATTGGATCAACATGTTCCACTGTAATGGTAGATTGTGCATGATTTCCAAGTCCTCCAAGGTGTACTTCATCAAATTTTTCCATGCAGGAAAGTTATCTATGTTGAGCTTAGGTACTTCTCTTTTAGACATCTTGATCTTTGTGCTTCTAGTACCTTAAAAAAACTAGTCCTCTTAAACAGATAGCTCTGATACCAATTTTTGGAATTACTTTAAAATAACTGAGAGGGGGGGTGAATCATTTATTCAAGGTCCAAATGTACAAAATAAAACTTTTTCACAATTCAGTGAACCCATAAAACATTCATATCCATGCATGCATTCATTGTGTATTTACTAAAACTTATATGTTACTGTCAAATCAACTTGCAGAAATGTAAAGCATGAAACACAACACATTCATTAGCACACTTGACACAATGATTTATATGGAAACCCAATTTGGGAAAAACCACAAGTAACATGCTACCCCTTTTCACTCTTCTAAAGTGATGCCCTGTGAAAGGCCAACCCCATTAAAGGTTACAATGCACACTGTTAAATGTAACCTAGTTAAGGAATTTCAATCACCCTATTAAAAGTGAGCCTTGTTAGAGGACTTTATGCTATTCACTTGGAATGCCACCTTGTTAAAGGATTTTCCAATAACTATTAGGTCAACCTTAATCCAAAGGATTTACCCTATAGTGATACAATTATTAGAGAGTAACAGTAGAGCTTTGATCTAATACAACTTACAACTTCACTTGCAAATTAAAAATCTCTATTTAGTCCTTAGTTCTGCTTGGCTTTCATACTTCTCAACTCTAACAGCTTATTCAACCTTCAAGCATTGATCTTCTTAAGCCTTCTTGCTTGGTATTCCATTGCAGACTCTTCTCTTGGATCACTTGATGAAGAAAAACCCTTAATTCCTTCTCCTCCTTAGGTTCTCAGACATGACACCAACCTCTCTAACTCTTTTGCTTCATGACCAGACATTCCTATATAAAGGAAATTAGAATATTTTCTTGCTCATTATCCATTGTCTAAATTAGGATTTTGGATGGATTAGGTAGGATACAATGTATCTACCCCATATCTTTTCTATTCTAGAAACTTCTCCTAGAATCCATTTGAATTCACCTAAAAATGGTTTATATCAAATTATGTGCCACTAGCTCATCAATCTTATCTTCCTCCTAGTTCACAAGTTCCAAGAAAACAAACTTATCAGCTTAGATTTGATGAAACTTTGATCTTTATCATAATGCAGTAGCTCGACATTATCAATCTTATGATGCTTGGCACATACTGCGTTACTTAGAATCAACTATAAAATCACTTGGCATCAACTAGATTTTACTAGTGCTCAGCATCAACTAAAATTTTCTCGGCATCAATTGTCTAGCTCGGCATCTACTAGAATTTTCTTTCACTCGGCTCCAACTAACTTTTTGCTCAACTTGCACTAACTTTGCTTGGCACCTACTATCCACTCAGACAAGCTTGGTAGACAAACTATATTTGACTTATTCTTCTAAACTTTTTAAGTGTAACTAGCCATTTTGTAACCTTAAGTAGATCATTAATACATCATGTAATCATTGTCTTAACTGATCCTTGTACTTCATTACATAATCATAACTCAACCTTTCCTCTAGGTGCTTTTGTTACATCTTATTCATCAAATCCCCCTCATCAATCAACTAAGTGATAGTACTTGAATCTTGTAAGCAATTGTCTTACCAGAAAATAGCACATTTGACATTAGTGACAAAACAATGATTGAAAGGCATAGTCTTCTTCCACAATCTCCTTCTTAACAATCTCTTTTCAAATGATCTTTTCAATCAGATATCAATAGTTAGGAGTCAATGAAGTACATATAATGTCTCGAGTCTTTGTTAGAGGACTAGGCCTTTTTAGAAGCCTCAACCTTGTTAGGAGTTGCTTTAACCCTATTAGGAGTTGGTATAACAAATACAATGTATGCAAGAAGAGCTTACTGCCCTAACATGCAATTATACAATTAAGTTCTTCACAAGTATAGGTATACATACAATACTTTCTCACTATTGCAATTCACACTCTTTTTTATCATACATCAAATCTTTCATCACATAAGGCTCATATATCTTTCAAATTGTTTGTGCAAAAGTTTGCATGGCATACAACATTCACATCAACTTCACATTCTTTGCGCAAGATAAGATCTTTACTTATACCTTGCACATTAATAATTCTCTACTCAATCGGCCTTCATGTCTTCATATGCTTGATATAATATAAAATAATTTATGGATTAATATCCACAAAGTCATCTCATCATTACTTATTGATTACTTTGTTACCAAAATAATTCCTTAAGTCGTACAACTCATATTTCAGATATACTTTGTTCTGTTTTATCAAATACCTAACCTGGTATTTTGTCTATAACTTGTGTCATACTGTCTATACACATCTATGCACTTACCTACATCATCATGACATTTTCATAAAGCTATTCCCAATTGTGCATGAGCTAAATTGAAGAGTTTCATCCATACACATTACATGTCTCTGTACTACTACAAATTGTCTAACACTTAGATAATTTTCTATCTATAAATGCATAAATGAAATGTTGAGTACATGTTGCCATAAATGATAACTCACTAGACATCTAACTAACCATATTGCCAACAACATATGCATCAACATTGAATACCACCCAAATGTTCTCTCTATCTTTCCTTTTGCAATCCAAATCAATCCAACATGGATTTCTTTAGATAGAAAAGAGGCAAAATCAAATATAATACTAACTCCAAACTAGGAAATTTTCACCATTATATACATGAATTTTACTGGCATAAAGTCATGTTCATCCTCACCAAAAACCCTACATAAGGACATATAGACATCTAGGGCACTGGAATTGAAAAATTGCTTCTTAAAAGGTTCTTGGGTTGAGGTTATGACCAATGTTAAATTCCCAATAGTTGCAAGATGTCCCCTCAATGTGCCTTGCCTAATTTGTACTTTCTAAGATCGATATTCCTTCTCTAATTCCTGAAAGTCAATATCCTCATGGTATTGTGAAGTAGGGTCCATCCTGAATACTTCCTAAATCTCTTTGGGTATTATTTTGGATAAACATTCCCTGTTTATCCCCCTTATTGACCTAGTTATTAGATCATACATTCTGGCTAATGAAGTGAGAAGGTTTGAATCCATGAACACTCCTAAAATAACTAATTTTCCAAGGTTGAAATTCCAAATGCTACCATATGGGGTGATTAATTTTCTCTCTGAAAACCATTTTTTGAAAAGTTGCAACCCAATTTTAGATGTCGCATCATGAGTCCAATTCCCTCTATCATACAAACCCTCGACCACTTTCAACATTGGAGTAGCAAGGACCAATTTCTTCATCTATGCTACATCATTAATGGACTCATTTAATTGTTCTAAGAAATTTTCATGAATATTTTGATGCTAGTAATCCCTTTGCCCAAAGAAACCCTTCTTTGGAGACATTATGAAAAGACAAAGACAACTATCAAAATTCTTCTAGGATAGAAATTTACTTACTAGGATTGAAATTTTTAGCTCGTTGTTGCAGTAGCTCATGATTTAACTTTACATAGAGATTGGTTTCTGCTAGCACTGTAATATGATTCTTCAAAGACTACTTTTTAGAATGAATTTTGAACTTTCTATTATAATTTCTATATCAATTCGCATGAGAGGCATTCAATTTTCATAAATGTCTTATAGTGAGTGGGGATGCATATTTCACTTAAAATTTTGAAAAGGGGTCGTTGATCTGCAAAAATTTGATAAACATGACTTATTTTAGTTGTTGATTCATTTTTAATCTCATGACCTGGTAGTCAAACTAATCATGTTGCAACATGTGGAAATCTCCTATCTTATCAGCATTACTTGTGTAATGGTTACAACACATGGGACACATGTCATCCTGTCATTATGTCGCTATAACTGAAAATTCTACATCTTTCTATAATGGAATAATGACAACCCTGGCTTGATCCTTGAACTAACAGCTGAGAAGATGCTTTTCTCACTAAGCTACACTAGCCCACAAGGACACACATCAACTCATCACTATTTCATTATAATTAAAATCCTACAACTTTTGGTCATGACATAATGATAACCATCGATCTTCATCTAAATTAATAACTAATATTCCTCTTTGTTATTACTATAATTGGCTAACTCAAACTGGTCCCACCTTTTCTACGTGGTGTGATATCATTATGTCACCAAGGTTAAAAATCTTGTAACTCTCTATAGCAACATATCAACAACCATCGATCTTGAGGAGATCTATGGTGGTGTTGATTTTAAGCCTTGTAACAATGGTTGGGCTCCACTAATAGTTGCCACATTATCATTATGTCACCTTACTTACAACTTGCACAACTTTCGAAGGCAACATAATAATGACCATAAATCTTGAAGAAATCTGATGGCTGAAAATAGAATGCCTAACTATTATAACTTTTGTGGTCCCACATGAAAGATGCTAGCTCATTGTTATGTCACTTTGGTTAAAACCACAACATCTTTTCATAGCCACATAATGACAACCCTCAATCTTGAGGAAGATCAAGGGTCATCACATTAACTCACAACTTGGGTCAAAAAAGGTAATTTGTGCAGGATACGAGGTAATCATGATAAAACCATAGGTTGAGCATAAACATGAGTTAAGGAAATAATCCTATTTCGTGAAACATTTAAGGAACCAAAAAAAGAAAAAAAGCCTATAGAATAACAACTTAAAGTGGTACTAGGGTTTTTCAAAGTTTTTTTATGTTAGTATTTAGGATTCAAATTCAAATGTCTCACCCTGAAAAAGGATATGACCGTTAATTTTTCAAGAATATTGCAGAGATATTTTCAAAAAAAGGGCATAAAAATTAAGGCCAATAGTGGCTCTATCTGGGGATTATGAATAATCCATATTTAGACAAGGGCTCAGAAACTCTAGCAGAAGCAGACTACACACTTGGAAAATGACAACATTTTCATAAAGCTATGCACACATGCAAGAAAACAAACCAATAAATACAAAGAAAGTCACCTATAAACAGGATTTACAATTTGTACACAAACCTAAACTACTGTTCATGGAAAGAAAAAGTACCTTCAATAAAAGTACTTCTTCAAGAATTGTCCATGAACAAGCAATTCAAGGATATTACCTAATAATTCTTTCAAAATGTCTAAATCTTCACCCCATCTGGACTCTATTAAGTATGGGCTAAGCCAAATTGGATCAAACTTGTCATGCTTGCCTTTATCTTCAATCCTTGCACTCCAAAGCAACACCAAATCTTCTTATTTGAATTTTCTTGCTATTGTCTTCTTCTCACATAAGTGCTTCACTTGAATCTATAATTTAGCATCCATGGCAAAAGTATCTCTCTCGGTTTCATCTAGTTGCATAATATCATCCATCCTTATTTGCATTTTATCACTAATATCTTCATCATATTGCTATACAAACTTGTACAGCCCACTTAAATTATTTTGGGGCAATCTAGCTTGTATTCCATATACTAAATCAAATGGTGCACATCCTATGGCCTTCTTTATTGTTACCCTGTTAGCCCACAGTGCCAATGGTAATTTGGAATCCCAAGATCACTTGTTCTCATCTAGAATCATCTTAATGATCTTCAACAGACTCTTATTACTTAATTATGCTTGTCCATTTCCTTGGGGGTGGTATAGTAATGAAGTGGATCTAGTAATGCCACATTTTTCATAGAAAACTTTATATTCTTCAGACTTGAAACACATTGCATTATCTATGACTCTCTTCTCAAGGAAACCAAACCTAACAATAATGTTGTTCAAAATAAAATCCTTCACTACTTTGTTGGTAGATTTTCTGGTAGGGATTGCTTCTACCCATTTTGTGAAGTAATCAGTTGCCACCAAAATCCAAGAATGTCCTCTACTTGATTTATTTGTAATTTCACCAATAAAATCAATTCCCCATTGTTGAAATGGTGCTTTCACCTCCACTAGTCTTAATGGTAAATTACCAGATAATTTTAGTTTACCATTGAACCTCTAACAAGCATCACATTTTTTTACAAGCTCATATGCATCCTTAAAAAGAGTAGGCCACCCAAATCCTACTCTAATCACCTTATGAGCTATTATCTTAGCCATGGAATGGCCTCTGCATAATCCACCATGCATCTCATTCAAGATTTTTATTGAATATTCTTCATCAACACACTTAAGTAGCACACCTTCCATATTTCTCCACCATAACTGCCCACTTATAATAACATATCTGATAGCTTTTAATTTTAGTGCTCTCTTTTGATTATCACTCGACCATGGTGAAGCTTTCATATATTGTAAGTAAAATATTATTTCCTTGTACCAATCACAAACATCCATGTCACATGGTTCACTTTTGCAATCATCATTAAGCTAGTTTATTTGGTTTGCTTCAAGATTAGCCTCTTCCATTAGCTTAGCAAGTCCATGTCCTCTTACTAACTTGGTAATTTGTATATCTATGTTAAACTCTTGGATCCTATTGATCCACCTGCATCTTCTTCCTGAGACTTCTTGTTGCAATAAGATATCCTTTACTGTTGCACTAGGTACAAAAGCAATCATAGTAGCACCTACCAAATAACATCTAAAAGCTTTTACAACTTTGACAAGAGCATATGCCTATTTCTCATTAATTTCATATTTGAACTCTGTAGGTTAAAGTGACTTACTAAAAAATGCAATGGGCTATTCATACTCTTCTTCATTTTTTTGAAGGGGGATTGCTGCAATAGTATGAAAGGAATCAAAATAAAATATATGCATGGGTTTTGCATAATCTAGTGTTCTCACCACTGGAGCATGTTTATTGCATCCTTGATTTCTTGGAAAGTAGTTGATGGTTCACCTTGCCAATTTATTACTGCCCCTTTCTTATAAATTATGGAAATAGGCCTACTAATTTGAGAAAAATTTGTTACAAACCTTCTTAAAAAATTGACTTGACCAAAGAAAGATTGAATAAATTTGACATTTCTAGGCTTAGGAACCTTATCTATTGTTGTCACCCATTCTAGATCAATCTTAACTCCATCTTTGGATACTATATGGCCAAGTAACTTTCCCTCTATTACTCCAAAGGTAAACTTCTTTGGATTCAATGAAACTCCATGCTCCAAAGCTTTTACAAAAAAAAAAATCTCTAAATTCCTACAGTGATCTTCGACCTTCTTGGAATAAGTTGTCAGGTCATCTTGGTAAACAACCATGAATTTATCTATGTACACTTTTAAAAGAAACATCCATGGATCTTTGGAATGTATCTCCTACATTAATCAGACCAAAAGGCATCCGAACATATACATATATTCCCCCATGGAGTTGTAAAGGTTGTCTTAAGTTGCTCCTTCTCATCAACCAACACTTGGTTGTATCTAGAAAAACCATCCATTGTGGACATTAGTTCAAAACCAGTTACCTATTGCAACATGGCTTCCATGTTTGACAATTCGTAATTATCTTTCGAGGAAGCAATATTCAAATTCTTGAAGTCTACACACAACCTAAAGTCACCATTTTTCTTTCTCACTAGCACTAGATTAGATGCCCATGAAGAATTTATGATGGGCTTAACGATCCCCCCATCCCTTAGCTTCATAATCTCTTCTTACATCTTGGGGGCTAATGTGGGGTTAACAGGTCTTTTCTTTTGTCTGAAAGGATTGACATTTTCTTTTAGGGGTATAACATGTTGAAATAAGTCTTCCATATAAGCTTTAAGGTCATCGTATGACCATGCAAAAACATGCCTAAATTTCCTTAACAGGTCAACTAGGGACTTTCTTATTGAAGGAGAAAGAGTCTTACCTAGATATACCTTTTTGGAAGACTCACTAGTCCCTAGATTGATTTCTTCTAGTTATTGTGGTTTTTTGTCCATGAAATCTAAGTGAACTTTGTCTTGATTATCAAAAGCACTCTCTAAATCCACTAGTCCTTTGGGTACTTTGATTGTTTTCAATTGTAGAATTTCTTTACCAAAGATGGTGTCCTTCCCATCTATGTTCTCAACCAAAGTGTTGCAATCTAGTTCTTGGCCATGGTATTTATCTTCATTTAGGAGAAAATTAAAAGGCATTCAAATCCCAAAAGCGTCAAATGCTTCAGTCTGATCCCAAACAACATTCCTTTATTGTTTCAACCTCTTGTTCTTGGATGCATATGTCTCCTTAATCTAAGACACAACTAATTATGAATCTCCAATAATATGCAAATTCTTTATATCATGGTTTGCAGCCACTTTTAATCCAAGTAAAAGTGCTTCATACTTTACTATGTTATTAGAACAAGTAAAGTTTAGGGTGAATGAGTATCTAAATGTATTCTTCTCCAAAGATATGAAAACTACTCCAGCCCCTAACCCATCCTTAGAGCTAGCCCCATCAAAATACATAGTCCAAAGATTCTAAGAATCTATGTATTTTGCTGCTTCATGTGAAATTAATGGGACTGTCTTCTCAACTTCCTGAATGGTGATCTCGGCTCTAAAAGAATTCACTTATGTGTCCAGAAAACAAGTAGAATGTGTATCAATGTTATCCTCAACCTTGGCTCTATATCAACCTTCACGACTTTATCTCCTATGTGAAATGTGGCAAAGGACAAGTCACATTGTAAGCTTCCTTCCATTACAACGCTCCAATTTCTTAAGAGCAACATTCCATAATGTGGAGGAATATCAACTACTAGGATAGTCATAGTTAGGTCAACATCAAGATAGGCAGCTAGTCTAAATGGCAATTCATTAATTTTACCAATGACAGAGACTTCTCTAGCATCCATAGCTCTACATCTACCCTTCTTTCTATCCACTTTCAAACCAAGAGCTTCCATGATTTTAAATGGCATGACAGTATTTGAGGGTCCTAAATCAATCATGTTGTTCTTCAAGGTTTTGTCATTTATAATTAGGCTAAGGAAGAAAGGGTCTATAATTTCTATATAGGCTATAGAAGAAATATCCAAATACATTAAAGGTATTTGGGACATGACTCCTTTATCTTCCTTCTCTTTTACTACAAGTGGTGCTTCTTTCCCTACTAATGACTCTCTATCAATAACATGATTATTTCTAATCCTCCTAACCAAGAAAGGGCTTCATAATTTTGAGGATCATTTCTTGTCATAATGACCAGTATAGTTCATTTCACAACCTTACATTAATGACTCTTTTATGAGCCAAAGAATGTGAAATTAGGGTCACATCAATCAAGAATTTCGTTAAAAAAATGACAACATGGCATCATAACATGAACTTCAAACTTATGGAAATGTTAAATTTTAAAAAATCAAAAAAATAAAATGCACTTCCCCAACTTAATTAGTCATGAGGTCCCACCATGCCAACATGTGCTAGAAATAGTTTGTACAATAAAAAGCTTATCTAATAAATAAATTGATATAAATAGACATACGATAGAATAGTTGCAACATACTATGTTATTATTGTTGAATTGTATGTGTTGCATGTTGTCCTTGTGCCAAATGGATATGATGAGGTGGAAAGTGGAATAGACAGGGGGTGAGGTGGAATTTATTATGGAGAAGTGTGATTTCATTGTAGGTGAATTATTTATTATGGAACCTTGAATAAATTCAAAGGTTATCCATCAACATGGCCCAAAGCCTTTTGTTGTAGGAATTAGTTCTTGTTCTTCAAACTCAAAATACTATAGGAACTCCCTCTAACCTAGCAGTTTGTTATACAACTTGATCATGTGATAGTTGAGCATAAGTTTGAACCAAATGGGATCAATAGTAGATGTTGGACTGCATCATTATCAAAAACTAATACAATCTCATATGGTCCTAGCCACCTAGTTTACAATTTCCCCAATGTATTTTGGTAAAAGGAACCATAAAGAAGAGCCCAATAAACAACTACAAATTTCTTATCCTTAACATACTTATCATGACATTGTTTTTTTTTTCTTTGAATGATTTTTGCATTGTGAAGGCAGACTTGTGGTATTCATCTAGTCCATTAAGTTGTAGGATCCATTCTTTTTTATCTCTTGTTAGATCAATGTTCAACTCTAGAGTTGTATGAAGATTTTTATGTTCAAACTCAATAGGCATGACAATTGATTTGTCATAAACTAACTCAAATGGTGTGAAACTAGTTGCTGCTTTCCATGTAGTACGATAGGCTCATATGGCTTCAAGAAATCTGAATGCCTAATCCTTTTTGTGAACAGAAAATTTTTGGTTTAAATGGCCTCTATTTCCCTATATGTGATATATGTCTGGCCACTATCTTAGGGATCATAAGGTGAGGATTTACCATGTTGAATTGTATGCTCATTCATTAAGGCAATGATCAAGTTGGTTGTAAAATGAGCTCCTTAACCAATCACTAATTCTATAGGGATGCCAAATCTTGTAAAGATAGCTTCGTATAATTTAGCAACATTATTATTCCTTGCATGCTTCATAGGTTTCCCTTTAGCCAACTTTCTAACATAATCAATGCAAAGAAAAATATAAGAATTTTCATTTGGAGATGGTTCAATAGGTCTTTCAAAATCAATACCTCATTTATCAAAATGAGTAACAACTACCTGAGGCTGCAAAGGCATCTCAATAGACTTGCATTAGATAACTGAGAGGGAATGAATCAATTATATCCAGTTATCCTACACGCCTTTCAAACACTTTAGTACCAATTAAAAATTCATAAACTTCAATATATAACTTGGTGGTCTCATTCAACTTCACAATTAAATCTTGTAATCAATTTACTTCAAATTATTGTCCCACAATTTTTGTTATTATTGAGTATCAAAAATATAACTTTGCTTTTACCTAGCTTTTATCAAGTTGTAATATTAAGTAAATACCATAAAAAATAAACTTTCAAAATAAAATCAATCACACATTTGACACCATGGTTTAACGTTGAAACCTTGCGAAGGGAAAACCACCTGTGACCAATAACCCAAATAATTTCACTCTTCTAAAGTGATCTCTTCTATGAGAAAACATTGTTAAAGGTTACATGCACATGTTTAGTGTGACTTGGTTAGAGGGTTTTAACATAAAGATCATCTAGACCTTATCACTACTTGATCATGTCTAAAGAGTGGTCTACTCTAAAGGACTTATTAATATCACTAATTGATGTTACCATATATGATTTCATAGACTTGTTAGGTCCACTCAGTTAAGATATTTTTCAACTATAATGATAAGAAAGTAATAGTCAAATGATCTATTAGGTTTTAGTACCACCTTGCTTGTTTAGATATCTATTTTGCTTTGTCTTCTTCCCTCTCTAATCTTCTTTTAGTCTCTATTAGGCTTATTCACTTCTTTACACTTTTACTTCGTACTAATTGTGCTTGATCTTCCTTATGCTTTACTCAATTCACCTTTCTCCTTTCATTCTCTTTACTTCACACAAATCACCAACTTAACAATAATGATTAGCAACCAAAAACTTTCTTGAACATCTCCTTAAATAGTAAACTCTCTACTTCCAAATTCTTCTAGGTTTTGTCTCTTAATCACATATATAGATCTCAGATTCAATATATTTAGTCACTTAGAAAATAGAACTTTCTCTGATCTTCGTGCATATCCTTATCTTTCTTGAATCTCCATCATAAAATCTTCATTTTATTTTTTCAGCTATAGACCTTGTAAGTAACTCTAACTTTTTCCTTTAAACTTCTTGATCATTTTTTATTTTCATCATAAGTCAACCTCATATTTCATCTTTCTTAACTTGTTCTTCCAACTCATACTCGATGATCATTACATTTTACTCAAGTAATACATCACTCAATTAACACATGAATTACTCGGTTAATATTAAACTTTAACTTCCTCTTCACCAAATGCTTGGTGACAACTGCAGTCACTTGGTGAACATATATTCCTTCTTTCACCTTATTACATGGTGTAACTTGTATAGCTCAATGAATACATAGACTTCGTCATTACATTATGTGATTATATGATTGTAAAACAATCAAACCAACATTAAATTTTTATAATCCAACTCATTCAAGTGCCCATCAAATATTCTGACTCATCAACATACTTTCTTCAAATCCTCTTCAATTCAAATGATATGATACTGTACTAAATTAGCATAATGTTTAGCCAAATAAGACTTTGACATCAATGACAACATAAAAATTGGTATGAATATTTAACATACATTATCCATATTCTTAGCTACATTGTTAATTGGGACTAACAAATTGGTTGGTTGTCCCACTCATTAGCATCTATCACATTTCTTGGTATCTCTTGCAACATCCTTGTGTAATGTAGGCTAGTACTAACCTATTGTTAGAATTTTGAGTATTGTTCTATTGGTAGAAAAATGACCACCACATGGTTCATCATGACAAGATTGGATAATATCATATGTTTCATCCTCCCTCATACATCTACACATTACTTGATTAGACCCTATATAAAAAATTAGTCTAAATATCTAAGAAAAAATTAAAAAAATCTCAAATAGCAACCGTCTTTCTTTTGGAGAAAAGTGGGAAGGTGCTCTTCCTATAGCAAGGTAATTTTCTATGTCAACATATCATGGATTATGTACAAATAGGGAAAAGAGATGTTCATATAGAAAATTGTTATCTACTATTGTAGGATCATCTTGAACTTGTAGGCATGAGAGGAAATCAACCACTATATTGGCTTTGTCATGCTTATCAACAATCTTGATGTCAAACTCTTGTATGATAAGAAACCATCTATTTAACCTTCCTAAGATAGCAAGAGTTTTCATTAAGTATATAATCATTGCATGATCTGTATGTACAAAAGTCTCGTACCCTTTTATATAATGCCTAAATTTTTTGAGAGCACAAATACCATCAAGAAACTCCTTCTCTATGATAGTATAGTTGAGTTTTTCTCCTTGCAAGTTTTTGTTAATGTAATATACGGCATGTTCTATTACTCCATCCTTTTGACTAGGGACTTCTCTAATAGAAAAATTACAAGCATTTGTATGGACATGGAATGGCAATGCCCAATGAGACCCTCTCAATGCTAATGCTTTTGTCATAACCTCCTTTAGAAACTAAAAAAGACTTATCATAGTATGAACTCCATATAAATTATGTTTCCTTCTTTAAAAAGGTATATAATGGTGTTGCAATATGATTGAAGTCCCTAATAAATCTCCTATAGTATCCAACATGTCCTAAGAAGCATCTAACATCTTTCTACTTTGTTGGTGTAGGCAAAGTACTAATCACTTCTATCTTGGTTGGGTCAACTTAAATCCCAAGATATGAGAGATAATGTTCCAACACAACTCCTTCCTCCGTCATCATGATATATTTCTCACTATTCAAAGATAAATTGTGTTCTTGACACCTTTTCATTACCTTGTCCAAATTAGATTGAGATTTTTCAAAAGTAGCCCCATAAGTAATGAATTCATCCATAGATATCTTTATACAATCAATAGAAATATCAAAAAACATATTAATAACAACCTTTTGAAAAGTAGTTGGTGCATTGCACAATCCAAATTGTTACACTGAGTAGGTGAACATTCCCCAGGGGTAGGTAAAAGTGGTTTTATCCTAATCCTTTGGTGCTATCTTGATTTGGTTAAACCCATTGAACCCATCCAGAAAGGAGAAATATTTCTTCCCAACTAAGGTATCTAGAACTTAATCTATAAATGGAAAATGGAAGTGATATTTATTTGTAGTAGTATTTGGTTCCCTGTAGTCTACACATACCACCATTTACCTCCCTTCTTAGGTACTATCACTAAAGGCAGTAACCATTCACTATCAGAAATAGGATAGATAAACTAACATCAAAGAATTTTTGTAATTAAGTTTTTAAAATTTCCCTTAGCATTGGATTTACTCTTTTCTGAGGCTACCTAAAAGGTTTACACTCAAGATTGATGTATATCCTATGGGTAGAAAGTTGAGGATCTAATCCCTTCATAACCTTATAATCCCATGCAAAAGCTTTACTGTTGTCTAATAATAGTTTTAGCAAACTTTCTAACTGTGGAGTGGAAATATTTTTGTTTACATTGAACTCCCATCCTAGTGTAACTTCTATCTTAGCAATTTTTTCTAGCATTAACGTATATGTAATAGAGGTTGGCTTTATTTCATGAGGTAATAATGTATGCAAATATGAAAAAGCTATAGGAAAGCTAGACATTGATTTTGGAGGAAGAAAGGTTTACAAGGAACAATCATTATTAGTACATTCATGAGAGTCAATTCCACAATCATTTGAAATGATGGTTGTCAAAATGTGATCTTCCTCTTGAGATACTATAAAAGGACTTTGGTCAAGCATCGTGAGCTAACTCACCAAGTTAGCTTCTACCTTGTGATCACACTGTTGGTAGTGGGTCAGTGTCCCTCACAAGGTTCATAACATGGCTTAACCAACTTCTATGCTTCTATAAGACTATTGGTTATATTGGGCATTGACAGGTCGATCTTTTGGTGCAACAATAACTCTATCCTTTCTAGCAATTGGTATCAAAGCTTGGTCACAAGTTTGAATCCTACAAGCCATAGTGAGTGACACTAAGAGGGGGATTGGTGGCAGTGGGTCAGCATCCCTCGCAAGGTTTGTAACATGCCCTAATCACTTTCTATGTGTAGTGCCTACCCCTAAGTTGCATTTTTCTATCACTGCCGAACTCTTTTAGGCTAGTTTTATGCTTGATGTTTAGTAACATTACTTTCAAATTATTAGATATTGTTTTAGATTCAATTGATTTATGATGAGATTACTTGATACTCTATATTTCATGTATGCATGATGATTATTACAGTGCTTTCAATTATTGATGATGATTAGTTAGATGGTTTGTTATCCTATGTGTTTCCTTATGGATACTTACCCCATACTGCATGCGTATGGTGTGTATGTTTGTTTTCTTTATGTATGGCCTTTCTGATGTGGTTAAGGAAGGGAGTCATAGTCACCTGCTAGTCAGGATCTACATGATGCACCACTTCGTGCCATTGCCTATTTAGCTTATAATATTGTGTTTGTACATGCGTGGATTTTATGCAGGTTGCGGGTACCAGGTATCGACTTCCCTGAATTGCTAGGATGAGCGTACCCTATCGCATTATCTCAATGGTAGGAGGGGGGAGATAAATTTTTGAGTCCAAATCCTAAACCTTTAAGCCATTTGTCCTAATTGAAAATCAAGACAAGTATCCGAGTTGAGTATTCTCTGAATGCATCGAATGATGTCAATTCGTGATTATAACCCTTTAGTTTGATTTTGTATGTGTTTTTCTTTGATAAGTTTTCATATGTTGTTTTATGAGTCATTGGTAAATTTTCTATTAATTAAGTCTAATTAAAAGATTAAATTAATGATTTAATTTAATGGAAAATTATTATGATATTTTAATATTTAATTATATTTAATTAATTGGGAAATTAATTAGATAAAATAATTAAATTTAAAGATAAAATTTATAAGTTTAAATTTATAACATGATAATATTTATTTAATTTAATAATAATATATTGGGAGTTCATTTTTAAATAAATGCTAAATATTATTATTTAAATTAGTAAATATTTTATCAATTAACATTTCAAAAATAAATTTAGAAGTAGAAAAGAAATTAATTTATTAAAAATTTCATGATCGCATGATGCGTGCATGCAATTAAATTTAATAAATTAATTTAACAAGAGTTGAGTGAAAATTAAATAAAGTAATTAATTAATTAATGTGCATGGAAAAGATTAAAAGAAAGATAAATCAAAGTTAATAATGAGTTAAGGGTTGTGAGCAAGGAGTTCTCTGGGGTGAATGCACAATTAGTGCCCCAATTTTTGGGAGAGAACTCCATATCACAACTTGAGGGTTCATTTTTGAAGGATGGTAGATTTTGGAGAAGGGAGAAATTTTTGAAAAGGAGAAGGTTCTGAGAGGTGGAATTTTCTCTACAATTTTATGGGGCGTAGCGATTAGCATCAGTGTCCAGGTAGATGCTTGTGAATTTCGCAAATTTTATTACACTCTTTCTCTTTCCTGTCTTCATCGTGTCTGTTAATGGTTGTTTAAATAATTCCTGTGATGAATGTATCATGTTATGAGTTTCTAGTACATTTTCTACTTCTTCTATACATAGACATTTTAATGGATCAATATAATCTTTTCTTCAGTAGAATTAAAATTGGAATTTAAATGGGGAGAGATTGGTAATAAATCCAAAGAATCCATTGGTGAATTAAACTTATTAGTTATGTTACCTCTATCAGATCAATTTGAATTCTGTATAAAATAATAATAATAATAATTAAAAGGGGGATGATTTAAATAAAATTGCCTCATTGAAATTTGTAATATAGAATCCTGTGATATAAATTAAATTAAATAAATTTTTAAAAATAATAAATATATATATTCTAAAACGTATTGTTTAAAAAATGTTTTTATCAAAAAAAATTTTAAAAATAATGTAATAAGGTGGGGTGGGGAGGGAATAACCCCATAACCCCCACCCCTATTTTGGCACAAGTGCCAGCAGCCACTACTGCCATTGGTAATGCGACAGTAGTGCTGTCACAGGTTTGCGTCAGCAGGTAGCTGCGACCAGTGCTGCTTTAAATGCAACTATGATTATTAAATCGCAAGGGTGTATTGATATTTTTTATAAAAAAAATTAATTTGTAATTAATTTAAGTTTTTAATTAATATTAAGTTTTATTTAATAATATTTTAAAATGTTTATTAATTTATATAATTATTTATTAATACTTTTTAATTAATATTTATTGATTAAAATTATTAATTATTAATAATATTATTTAATATTATAGACAAGAGCCTACAACGCATGGTAAATTGCAAGCCTCTTGTCGGGGAGGTCTTGATTTCAAATCTACTCACAATTAACAATTTAATAATAATAATTAATCTTAATAATAAATAACCTTGGCTTTGGTCGTTTACCTATCAAAAAAAAATTTATTTAATATTTATTAATTTATTAAAATAATAATAATTAATGAATGAAAAGGTAGTATTTTTAATTTCTAATTTTATTTTAAATCAATAAACAACCAAGGCCATGAGTATTTTATTAAATCAAAAGATTAAAGTACATAACGTTTCTCCGTTAAAACGGGCACTGGTAGGAAAGAATGGAGAAGAAAACCTCTAGTCTTGCCCAGGACATTCATCCAATCTTATTACATGTTCAAAGGGGCATACCCCAGTCCAGACATTATAGCACAAATTTAAATACAAATTTATATGGGCATGCCATATACATATCCTTGAAAATGTAAATCATTGCCAATACTCGGTTTGGCGTATCAACATCAGATCCTGAGTCCAAAATGTACCTATCTAACATACTATTCAAATGCATCTTAAAACACTTACTACATTAGATAGTCCCTTGTCAAAAAATAAAAATTACTAAATCAAAGCTAATTTATCTCATTAAAATTGTCATCCTAAAAATCTCCTAGACCAAACTATCACTCAAGATCAATCCTCTAAAACTAGAACTAATCAAGATTTCAATGAGATCTACTTTAAACCTAATATCATAAAATTAACCAAAGGGTTTAAGTTACCATTATTCTAAACCATGAAGAAAAAATATATACATCCCTTATTAATATTACCTATAAAATGTTGAATACATTCTCAGATCTAATTAGAACACAATAAATCTGCTAATTATCCCTTCAAAATGTTATTCCCTGTAGTCTTAAAGTGGGAACCATGTTTAACCTTTTACCATAGGGAGCACGTTCATATAGTTAAACCTAATCGCGCTATGGAGAACATAAACCAAGCTACTTCCATAAGTATCCCTGATTATAGAAATAGTCTATGAAACCATAACAGTCCAAATAACCCTATCCAAAGTAAAATTAACATTAAATCTCTAAAATCAAAGCATAAATTTGAACCAAACATATCATTGTATAAGAAAAAACTAGAGAAAAGCTTCAAACTAAGTCTAATATAAACAGCAAAGAGCATTGTTAGATCAATGAACAATCATTACTATAAATCGATTTAATCCAAATCATGAAAAAGGATTATCGAAAAGCACACCACGAGACTATATCAATATGACTATTATTTTAAAATATTAGATATGACTGTCTTTGGTAACTTTCAGAGAAGCTACCACAAAACCCATACCACCATTATACTACAATACAAACAGATCTAAATCGAAAAGTTGTGTCTTACCTAATTTAAATTTCAATTCTAAAAAAACTAAGCCCTAGAGGAAGGAATTTTTCAAACTTCCAAGCAACTCATACCTATATTTCATAGGGGAACAAATTGAAATAAACTATCCTGTAAACCCCAGATATCAGATATATACCATCAGGTCATAGAGATACCATAAAAAATAGTCAACCATTTCTATTGTATCTAAGAGAACGGGAATAAAACACACAATGATAGAGTCACAGACAATAATATACACCACATAACGTCACCTTCCTTTATACCGAATTATGCAGAGTTCCAAAATGGGTTACCAAGAAAAGCTCCACATCACACCAATCATATACAATATCCATATTAAAAGTTAGATAAAAGGTCTGTTATTACATTCGAAGGAGCTTTCCCAAAAATGCAAAATCTCTAGAATATCTTAGTACATATGAAATGCTAATTCGAAACACCCTATATTTGCATACTTTAACCCTATAACCTAGACATATTATAGCCAGCCCTATCTTCACCAAGAATAGCCCATTTGAAACTTACTTCTTCTAGGTGACCATGATCACCTCAGGAATTTCATCTGAATCATCCTTGATGAAATTGGCCAGAAGTTCAAAATTGACTTTTTCTCTAAGTTTAGGGTGCTGACTTCCAGGGCATTGAGATCCTCAAATGTGACTCGCGGTTGAACATACACATTAAACATTGTGAAGTAGTTCACAAACCAGTCTGTGTTCTCTTCCATTTTGATCTTTCGCCATCAAAGAAGGAAGTTGACATAGGATTCCATGTGCGGCCACTCCTTGTAGAAGGCCAGACTTTCCCTAATGATGAGGGATTGCCTGCGAGGAGTTGTTTCCAAGTCTGCCGCACCAAGGGGAAGAGTCGTATATTTCTCAGGCAGGGGAATTCAAAACTTCTCATCAATATCATACACCACCTTAGCTAACCCTTTCTTCCAAACAAGATTGAAGATATTAGAGCACAGTTTAACAATGTCCTCGCGCTCTATCTTAGCCCTCACCATAATGCCAAGAAACAAACCAATAATGCTACTATTGGTCCTCCAAGTGGCTTTGTAATAAAAAACCTCTTCTACTATAGGTCTACTCACAATGAATTAGGTTAGATCATCCATTGGTTTTAGGAGACGACTCCACCTCTCTGGTTTGACCTTTTCCAAGAATGCCATGGTTTTGTTCTCTGTCTTATGAAACACTTGGATGTTCGACTCCATCCGTACAGGGAGATTACTCAGCTAGGGAACTGCAAATGACACACCTCTAGAGCTATTTCTGCAATTAAGCCCCCAACATGTCTCCAGCTATAAATGCTCCAGCTTGTAGTATGCAGACTTAACTAGCTATGAATGCCATTTCTACAGGTTTTTTAAAAACAATCATGGAAACTAGTGTTGACACACAACTTGTTGGATATCACTAGTTAAAAGTACTAATCTACATAAAGGTGTGTATTAATGATACAACTTATATCACAAGGAATCCCACTATAGTCGCCAAACTTAGGATCACTCAAATATCTAATGGATACTATACACAAGTATGATGACAAATGGGAAACCTTTCCCAATATTCATAGAGGATACCAAATAATATCGGAGAGAGATAGACTTACCATAATAATAATAATAACTCTTTAATCCAACTAATCTAAACCTTAAACTCCTAAATATCAATCTCTCCAATGGTACTATGAATTTTTCAAATGCAACTACTTTATGAGTCTTTAGAAAACTCGTTGATTATTATAAATTAGTACCGATTTGCCGTTAGCGCCTTCATTAGCTAGCCTATCCACTTTTTGATTGCCCTCTCGAAATATATGACCAATTTGTATATCTTCGAAAAGATCTATCCGTACAATAACTTCCTTAAGTTTTGAACTTAGGACCCAATTAGGAGTCTCTCACTTCCTAATTGCGTTTAGCATGATCTGAGAATCTCCCTCAATAATAACCTTAGATAAACCTAGATTTTTGCAAAGTTGTAAACCTCTATCTAGATCTTCTAATTCTGCCATGTTATTAGAAGTAGGAGATAGAGGCAAGACTAGTTTAGCTATCCACTTGCCAGAATCATCATTGACTATGTAGCCAATACCATCCACCCCTAGATTTTGTCTAGCATTAGCATCAAAATTCAGTTTGTACCATCCCCATAGGGAGGGAGCCCACTTGCAATTAGCCCTAACCTCCTTATTACTTGATTTGTAAACCAAGGGTGGGTTAATGAGGTTGCACTAGTTCTTTTTCATCTATCCATCCTAGAAGGAGAAAGAACCCTCTTCTTTGAAAGATTTCCTAAGATGAGAATTTAGCACTTCCACTATGGAAGCTTCTAAATTAACAAGCAACCTATCCACACTCATTTCTTTATCCCATAAAATGCAATGATTCCTTTCCTTCCACAACTCCCACACGATGATAGAGGGGCTAATATTCCAAATCTTATTGTAAACCCTACGAACCAAGTTTGTGGACCATGATGATAAAAGGACCATGAGGGAATCTGGTAGAGGGGTGGACCACTCAAGCTGAGTCCTCAACCATTCCCAACATGATAGTGCAAAAGGACAATTGTAGAATAAGTGATCTACATCTTCATTATCTTGTTTGCAAAGAACACACTAGGAAGGACCAGGGATACCATATTTAGCTAGTTTGTTAGCAGTCAAAATTCTTTTTTGTAGAACAAACCACAAAAGGAATCCAACCTTTGGGAGACAGGCTACATCCCAACACAGTTTCCATGGCATCTCGATAATTCCAACCCTGAGAATGTACAATAGCCTTATATCCTTGTTTCACATTGTATGAACCATCCTTAGAGCCAACCCAAATGAGATTGTCTGACCTTTCAAACTGCTTGATGTTTCTGTTAGAGATAATTTTCTCAAAAACCTTAGCTGAGTTGGGATCTAGACCTAAGTTCTATATTGAATGCCACCTCCATTTAGGAACCCCATCAGAGAAAACCTTACATTTATAATCCTTGACTTTATTACCCCACATAGATTTCAGTTTAAGTTTGAGGGATTCATGGCAAGAGGGAAGTTGGATCAAGGGATTCCCATCCCAAGATTCTTCCCAAAACAGAGCTTTGTCTCCCAATCCCACATCCCAAAATAAAAATTTACTTATCAAATTATGACATTTAGCCATAAAGTTCCAGCATTTTGATCCGTTAGGTAATCTTTTCATCCTGAAAAGTGACATCGAGTTTGTCGAGTCAAGATATTTATTGTAAAAAATCTTGGCCCATTTGTGATCATGTTTCGTATATAACCTCCATATAAGTTTTGTGCCCAATGCTTCATTTTTCCACTGAAGCTTCTTAATCCCTAGGCCTCCAAACTCTTTAGGTTTGCATAAATTATCCCATTTGATGAGAGCTACTCTCTTATCATCTTCCCTATCTTTCCACAAAAAGTTCCTAAGTTTTGATTTGAATTTTGTAAATGCCCAACTTGAGATGGGTAGACAAGCCATGGGAAAGATAGGAATAGCTAAAAGAACTGACCTGATCTTAGTAATCTTGCCAGCCTTAGTAAGCCACTTATCTTTCCAACTTCCTATCTTCTTTTCTACCTTTTCAATCATGTCTATCCAAACTTTACTGTGCCTCAAACCCTTTTCCAAGGAGATTCCTAAGTATTTGCAAGGGAAGAGCCCCTTTTTAAAGCCCATAATCCTATAAATATGATTTTCTAGTTTCGGGTTGGTATTCAGAAAGAAAATCTCAGATTTGTCGTTATTGACTTTCTGACCTGACACATCCATATAGGCTTGTAAAATGTTTTTAAAGCCCAAGGCCTCATGAACAGAGCTCTTTCCAGGTAATATAGTATCATCTGCATACTATTGATGAGTTATGTTAGGAAGATTTCTAGTAACAGTAATGCCCAAGATCTTCTTATTCAGATATGCATTTGAAACTGCTCTACCAAATGCTTCTGCCATAATAATAAAGAGGGAAGGAGATAATGGGTCTCCTTGTCTAATGCCCCTCAAAACTTTGAAAAAACCTTTAGGCATCCCATTAATAAGGATAGAGATTTTTGGAGTAGAAATAAACTTGAAGATAAGATTAATCCATTGGTGCGAGAAGCCGAACGCCTCAAGGACCTTACAGAGAAAATGCCAGTCTATCATATCATAAGCCTTTTGTATATCTAGCTTCATAAACATACATGCTTCTTTTTCTCTAGAAGCTGAGTGGATAGTTTCTTGGATTGTAAGAATACCATCCAAAATAGATCTTCCTAGAACAAATCTTGTCTGCACCTTAGAGATCAATTTGGGCAAGACACCCTTAAGCCTGTTAGCTAAGATTTTGGAAAAAAAATTGTATATCGTATTGCATAAGGCAATAGGATGAAATTCACCAAGGTGTTCTAGCCCATTCCTTTTAGGAATCAGAGTAATAAAGGAATAATTGATCTCAACCAACAAAGACCCTCCATTTCTTGAAGCTTCAATAGCTTTCCAAAGATCTTCCCTCAGAATGTCCCAGCATTTTTGAAAGAAGAAGGCCTAAAACCTGTCAGGCCCTAGAGATTTGTCAAGGTTCATACTAAAAACTGCAGACTAAACCTTATCCAAAGTAATTGGTCTATTCAAACTTTTATTATCTTTTGGCATAATCAGTTTAGGGATCACTTTTAGCATGCTGGATTGGGCCTCCCTATTTGATCCTTCAAAATTATTTAATAAACCCTTAAAATGGGAGATAAATGTATCTGATATTTCTTCTTGGTTCTCTATGCATTCACCCATAGAGTTAGTGATACTAGAGATTTTACTTAAGGATCTATTATAAATGGTTGAGTTATGAAAAAAAATTGTATTACAGTCTCCTTCATCCAGCCATTTCTCCCTCGGTTTCTACCTCCAAAAAGTTTCTTCTTTGGAGAGAATGTCTTCCTATTTCGTAAGAAGCTATTTTTCTAACATATAGCTTTCCTTATTCATACCATACTTTATAATGTGTTGGTTCAGATTCTTTAATTTTTCTTCAATTTCTAGCTTTTCTTTAAAGATATTATTAAAATGTTCTATGTTCCATCTAAGAATATTTTCTTTTAATAGTTTTAGTTTAGAAATGAAGATGAACATTTTATATCCTACAAAGCTTTCTTGCGTCCACCAAATCCTAATTAGTTCCAAAAATTTCGGGTCTTGGAACCACATCTTCTCACATTTAAATGGATTTCTAATAGGTTTAGATGGTTCAGACAACTTAGTGCATACCGGGAAATGGTTTGATCTTGCATAAGGTAGTATGAAAGAGTGATAATTTTTATTATGCTCTAATATGTTTCCTAAAATAAAGAACCTATCTAACTCTTTCGTAATGTAGGCATCATCCTTTCTTCTATTATTCCATGTGAAAGATCCATTGTATAAAGGGATATCTATCATACCATGTTTATCTATCCATGCTTTGAATTCTAGCAATGAAAGAGTTAAATGTTGCATCCCACCTACTTTTTCATTCAAGCAAACAATAGTGTTAAAGTCTCCTCCCATTATAATTGGGTAATCTTTATAATCAAGAAAGACCAAACTTAATTCACTCCAAATAGCTTTTTTCCCTAAGGGACTGTTTGGAGCATAAACGTTGATCAAAATAAATTTCAAATCTAATTTAAGGCTTTGTGCCTTGACACACATCCAATTATTGTTGTTCTTAAGGTGATATAAATCTACTTTCTTGGGATTCCAAATAATACCTAAACCACTAGATGCTCCATTGGCCTCTAGGAAGAGAGAATCCCATATACCTAACATCTTATTTAGTTTAAGACTATTTGACTGATTTAATTTTGTTTCTTGAATTAAAATTACCTCTGAATTAATTTTTTTTAGATATTGTTTAATTAACCTTTTTTTTCTAGGGGCATTTAGGACCCTAGCATTCCATGTGGTAATCCTCATGTTGCCTTGGGAAGGCACTTCCCCTTCCCAATATTCAGTAATTCATCTTTTTTGATCTATTCTCTGCAGAGTCCATCAGCTTCTCTTAACTCCTTCAATGATTTCCTTCCCCTTTTCCCTTTTAATTTGCCATAAATTAGGGAGCTCAGTCCTTCCTGATTCATGTGTAGACCTAAATCTTGTTGATAATCAATCAAACTGTGTACTGAAGGGGGCTTGATATCCCCTGATTTTCCAAATTCTTCCATTTCTATTTTGTTATAGACCTTGCTTCCAATGTCATCCTTATCCAAATCTGCCTCATGAAATTCTGCCATATCATCAATGTCTATCCTGCTCTCATCCTTATCAACTTTATATTTCTCATACTGATCCAATGATTTGTCCTCCATCTCAATCTTTAATATATCTCTCCTGAGATCCTCAGTTGTGTAGTCTTGACCCCCTAATCTTATAATTCTTTGTATTAGTTTCTCCTTCTGAGACATAGTACTATTGTTAATGTTGTCAAAGCTAAAAACCTAAATTAGTTCTTCTGATAACTATTCTAACTCATTATCATCTACTACTAGAGTCTTTTCCTTAGGAAAGTAATCCACTTCTTTGTTTAAAAAATTTTGAACATCTGTAACAATCAAATTCTCAATATTATTTCCTTCCTTCATCTTTCCTAACACATATTCTCTGGAGTAAAAGGAGAAGCAGTATGAACATCTGGAGTCTGCTAGAATTTAGAAGATGATTTGATTTTCTTATTGCTAGGAGTGACTGCCTCGACATCCCCACATTCATCTTGAGCCTGTCATGGAAAAACCTGTCTTATCTTTGGTGATATGTTATCCTTATTTGCTTCTTCTGATAGGGCAAAAAAGTAAGTTATTTTTTGCCTCAACTAAATCCATTTTCTCTACATCTTATGATGTCTTGCCTTGGTCTCTCCCTATATCAACTACAACTGTAACAACCTCTGGTGGAGTGGATTGTATTTCCTTGTTGCGATCTACTTTCCGTGTTTGCTCCATATTTTCTAGATGAGCTATCATAGCTCCCTTGTTTTTGTATGCCAAAGTAATATCATTTTCCAAATCCTCTTTGATAAATGTTTCCTCTCTTTCCTCTACCTCAAACCTATGTGATAAAGCTTTGGATGAATACTTATTTTTCTTAGTTTTGCTCTTTTTTGATTTTCCTTTCTCTTGGCATGGCACTGAAGCATTTCCATTGACTATGATTGATTTCATTTTGTCACTTTGATCAATTACATCATTATCCTTTTGTTGAACCCCATCCTTTGAAAACCTCATAACTGGTTGAGCCCTATTTCTATCTTCAGGTTGAGAGCATGATTCAAAATTTGTAAATTGTAACCCCAACTTATTTCTCAAATGGAAGATTGTTGGAAAAGTAGTTTGAAAATCTGAAGTAAGAGGTAAGTTTTGAAGACTCATGTCATTATGAGCCTCTATTCTCATAATCTCTAAAATGTCATCTTTATATTTATGTAGATTAAGCTCATATTCTTCCCTTTTAGTTTTAACCTTTTTATGAATTATGCATTCTTGATTAAATTTGGTGTTTATAAGAAGTTTAACATTGTTATCAGACTCATACAAAGCATCAATTCCAATAAATTCTCCTAATGCTACCCCTATCAGTTTGAGAATTTCAATTTGACTTAATTCTAGAGGTAGGGATTGCATCATGAACCAGATATGGCACTTAAAATATGCTTGTGATAATTTAAAGTTTGGTGACCATTCAATAAATTTAACAAAATGACCATTAAACAAACACTCAGAGACCTTTATTAACTCATCTCTAACTAACTTGTCAAAACAATTTAGATATAATACATTATCACCAAAGTAAGAGATACTTACCTAACCTCGACAGTTTTCTTCCAGCCAATTGGACATGAAAAACATTTATTTTCTAGATCTAGTCCAAATTGCAAAAATGCCAAGGTTTTTGCATTCCATTCATGCTTCCTCATTTTCCTCACTTTGAATCAAAATTGTATCTGTTGGATCTACATTATGGTTCATGATTTTTGGGGATTTTGCTAAACTCTCTTTATTTTTCTTAGTCGATCTTCGAAATGGGGGAACATATGATCTCAGTGTTGCAATCATAGGCGTGTCTAGATTTTCAAGCAGAGTTTTTGGAACCCTAGTTTCTTCCTTTGAAGATGAAACAGGGATGTTGTAGCTTGCAGTGAGATATTTGGTCATGTTAAAAAACCTAATTTGTTGCTTTAAGCTTTCTACTATGAATATTGTGTTCGCGTGAAACATTTGTGGCTTGTTTTGGCTGATCCCCTCCTTGAAAACTGTCCTGACAAACCCATTTATCTGTGCATCTTGATTCTAGTCCTTATGATTGTCTGATTCGGCGAGGATGGAGAAAGCATTGCTGGTTTCCAAAGCAAATTGTGCCTTATTGCTACTATTCACAAAGTGCTGGGAACGAGGTTTCCATGTGCTATTTGCAAAATTGTTCTTAGGATTTTCCCTTTTTCCATTCCTTGCACGTCTACTTAGATGTGTGGAAATTCCTTTACCGTCTGCTCTGAAGTAATTCAGATGTCTGCTCTTATTCGTATGACTGCTATTTTTTGCCTTTTTTTTCTATTTTTAAATATTTATTAAGTTTAATTAGTGATGAAAATTATTAATGATGTTTTAAATTTATTTAAATATTATTATTAATATTGGTTTTAATAAAGATGAATTTAATTGATTTAAAATTGAATTGGGATAATCGTGCAAATCATTTAAAAATAAAATGGGTTAATGGTAGGGGTTAACTGTGAAACTTATTGCTTGGAAACATATATGAAAATTGGAGACCTTAAACTATACTTTAACCCAACCATGTGATTCAAAACAAACCAAAACATGTACTTGCATCTTGTTTCTTATGCTATCTATGTTTGGGGTTTCGGGTTGACTAGATTATTGGCCAATTCTAGGATGTCTACCAGAGGCTTGGGAGTTTTGTGAGTGTGGTATCATGCTGACTCGATCTTGGTTACTTTTACTTAACCATGGTATGTGATGGTATGCTCTATGTTGAGTGTGTTTATATTACTGATTACTGTTTTCAATGTCTTTGTGGGATAGTGAGATTTATGCTTTGAGATATCTGATTTAACCATTTATGAGTCCTTGATCAGTTATACTTGGGTTACTCTCCAGTCACCTTGATGGGACTAAAGTGTTTTATTTTATCTTGGTGATGTCATGTTGTGACATGTTTGACTTAATTATTTTTGAGTCGTTGATCAGTATTATTGGGATACTTTACAGTTGCTCGTTGAGAACTGATGGATATTGTGATTTATCTTGCGATGCTTTCCAGTTGCTCACAGAGAACTGATGTGATTATTATGATTATCTTTATGATGCTTGCCAGTCACTTGTACAAGACTGAGGTGATTTTACTATGATTCTTTGATTTGTGATTCTATGAGCCTAGGGTAGGTTATCTACTTGTAGTATCGGGAACTGGCTTGCAATGGGGGTTAGGTCCCTAAGTGGCTACTAGGGTAACTCATTGTAAGTTGTTTAATAAGTGAAAGCATTACACTAAATGAGAATAAAATGAACCTAATAAGAGTCTTGTATGTTCTCGCCCATGCCTCGAGTGCTAGTATAGACTAGGATGGGAGTAGAGAGAATGCTTGGTTGCAACCTTGCATTCCATAGTATGCCTTGTCAATACAAGAGGATACTACTAGCCGCATAGGGATCACTAGGGACATTGGGGTCCTAAGAGACTGCTTGGGCAACTCCAACGTGATTCATGCAATGACACTTGCCCACTTACGTAGTAGGTTTCCTACGTGTCTTGTGTGCCTCTAGGAATTAGATGTTGATCTATCTTAGAACCCTTCAATTAGATTGCTTTTAGGATTTCCTAGACTTAGAGAGTATATTTTGATATGTGGTTTAATATCATGTTTGGGACTTGAGACTATCTCCTCAACGCGGTGGGAGTGGGCCATTTAGGTTCCACACGGTCGGGTGATAGTGCTTTTTCACTCTTACCATTGAGATCCATCTGTAGTCACCATGGCTAGAGCTTCTTGGGATGCTTGTTTATCATGTTTAGATGATGTTATTTTACTGACACATTTCCTTATATTAATGATTAGCATGTGATAGATGATGTTATCTACTTTGTAGGATCATGTTATGCTTTATTCTAGTATGTTAGATTTCCTTATGCTTAGGTTGTAACATGTTTTAGTAGTGACATCCCTATTATGATAGTACTAAAGATTTGATTAGTGGCTTGGGATGTCACGCACAGGGGATGGCCAGGGCCCACGATGGTCTTATGATGCTATTGACGGTTGGAAGGAACTGCGTGCTTAGTTAGTTGTGTTTTTTGATAGATGGTTATATCTTTTGATGGATGTATCATGTATGGTGGATGGTTTCATTTATTTTTATTATACTTTGTATCATGGATTTGAAGAGGATGATGTATTTCTATTTCTACATATGTAAATTCTCATAAGCCTTTCATACCCTATGACATGTATAGTGGATGATTAAGCATTCTGAATTAATTTGCCAAGAGGCATTTGGAACAAATGTATATTATTTAAATGGACATTAGACTTTATAATTATTCTTTCATATGGATGTGATATTGATGGACTTAGTATTAGATTAAATTTATATGTGATTCAATGTCTTGGGATTCTTAAGAAATGTAACTTGTTATGTAAGCTTTAGTTGATTGTATGTTATTGCTTCTGCTACTATGTGTTTGATGTGAGTGATTTATCTTTCTTGTTTTCAAATTTATTTTTTACCAAACTTAGTAAAAATTTAGGTCATTTCTTTTGGGTCCCTTGGTAGGGTGTTACATCTGGTATCAGAGCCTGAGTTTCTACATTGGGAGCTCTAGGTATATTGGAACACCACTAGTGTTAACTAGTTGAACAAAAATGAAAACTTTAAACTATTTTGTATATCCTTTTCAAACTGAAACTTGAACTAGTTGAATTGAAACAGAACTTAAACTTTTAGTTGTATATTTTTCATACTTCAACACTTAGACTTCAAACTAAAATTATATGTAAACCTAAATATAAGAAAACTAAAAATTGAAACTTATTCTATTTTCAAAACATGTGTCTTTTATCTATGCTTTACCATAGTATGTTTTATGGTTATTATAGCATCTTGTATCTTGTTGTAGGATGGTATCTAGGTCGAGATCTTCAATTAGAGGTCATAGCCTAAGTCGTGGTAGAGGCCCTGGATGAGGCAAAAATATTAGTGTACATGAATTTGTCCACAAAGACCTTAATCAGGAAGGGAATAGGGAAGAGCATGTTAGTGAGCATCAACAAGAGAACCATAAAGAGTAGCAGGATGACTTAGCGAAAGTTGACTTGATGCAAATGATGAAGACCATCATTGATCACCTACCTCCTTGTCAGGGTGTTGGTCAAGATGGGGCTCATCAGGTAGGATATGAGCATAGACCTAGGTCTAGGAGCCCTCGGAGGGATCGTCAAAGATTGATTGTATCTACTCAAATGAAGGACCTTCAAAGATGCAAGGTTAAGCCCTTTAATGGGTTGGGTTCAAGTTATGTAGCTGAGCAGTGACTTATTGCTCTTGACAGGGTTTTCGCTATGCAAGACTTTAACAGTAATGTCAAAGCAAGGTTTTCTATCACCAACCTAGAAAACTTTGGAGCCACTTGGTGGACAATCGAGGAAAAGAAGTTGGGCATAAACATGAACAATATCACATGGGAATTATTCTTAGAGAGCTTTCGTGAGTGATTCCTACTGGAGGAATGGAAGCAACATAGAGAAGATGAGTTCCACAACCTGAGATAGTTCACTATAATCATAGTAGAGTATGAGCACAAGTTCTATGAGCTTATGCCCTTTTTGAGAATTAGTGACAACCCAACACAGTTGGCACAACATTTCATCAAAGGCTTGAATAACCGTCTAGTTGGGGGTGTTAAGATATTTGAACCTGAAACCCTTAAGGGTGTGGTACATCGAGCCATTCTTGTAGAGCATAGTGTTAACCTAGGGCATGGGGGTTTTGTGGGAGCACCTTCAGCATTAGGATCGAAGGGTAATCAGGGAGTAGATGGTAATAGGAAACCTCCTTTTGGGGGTAATTAGTAGCAGGGAGGAACTTATCCTCCAGCATAGAGTGGTGGTGGTGGTTCCAATGCTAGGAACTATCACAACGTGCAGCATAATAAGCATAACCAGTATGATCGGTCATCTTAAAGTGTTCAGTCTTATCCTAGTGGGGGTAGTGTCCAATAGTCTAGTGCACCTAGAGTTCAAATGAGCTTTGATGGAGAGTGTTTCTCATGCATAAAATATGGACACAAGTCGTCTCATTGTCCTCAATGGAAATCACAATTCTTAGGCCAGAGACCCGCAACTTCAGAACCTATAGTTGGTGACATGGGTAGAGCCTAGAGAGTGTACTCAGTGGAGTCATATCCTCCTACAGGGGGAAATATTCAAATGGGATCCACATAGTGAGTCCTTAGCTTCACTTTTCTTGTAGGCTTCCAAGAGTAAGCCTAAGTCTAGCGGGGTGGATGTAGTGCCTGCCCCTAAGTTGCATTTTTGCTATCATTGCCAAACTCTTTTAGGCTAGTTTTATGCTTGATGTTTAGTAACATTACTTTCAAATTATCAGATATTGTTTTAGATTCAATTAATTTATGATGAGATGACTTGGTACTCTATATTTCATGTATGCATGAGGATTATTATAGTGCTTTTAGTTATTGATGATGATTAGTTAGATGGTTTATTATCCTATGTGTTTTCTTATGGATACTTACCCCATACTGCATGTATATGGTGTGTATGTTTGTTTTCTTTATGTATGGTATTTCTGATGTGATTAAGGAAGGGAGTCGTAGTCACCTACTAGTCAAGATCTACATGATGTACCACTTCCTACCATTGCCTGTTTAGCTTAGAATATTGTGTTTGTACATGCGTGATTTTATGCAGGTTGCAGGTATCGGGTATCGACTTCCCTGAATTGCTAGGATGAGTGTACCCTATCACATTATCTCAATGGTAAGAGAGGGGAGATAAATTCTTGAGTCCAAATCCTAAACCTTTAAGCCATTTGTCCTAATTCAAAATTAGGACAAGTATCTGAGTTGAGTACCCTCTAAATGCATCGAATGATGTCAGTTCATGATTATAAACCTTTAGTTTGATTTTTTATGTGTTTTTCTTTGATGGGTTTTCGTATGTTGCTTTATGAGTCATTCGTAAATTTTCTATTAATTAAGTCTAATTAAAAGATTAAATTAATGATTTAATTTAATGGAAAATTATTATGATATTTTAATATTTAATTATATTTAATTAATTGGTAAATTAATTAAATAATTTAAATTTAGAATGTGATAATATTAATTTAATTTAATAATAATATATTGGGAGTTCATTTTTAAATAAATGCTAAATATTATTATTTAAATTAGTAAATATTTTATCAATTAACATTTTGAAAATAAATTTAGAAGTGGAAAATATATTAATTTATTAAAAATTTCATAATCACATGATGCGTGCATGAGATTAAATTTAATAAATTAATTTTAAAAGAGTCAAGTGAAAATTAAATAAAGTAATTAATTAATGAACATGCACGAAAAAGATAAAAAGAAAGATAAATCAAAGTTAATAATGAGTTAAGGGTTGTGAGCAAGGAGTTCTCTGGGGTGAACGCACAATTAGTGCCCCAATTTTTGGGAGAGAACTCCATATCACAACTTGGGGGTTCATTTTTGAAGGATGACAAATTTTGGATAAGGGAGAAATTTTCGGAAAGGAGAAGGTTCTGAGAGGAGGAGTTTTCTCTACAATTTTCTGGGGCGTAGCGATTAGCATTAGTGTCTAGGTAGATGCTTGTGAATTTCACACATTTTATTATGCTCTTTCTCTTTCTTGTCTTCATCGTGTTTGTTAATGGTTGTTTGAATAATTCCTATGACAAATGTATCATGTTATGAGTTTCTGGTAAGTTTGTTAATTCTTCTGCACATGGACGGTTTAATGGATCAATATAATCTTTTCTTCAATAGAATTAAAATTGGAATTTAAATGGGGAGAGGTTGGTAATAAATCCAAAGAATCTATTGGTGAATTATATTGATTAGTTATGTTACCTCTATCAGATCAATTGGAATTATGTATAAAAAAATAATAATAATAAAAGTTAAAAGGGGGATGATTTAAATAAAATCGCCTCGTTCAAATTTGTAATACAGAATTCTGTGATATAAATTAAATTAAATTAATTTTAAAAAATAATAAATATATATATATTCTGAAACGTATTGTTTAAAAAACATTTTTTTCAAAAAAAATTTAAAAAATAATGTAATAAGGTGGGGTGGGGAGGGAATAACCCCGTACCCCCACCCTTGTTTTGGCACGAGTGTCGACAGCCACTGCAAGAGCAGTGTTGTCGCAGGTCTGTGTCAGCAAGCGGCCACGGCCAGTGCTGCTTTAAATGCAGCTGTGATTATTAAATCACAAGGGTGTATTGATATTTTTAAATTTTTTTTAAAATTTGTAATTAATTTAAGTTTTAATTAATATTAAGTTTTATTTAATAATATTTAAAAATGTTTATTAATTTATATAATTATTTATTAATACTTTTTAATCAATATTTATTGATTAAAATAATTAATTATTAATAATTTTATTTAATATTTATTAATTTATTTAAATAATAATAATAATTAATTAATGAAAAGGTAATATTTTTAAATATTTACTAAGTTTAATTAGTGATAAAAATTATTAATGATGTTTTTAATTTATTTAAATATTATTATTAATATTAGTTTTAATAAAGATGAATTTAATTGATTTAAAATCGAATTGGGATAATCGTGCAAATCATTTAAAAATAAAATGGGTTAATGGTAGGGCTTAACTGTGAAACTTATTGCTTGGAAACATATATGAAAACTGGAGAACTTAAACTATACTTTTACCCAACCATGTGATTCAAAACAAACCAAAACATGTACTTGCATCTTGTTTCTTATGCTTTCTGTGTTTGGGGTTTGGGGTTGACTAGATTGTTGACCAGTTCTAGGACATCTACCAGAGGCTTGGGAGTTTTGTGAGTGTGGTATCATGCTGACTTAATCTTGGTTACTTTTACTTAACCATGGTACGTGATGGTATGCTCTATGTTGAGTGTGTTTATATTGTTGATTACTATTTTCAGTGTCTTTGTGGGATAGCAAGATTTATGCTTTGAGATATCTTATTTAACCATTCATGAGTCCTCGATCAGTTATACTTGGGTTACTCTCCAGTCGCCTTGATGGGACTGAAGTGTTTGCTTTGATCTTAGTGATGTCATGTTGTGACATGTTTGACTTAACCATTTTGAGTCGTTGATCAGTATTATTGGGATACTTTTTGGTTGCTCGTTGAGAATCGATGGATATTGTGATTTATCTTGGGATGCTATCTAGTTGCTTACAAAGAACTTATGTGATTATTGTGATTATCTTTATGATGCTTACCAGTCACTTGTATAGGACTGAGGTGATTTTATTATGATTCTTTTATTTGTGATTCTATGAGCCTAGGGTAGGTTATCTACTTGTAGTGTCGGGAAGGGGCTTGTAATGGGGATTGGGGCCCTAAGTGGCTGCCAAGGTAACTCATTGTACGTTGTTTAATAAGTGAAAACATTACACTAAATGAGAGTAAAATGAACCTAATAAGAGTCTTGTATGTTCTCGCCCATGCCTTAAGTGCTAGTACAAACTAGGATGGGAGTAGAGAGAACACCTGGTTGCGACCTTGCATTCTGTAGTATGCCTTGTTAGTACAAGAGGATACTAGTGGTCACATAGGGATCACTAGGGACCCTGGGGTCCTAAGAGACTACCAGAGTAACTCCAACGTGATTCGTGCGACGACGCTTCCCCACTTACATTGTAGGTTTCCTATGTGTCTTGTGTGCCGCTGGGAATTAGATGTCGACCTATCTTAGAACCCTTGAGTTAGATTGCTTTTAGGATTTCCTAAACTTGGAGAGTATCTTTTGATATGTGGTTTGATATCTTGTTTGGGACTTGAGACTATCTCCTCAACGTGGGGGGAGTGGGCCATTTAGGTTCCACGCAGTCGAGTGGTAGTGCTTTTTCACTCTTACCATTGAAATATGTCCGTAGTCACCATGGATGGAGCTTCTTGGGATGCTTGTTTATCATGTTTAGATGATGTTATTTACTGGCGCATTTCCTTATATTGATGATTAGCATGTGATAGGTGATGTTATCTACTTTGTAGGATCATCTTATGCTTTATTCTAGCATGTTAGATTTCCTTATGGTTAGGTTGTAGCATGTTTTAGTAGTGATGTCCCTATTATGATAGTACCAATGATTTGATCGGTGGCTTGGGATGTCACGCGTGAGGGATGGCTAAGGCCCACAATGGTCTTATGATGCTATTGACGGTTGGGCGGAACCGTGTACTTAGTTAGTTGTGTTTTTTGATAGATGGTTATATCTTTTGATGAATGTATCATGTATGGTGGATGGTTTCATTTATTTTTATTGTACTTTGTATCATGGATTTGAAGAGGATGATGTATTTCTATTTCTACATATGTATATTCTTTTAAGCCTTTCATACCTTGTGACATGTACAGTGGATGATTGAGCATTCCAAACTAATTTGCCAAGAGGCATTTAGAACAAATGTATATTATTTAAATGGACATTGGACTTTATAATTATTCTTTCATATGGATGTGATATTGATGGAATTAGTATTAGATTAAATTTATATGTGATTCAATGTCTTGGGATCCTTAAGAAATGTAACCTATTATGTAAGCTTTAGTTGATTGTATGTTATTGCTTCCACTACTATGTGTTTGATGTGAGTGATTTATCTTTTTTGTTTTAAAAAAAAAATGTTACCAAACTTAGTAAAACTTTAGGTCATTTCTTTTGGGTCCCTTGGCAGGGTGTTACACTATGTTTCCATAAGACTATTGGTTGTATCGGGCATTGACAGGTTGATCTTTTGGTGCAACAAAAACTTTGTCCTTTCTAACACATCCAAGTTTGGCCATAAAAAATGATCATGATCTAGTTGAGGACAATTTAGGAAATATAACTTCTTTGTAGAAAGAACATCTAATATTATCATCTTTCCCAATCTACATGCTATGTGGGCATCTATTGTGGCTAACCAAGGTCTATCTAGTATCACTGGACAACCTCCAAGAGTTAATTTTTGAGAGAAAATGACAAAATCTGTAGGGTGTTCCCAAGAATCTAAAGTTACCATGACATCTTCAACTACACCATCAGGTTTTACTATGGATCTATCAAAAAGTTGTAGGATAGTAGGTGTTTCCCCCATGTTATGAACATATAATTACAACATGAGATCTTTGGTCATAACATTGACGGTTGCCCCTAAGTCAACTAAGACATTTTTCACTTAAACCCCATTGATTTTTATGGGAAATACATGACTTCTTGGGTCTAAGTATTTAGGAATTACAAGTTTTTTGACCATAAGATCAGATAGTTGTCCCATGGCTTGGATGCTCTGAGGATCTTTCCCCTTCCTACTAGGCCTTTTAACACAGACACCTCTAATAGCTTTGGTATAGAGTGACACTTCCTTGATGGCATCTAGTAAAGGAATTTTAATAGTCATTTGCTTTAATTGATTCAAAAACTTAATAATAGCTATATTATCAAGTGTGGGTATAACTTGAGTAAGCCTTTAAGGGAAAGGATGAGATATAATTCTAGGATCCCACATTGGTGTGGGAGTAACTTCAACCTTTTATTCCTGATATAAGAGCATCTTGTGTCAATGAGAAATATTGCATCAACCAAAAACATGTTCTATTTTCTATAGCAGTCTATTGATTGTGAAGTTGTCATTGATGCTTTTGATTTCCAGTTGTGCATGGTTGACATCTTGTTGAGGACCTATTTTGGATCCTTACCCTAAGATCCCATAAGCTAATGTTCCTTGTGTTTTATGTTCTATATCATTTTCCCCAACCTTTATTTACTATGATTTCGTCCAACATGGCATATTATCTCTTTTGGCATGATTTTCTATGATGACATGGCATCTTGCGCGATTAGGAGTCAACTCATTGCTTGTGTTTGGACCTATCTTTAAGTTTGCATGAATAATAAATGCCCATTTCTTTGGTTATGGAATACTCCTTTAAGGAAGGACCTATATTGTAATTAAATGCATGACTAGCTGACTTGTGGTCTAGTTGGCTATATATTAACTTGGATTAGATATAGGAAGGAAGATAATAAGGAAGTAGGAAGTTGGATAGATAGAAGAAGTATCTAGATGACAAGTTTTCAATTCTAAAATTGTAATTCATCGGTTGTAACCTGAAAGACCTCATAGTTGGATGCATTTGATGTTTGTTAAGTATGTTTTATTATAAGAGATGTGTAATCAATGAATAAATCTATGAACGGGTTGTCTCTTTGTTGGAATTCTATGTTTTTCTTCTATGTGTACTCTTTTCAAGTTGTTAGGAAATTGGATTTGGTCTTGGACTAGCTCCTTCACCCTCTTAGCCTCGTGTTAGGTGGTATTAGAGAAAGGTGTTCTTTCCTTGTGCATTAGGGATCATGGAGAGCCTTAATTAGATTGGTTGTAGTGTGGCAGATCTTGAATCTAACCTATAACTTGCAAAAGGTTACAATCTTGTAGGAACTATTATCAAGATGGTTTGAGGTAGAGAAAATACAGATAAAGTTATAATGGATATGTTGAGGTAGATTGTAGTGAGAGTTAAAGTTGTTGAGACAACCCAAAGAAGAGGTTTACATCTTAAGGATGCTAGTGATGATGAAGAAGCAATAGCTAATCTAATCTTAAACCTAAGGTACAACAAGATGAGGAAAGGCTCCTGAGAGTTTTGTTTAGAGAAAACTCCAAACCTGTTATTGAAGTTGTTGTCTATGATGGAAGACTTGAGAGTAATGTTTTATTGAATTTGATCTCTGAGATGGATAAGTTCTTTGAGTATAAAAGTACTCCTAAGAATAAGAAGGTTAAGATGGTAGTCACCAGGTCGAAGGGTCATGTTTAACTTTGGTGGGATTATTTGTAATTGAAAGGTAGAAAAGAGGAATAAAAAGGATGAAGACATGGGCAAAGATTATTGGCAAGATGAAGAAGAAGTTTCTTCCTACAAATTACCAAGTTAATCTGTTAAGGAGAATGCAAAATTTGAGACAAAAGGACATGATTGTGAAGGAATACACTGAGGAATTTTATAAATTGAACATCAAATGTAGACATATAGATGATGAAGTTGAGAGGGTAGTTGGATACCTAAAAAGCTTAAGAACATCAATTTAAGATGAGATTAGCTATTTCAAGATGGATAGTGTGGAAGTATCATATCAGTGTGTCTTGAAGGTTGAAGAACGGTTGGCAAGTAACATTATCAAAGACAAAGAGGAAGAGGTAGTAGATTTCAAAGAAGTGGAGGTAGAACCTATGGAAAAAGTAGTAGATATAACAATGCAATGAAAGATAAAGGGAATATTGAATGGAAAGAAGAACTTTCTGATAAGAGAGGTAATTGCACTAGAGGTAGCTATATTGGTTACCCTAGGAATAATAATGGTGGAAAGAGAGAAGAGAGGTCTTAGTTTCAGGGCACTTGTTTCAAGTGTGGAGCAGAAGAACATAGGGCCTTTGAATGTACTAATTATGGCAAAAATATTGGAGTTAGTAGCATACATACTTTGGTTTGTGAAGAAGTTGTTGAATCACCTAATGAACCTAAGCATGGTGAGAATCTGCTGTTGAGAATAATATTGTGGAATGAGGAAGTTGATGAAGAACCTATTCCAATAGAGAGTTTATTCAAGACTAGATGTAAGGTTGCTAGAAAATATTACAAAGTAATCATTGATAGTGGAAGTTCAAATAATTTAGCATCACAAGAACTAGTTAAAAAATTGTAGTTGTAGAGGTCGAGACATCCTAAGCCTCATCATGTTGGTTGGATCTAGAAGGAACATGAGTTACTAGTGAGTGAACACTACCTTGTTAAATTCAAAATTGAAAATTATTATGATGAAGTCTTGAGTGATATTATGCTTATGGATTGTTGTTATATTATATTGGGTAGACCTTGGCAATATGATAGACAAGATTTGCATGATGGTAGATTGAATCACTATACTATTTGGGTTTATGGGAATAAACAAGTATTGTTTCCTTTGGGTAGAGAAACCTAATGAGAATCATTGTACCACAATAAGAGTATGTTTGGTTGAAGGAAATCAATTTGCCAAAGATGTAAAGGAGCAAAATGTTTATTTTACCTTGATTCCAAGGAAGATTAAGAAAAAAGATGAGCTTGAGCATGCACTTGAGATTGAATTCTTGTTGGTTGAATTCAAACATATTATTTATGATAATGTACTTGATGTTTTACCTCCTGTAAGAAGTATTAGTCATTGTATTGATCTGATACCTAGAGCTAGTTTTCCTAACAAAGCACCACATAGGCTAACACCTACTAAAAAAATGTTGAATTAAATAGTCAAGTGCAAGAAATGCTCGATAAGAGTTTTATTTGAGAAAGCTTTATTCCTTGTGTTGTACCTTTTGTATTGGAACCTAAAAGAATGTTGAATGGAGAATGTGTACTAATTCTAGAGCTATAAACAAGATACCAGTAAAGTATAGGTTTCCTTTGCCTAGGATGGATGACATAATGGATTGTTTGAGTGGAGCAAAGTATTTTACCAAAAATTATTTTAAATGTTGCTATCATCATAACGAAATTAGAGAAAGAGATGAATGGAAAACTACTTTTAAGATTAATGAGGGTTTGTATGAGTGGATGGTTATGCCTTTTGGTTTAACTAATGCACCTAGCACTTTCACGAGGTTAATATCAAAGTTCTAAATAAATTATTGGGAAATTTTGTGATTATGTATCTTGGTAACATTCTAATATTCAGTAAAACTAAAGAAGTCCACCTTGAGAATATTAGACAACTATTGTAGAGATTGAAAGAAGAAAATATATTGATTGATTTGAGGAAATGTTCATTCTTGAAGGAGGAAATTGTGTACCTTGGTTTTTTTAATTTATGTTGATGGTTTGGAGATGGATCCTAAAAAGGTAAAAATTATTCTTGATTGAGCTAAACCTAAGAATGTTGGATAAGTTAGTTCATTTCATAGATTGGTGAGTTTCTATAGGAAATTCATCAAAAAAATTAGTACAGTATGTAATGCTTTGACTGAGCCTATGAGAGGAGATAAAAAGGATTTCAAATGGACACATGGAGAATGTAAGAGTTTTGAAACATTAAAATAGAAGATTGCATAATTACTTGTGCTTGCTTTGCCTTATTTTAATAAGGTTTTTCAAGTTGATTGTGATTCTAGTAGAAGTGTTATTGGAGATATTTTGATTCAAGAAGGATAACCTATTGCTTGCTTTAGTGAGAAATTGAATGATGCTAAGAAAAAAATTTCAGTTTATGATTAGAAATTTTATGTTATTGTTCAAGCTTTGAAGAAATGGAGACATTACTCGATGTCTAAAGGGTTTTTGTCATACATTGACCATAAAGCTTTAAAATATTTGGGAAGTCAAAAAAAGTTGAACCAGAGACACATGAAGTAGGAAGAGTATTTGTTGAACTTTTCCTTTGTGTTGAAACATAAGAGTGGAAAGTGAAATTAATTTGTTGATGCTTTGAGTAGAAGAAGGAATTTTGTTGATAGAAATGAGAATTGAGGTACTTGGTTTTGATGATTTGAAATATTTGTATGAAACTTATCCTAATTCTATAGAGCCTTAGAAGGATTGAAAGAATTAGACAATAAAAGAGAAAGATAAGTGGATTGATTATTTCATTTAGGAAGATATGTTTAACAAAATTTAACTGTGCATACCTAGAGGGTCTATGAGAGATAACATCATGAAATAGAAACATAGTGGAGGACTTGCTAGATACTTTGATGAGATAAAATAGTAAAGTTGATTTTTGATAGGTATTATTGGCCTTGGATTTATAAGGATGTGCTGAAGATAGTTAGAAGTTGCACAATTTGTCAAATAACAAAAGAAAGTAGTCAAAATTTGGGATTGTACTCACCATTTCCAGTACTAAATAAGCCTTGGGAAGATATTAGTATGGACTTTGTTCTTGGTTTTCCTAGAACTCAAAGAGGTGTTGATTTTATTCTTGTAGTAGTTGACAGATTTTTTAAAATGGCTCATTTCATACCTTGTAAGAAGACATTTGATACAATACATGTGGCTAAAATATTCTTTAAGTGGTAAGATTGCATGGTTTTCCTAGGACTATTGTTTCAAATAGATATACTAAGTTTATTGGTTATTTCAAGAGAACACTTTGGAAGAAGTTGGATATGAACCTAAAGTTTAGTTCCAGATTTCATCTACAGATAGATGGACAAATTGAAGTTGTGAATAGAAATTTGGGTACTTACTGAGATGTTTGGTTGGAGATAAGCTTGCAAATTGGGATTCTATTTTGCATGAGGAAGTAAAGATGTATTTGAAGGATAGTAATAAAAAAAATAAATAGAGAACAACTAATGGAAAAAGACATAAATCTTTTGAGGTTGGAGATGAGACTATGGCTCATTTGAAGAAGAACAAATTTCTAGTTGGTACCTATAGCAAGATGAAGATGAAGAAGTTTGGTCCTTGTAAAATTTTGAGGAAATTTGACAAAGGAAATGCTTTTGAAGTTGAGTTACTAGAAGATATGAATATTTTACCAATATTCAATATTGTAGGCATAATTTAGTATTTTGATTTAGATAATGAATTAAAAGATAACCTAGATCATCCCAAAAGGAAGGCTGACAACATTGAGAAGGTTTTAGATAGCAAAATAAGTAAGAGTACCAGAGGAAAAGACTACATGGAGTATTTAGTTCAGTGGAAGGATAAACTAGTGGAAGATAGTTCATGGATAACATAGGCTAAGTTGGATCTTTTCAATTTAGGGAAGAATGTCAAGGTTTCCTCACATGGACATCAATTCTTTACTTACCCTACATGTCTAATGCAAGAGCATCTTGGGTCAATGAGAAATCTTGCATCAACCAAAAGCATATTCTGTTTTCTATACCAATTTGTCATTCATGAAGTAGTCATTGGTACTTTTTATTTCTATTTGTGCATAGTTGACATCATGTTGAGGACCTATTTTGGATCCTTACCCTAAGATCACATAAGCTAATGTTCCTTTTGCTTCGACTTATGTGTCATTTTCTCTGGTCTCTATTTCCTATGATTTCATCCAGCATGGTGTGTTATCTCTTTCAGCACAATTTCCTGTAATGATGTGGTGTCTTGCATGGGCCTATCTTTAAATACACATGAAAATTTGATGCTCATTTCTTGGGTTATGGTCTACTCCTCCAAGATAGGACCTATATTGTAATTAAATGCCTGACTAGCCAAGTTGTGATCTAGCTGGCTATATGTGAACTTGGATTGGAGATAGGAGGGTAGATAAGAAGGAAGTAGGAAGTTGGATAGATGAAAAAAGTATCTAGATGACAAGTATCTAGATGTCGTAACTTAAAAGGCCTCACAATCAAGCATGTTGGATGTTTGTTTAGTATATTTTATCATGAAAGTTGTGTAATCAATCAATAAATCTTTTAAGGAAGTTGTCTCTATTAGAATATATTGTCCACCAATATAACTAAGAGGAGGGGGAGGTAAATCAGTTATCCAACTCTTATCACAATTATCAACCTTAAACAAACTTAACCATACGAGCAATATAATTAGAAACCACAACAAGATACTCATACACAATAACACTATATATGTTAAGTAGGGAAACCCTTGATCAGAGGGAAAACCCTAGTGAGAATGGTACCCATAAGATGATGTACTAATATAAATGTTCCTTGTTAGAGGATGGATCATATTAGGGGTCTATGAATACATTCAGTACATGTGAGTCTCTGTTAGGAATTGTGCCAACCCTATTAGGAGTTGTGCCAATCTTGTTAGGAGTTGTGGAAGATAGCTAGACCAACTGCTCAAATAGCTTCAAGGTTAAGACCAATGAACCCACTATCCAAATGATCTTTGAATTATTCCTTGTAGAATAATAGAAATGAATAGTACTTCCTTCCTCTATCTTTGTCTTCTCAATTGAACCTATGCTCCTTATGATCTTGTAACTAGATCACAAAATTCACATCCAATAATCCCTTAGATCCCTTACTTGCATTCAGTAAAACACTCTACTCTTTTTCGCACTTCGCACTTTGCACTTCATACTATGAATACATTTAGTACATACGAGTCCCTGTTAGGAGACTTTGAATCCTTGTTAGGAGATTCTAATCCTGTTAGGAGTTGTGGCAACCCTATTAGGAGTTGTGGAAGATAGCTAGACCCACTTCCCAAATAGCTTCAAGGTTAAGACCAATGAACTTATTGTCTAAATGATCTCTGTATTATTCCTTGCAAAATAATAGAAATGAATAGTACTTCCTTCCTCTATCTCTATCTTATCAACCGAACCTCTACTCCTTACGATCTTGTAACTAGATCACAAAACTCACATCCAATAATCCCTTGGATCCCTTATTTGCTTTCAGTAAAACACTTTGCTCCTTTTTGCACTTCACACTTCATATAAATGCTTGATCCACTTCTTATAAACAAGGAAAACATCTTTCCTTTATACCATATCTTCAAATTAATTCCTTGAGTCGGCCTTGAGGCTTTCCCAATTAATTATAATAAGATAATTAATTAATTATAATTACAATAGCACGATCAGCTCATAGTCTATACAAAACTTCACATGTGTGGTACTAGGGCTTGCACACTTGTTGATGTCACCAACACACTATGCCTTGTCACTTGCTGATTGTGCATCTCTTCATTGCATCTGAAATGTAAGATAGTGAACAAACATTAGGAATTGATTTCCTAATGCTCTATTTTTGTATTGCTCTCAGTAAATCAGGTACAACTTTTGTACATCTTTGACTTACGTGTTGTGTATTGAACCACATCATCAGGACACCATGTTGAACATGTCCATGATTGTGCATCACCAGAAAAGAAACACCTTGTCTGTACAACTACAATCTTTCTTTATTACTTTTCTAGTCTTCATAGACTTATTGCTATGTTGACATTAGTGACAAACACAATCATGAATGCAACATGTCAATACTTTCCAATGCTTAAGATACTCCCCCAAAGTAGTATCATCAACATTCATGCTAACAATATCTTTGGTGTAATTCAATGTTTTACTTTTGTGTGTACTCTTGGAAAGTTGTTACGAAATTAGATATGCTCTTGGACTAGCTCCTTACCCCTCTCAGCCTTACATCATTTCCATGTTTAAATCCACATCAACAATAACTTTAGTTATAATAGGTTAAGTTGGTAAAGGTAGGGTAGCTCCTAATCTTAAATGGATAGCATGTACCCTTATGGCATAGGTAGGATACTCATTCATATCAGATGAATAAACTTATCACTGTGGCTTCTTGATATTTGGGTTAGGCATAGGCTGAGATGGCAATTGGGTTTGCTTAGAGGATTGGCATTATTTGTAGTAGTTGGAGGCATTATAGTCTGCTGATAGGGTTACTATAGGGAACTATATTTTTGGTTAGACCTCCATTGAGGTGACTATTGCTAGTTATCTAGTGGAGGTTTCCATTGGCTAGGTGGTTACTCCCAATTTTACTGTGATTATTGCTAGTTTTTCTGAGGTTGTTTCCAATTTAGTCGTGGTTGTTGTCACTAGTTAGGTGGAGGTTGTTGTTGGTTATTAGGAGGGGGTTGTTGTCAATTATGTTGGTTATTCCACAAGTTAGGAGGTTGGTTATCCCATTTTTTCTAGTTTTTTTTTTTGCCATTGATTATTATAATAACCTAAATTTCACAAAGGGTCCAGAGGTATACCTTGTCTTTGGGCCCAAGGCCTACATTGAGCAATAAAAAATACCTCATCTCTATCAATAGCTTTAAACTTTGTAGGTAAAGGCTTTGTCTCTAAATTAGAAACTTCCTTGCATTAGGAATCTTTTTTCTTCTCCTTACAATGTGAGTAGAACTCAACCACCATAGTTTCAACTTCCTCATATTTTCTTTTAGCTTGCATAGTATCCAATTGAGTAGCAATGCTTTTGATGATGTCCTACTTTAAGTCAGATAAGAGATTATAAATCTCTATGTTGGATGCCCCCAAAACATTTGATTTGCGAGGTGAAGGTCAAAACCTTCTTTACTTCTTTACAATTTCCCTTGAGTAATTAAGGAAAATCTTTTTGATGTCTTGCCAAGTAGGCTGAGTGATATAACCACCTGCTATAAGGTCTAAACCTCAATATAGGCATTATTAACACCTTTCATGAGAACATATTTATAAGACTCTTCATTCAATCGATGTTGAGTATTTTTCTGCAAATTGAACATGAAAGTTGAGACACAATCCTCCAAGGTCTTGTCCTCCTTTTGTGATATTTTAAAGATACGATCTCTTTTAATATCACTTCATGTACAATATTCCTTATACTTTGTTAAGAACGTATTCTTCATCTCATCCCAATCTACTACAACATTGATACCCAATCCCAGAAACCACCTCAAGGCCACCTCTTTTAGAGTAGATGGAAATAACTTCAATCTATGACCATTAGCTGCATAGTCATAACTCCTAAAGAGGGCATCAAACTCAAAGAGAAAGCTTTCAAGATCTCCAGTGATTAGGCCATAGAACATTAGAAGTGCAAAGGCAAGAATATTCTTCAAATTATTATCATCATGTAGGTCAAGGATAGGAAAGGTGTGGTGGTGGTGGTGGTAATCCTCCTTGTTGTCCTAGTTGATAGATGATGAGACCTGAGCAATTATATTTGTATTATGGTTCAACAAAGAGGTCATTTAGGTGCAATGATCCTTCTAAGCATGAGGATGAAGGTAAGTCTTGTGGGACATCAGTAAATGGATTTTCAAATGGTTGGTCTTATTCTTAGGTAATTTTGGACCCAAGATAAATAATTTATTCTATCTAGAAGGGATATTTCTTAGGAAGGAATCTCCCAAGGTGGTCTCTTCTTCTGTGCATGCAAATGTGTGAAAACAAAAACTTTCTATTCTATGGAAACTAGGAAAATGACCCTTACAAATGGTTTACATTGACAGCATCCATGGTAATGGTGACAAAAATGCTTGGTCTAATTAATTATGTTGGGAACTAGATCGATTTACTCTTGCTTACGGATTAGGAATCCTTAATTAGTAACCAACTGACCTTTTGGGCTCATTTTTATGTCAAAGTAGGATGAAAACTTGAAATGTTATCTACAAAGTATATGCTCTAAACTGGGATAATTGTCATCACTTATGCCATGGAAATGAAATGCTTGGAAATTAAATGGTGAAATTTAATTCTATCTTGAAACTTGGAAGTGAAAACATCTATATTATTGAAAGTATTTCAATTACAAGAAATGTTCTACTCTATATGCCTATGCTACAAGAACAACTATCAATTGTGTTACTATGTGGCTGCAGGAACAACAAAGTTCTAAGTTACTCCTATGAATGCAGGAAAGTAAAACTAATAGAGTTCGCTCGCCAAGTGGGCCCTCTAGGAAGAGTGAAAGGGAAATGTGCGCAAGAAGGACTAATGGAGATCAACACCATCATTATATTCATTTTCAAGACACTAAGATTACAAACCGAAATAAACTGCTATAATAACTAATGTTGTTCAGATTGCAAATAATATTTTGATTGGCTACTAACTCAAAGAACTCTAATAAAAAACTTATTTATAGAAGACTACTTAAAAAAAACTCCCTAAATCTAAGGTTCTTTCATCAACAAGGATATAGAATAAGACTTGAATGAGTTTACAATAATTAAGATACTTTCTCTTCAAACGAACAAGTATTTTGAGAAATAACTTACCCAAAAATATAGCTCCTCATAACACTAGATTCATGCACATGTATATACTTTGAGAAATATAAATTCATAAAACTCTAAAGAATACTTGCATGCAAGAACTTGTCATAAGAAGTAGATATAAAAAAAAACAAGGGTTTTTCTCTAATAATATGCAAGATTGTATTATCAGACCAAAAAAAGAGTAAATATGCAATGGATCAATCATTATAGAAAGAGATCAAAACCCTAAAAGGGAAAACCTAAGAGGTAAAAACACTTAATAACTAATATAAGTATTAAATGACTAATGCAAGTGCATGAAAGTGAAATCTTAGGAAGGTAGTAAAGTTGGTTTAATTAATATACAATAATGCATCTACAAGCAATGTAAGAAAGATAACAAAGGAACTACAATGTTGAAAGAAAACTTGGTTCCTGAAAACATGGCCAAATGAGGTACCAAATCACAACCAAATCTCTATGAAATGAAGAGATAGAAAAAACCACATGGGAAGAACCCTACTCTAGAAAGAGATAGAAATAATATTGAATGCTAAAAAAAGGAGGAAGGTTGGCCTCGTTGAGACAACCCCCTACCCAAGCACAACTTCCTTCACCCCAAGCATAGAACAAAAATGAAGATACCACAAGGATGCAAAAGGTTTAATAAAGATGTTAGCGAATTTTTCTAGAGTGGGAACATACTCCAAGCTAAGATAGCCATCCTGAATCAAATGCCAAATGAAGTGCATATGAAGCTTAATGTGCTTGGATCTTTGATGATCAACTGGGTTATGGGAAATGTGAATAATACTAAAATTGTCACACCAAAGAATAGTGGGACCATCAAGAGGGAAACCAAACTCTATCATCAACTGTCGTAGCCATAAAACCTCCTCAATACCTAGCATTGTTGATCAATACTCTACCTAAGTTGCATATGACAATGCGTGACTTGTATGCTTCTTGCAAGATCATGTGATGGGACCGAATCCAAGATAGAAGATAAAGCTATAAGTGAAATTTTATTCATTAATATCACCAGCCCAATATGAGTCTATGTAACCAATAATATAAGGAGCCCTTGATGAATAGTGAATGCCATAAACTGTAGTGCCTCATATGTACCTCAAAATATATTTCATAGCTTTCCAATTACTCTCATGAGGATCAAGTTAGAATATAGAGACAATTCCAACTGCAAAGGAAAGATTAGGATGAGTGTGTGTCAGGTGCAACAAACTACCCACAAGTTGTCTACATAATATGGAATCCTCTGTAGGAGTAGAACAAGTGGTAGATAAAATAACACCTGGCTGAAAAGGTGTGGGTGTACACTTGCAATCAAGCATGATGAATCTCTAAATCACATCAAGAGCATACTTCTACTGGAGTACGAAAATCCCATTCGAAGATGAATAACCTATAGGCCTAAAAAATAGTGCAAAAGACCAAGATCTGCCATCTCAAACAACTCCATCAAAGCTTTTTGAACACTCTAAATCATAGAGGATGAGCTACCTATAATAACGAGATCATCAACATATAACACAAGAACAAAAGATTAGTCCAATGAAGTTGAATATATATTGTAGGATTGGAATGACAACATGTAAAGTGTGAGGCAAGAAAAAAAGAGTCCATCTTCTCATACCAAGCTCGAGGGGCTTGTTTGAGACCATATAATGACCTCCTAAGTGTGAAAACCATAAAAGAATCTTGTACAAATCCCTTAGGTTGTGCCATATGGATCTCCTCATAAAGATCTCCATGCAAGAAGACACTCTTCATATACATTTGATATATTATCTATCCTTGAGAAGCTTTAAGAGAGAGTACAAGGTGAATAGAATTCATCTTGGTGATATGAGCAAAGGTACCAGAGTAATCAATACCATCCATCTGTGAAAAAACATTTACAACAAGATGTTCCTTATACCTATCAAAAGAACCATCTACAACAAACTTGGTACAATACACCCACTTGCAACAAACTGACTTTCTTCCTTTTAGAAGATGATAAAGATCCAAATTGTGATTCTTCATTAAAGAAGAGTATGCCTCATCATAGCCCTATCCCACTCAAGGTGTCTTGTCACCTCTAGAAACTTCTAAGGGTCATCTGAAATGACATGACTCAAAAGACTAGTACCAGATGTCTGAGCATGAGTTGGACGATGATCTGAAGGATCTCCTGCCAAAGGTATAGTTGCATCAACAGTATCACAAGACCACTTGGGAGCACACTAAATATCTGGTGGAGGTAGGGAAGGTGGATCATAATCTAAATCATACTAAGTAGATATGAATCATGTAGAGCAGAAGAGGAAGTACTAGGCAATGAGGGCGAAGTTGGTGATGGAGGCTCTGTATAAGGATAACACTAATCAAACTGGAAATCTTGTTGAAACAAGACCTCTTTGGAATCATGATCAAGTAACTTGTATGCCTTCACATCCTCATAGTAGCCAACAAATATAAAAGGTCAAATATTCCTAACCATGGCTTTCCTCTAAGCATTTGGAATAAATGCCCAAGCCTCACCACTAAAAACTCAAAAAGTAGAAATATCATGCTTGACATGAGTCCAAGCCTCCTCAAAGTCAAATGTCACAATGCCTTGTGAGGCATCTGATTTTGAATATAGTTAGCACAATTGATAGCCTCAGCCCAAAATGAAGAGCTTGTAGCTCAAGACTGTATCATACAATTGGCCATCTCTTGTAATGTTCTTTTCTATCTCTCAACATCGCCATTTTGCTAATGGGTATATGGAATTGAAAACTGATATTATAAATCATGCTCAATGGAAAAATATCTATAAGACTTATTCACATACTCCCCCTCATTGTAAATGTGTATATGCTTGATAGAAATACCAAACTACTTCTCCACAAATGTCTTAAAAATTCAAAATGAGTAAAAGACATCAGACTTGTACTTCAAGAAATACACCCATGCGTATTTAAAGAAATTATCTATGATGGTGAGCACATAACAAGCACTAGAAAAATGAGTGGGAAATGACATAAGATCACTGTGTATCAAATCCAATGACACTATAGCATGCGAGGATCTACCTATTAGAAAATCATCTCTATGATGTTTTCCAAGAGCACAACCTTGACAAACACCATCAATACAAGCGATCTAAGGTAGTCCAATCACTGGCTCCTATGTAATCATCTGTTGTAGATATATGTAATTGACATGGCCAAAATGCTCATGCCAAATCTTTCTCACTATGTCTGCATGAGGAACAAGAGAACATATGTAGAATTAGAGCTCTCAAAACCATCAAACCTATATAAGTGAGTCTCTCAATCAACACTGTCTATAGAAACAACCAAGTTAGGATTATGGAGGTCTCATAATAACCACATCATGTGGGGAGAACTCAACTATTTTACTAGAGCTAGAATGACAAATCTGATAAACAAACATGAGGCTTATAGAAATGATAGCAACCAAAATAACATCTTGTAGAGAGTTACCATCCAATGCAACATTTTTAGAACATGTAGCTAAAAGTGTGTTGATTCACCAAGTACAATTTTTAAAGTAGTACTTTGAGAAAGTGAAGTAACTAGATCAGGTGAGTGTGACATATGGTGCAAAGCACCAGAATCAATAATCCAAGTAGCAGAAGAAGACAAAGCCCATGTAGAAAGAGCATGTTCTTTCCTTGAAGGAGGGGGTGGTGGTTTTAGATAAGTAATACTATGTTATTGCAAGGCCTCCTCTAAAGCCTCAAGACATTTCCAACACCTAGAAACTGGATGCCCTTCCTTGCCATGAAAACTATAAGGATCACCTATAATCTTCTTAGTCTTAGAGGAAAACTCACCAAACTTAGAAGGTTTAACCTTTGGGGTATATTTCTGTGTATCTGATCTAGGAGGTTTAATATGCCAACTACAATTTTTAAAGTAGTACTCTGAGAAAGTGAAGTAACCAAATCAGGTGAGTGTGACATATGGTGCGAACCACCAAAATCAATAATCCAAGTAGCAGGAGAAGACAAAGCTTGTGTAGAAAGAGCATGTCCTTTCCTTGAAGGAGGGGGTGGCAGTTTTAGATAAGCAATACTATGTTATTGCATGGCCTCCTTTAAAGCCTCAAGACATTTCCAACACCTAGAAACTAGACGCCCTTCCTTGCCATGAAAACTGCAAGGATCACCTATAATCTTCTTAGTCTTGGAGGAAAATTCACCAGACTTAGAAGGTTTAACCTTCAGGGTATATTTTTGTGTACGTGATCTAGGAGGTTTAATATGCTAATTAATTTTTTTGTGGTGACTTAGAAGTTTTACCCCAAAATTTTGATATTAGAATAGGGGTTTTTGGGCATTGCAGCTTAATAGTGAGGTTTGTTTGAGCTCAAAGTGCTCCAAAAAAACTTAGGAGAAAATATAACATATCCATATATACACATATCCTCTGATCATCTTCATTTATAACCATAAGTACTATCCATAGTATTTAAAGTTTAGAGTATAAAACCATAAGTATAATAGTATAAAAGTTTATATAGAAGTTTTTTTTGTTAGTGTTTATTTAAAAGGTCTTTAAGTAAATAGCAACAAAAACCCTTAAACTAACATCAAACCTAGGAACAAAATAGGCCATCAATTGACCTCATTAACCATTGCCAATCAAAATTCAAAATGTGTGCAACAATTTTTTAAATCTCATTCGCTGTCCACATCCTCTGCATTATTATCTAACATATCTTCTCCTATTAGTCAAGAATTAGTTTTTCCTAAACTTCTTTGTGCTAAGGATATTACTAGACCTAAATTAAAATGAAACATAATAGAAAACTTATTAATCTTCCACTTCGCATGTATCACCACTATCATGATCTCTCTACTAATGATTTTCAAGCTTTATATTACAAAAAAATAATAATTCATTGATAATGAGGTTATTTACATAACTAATTACATAACTTCTATGCCAATCCTTATTTATCTAAATTATATCTAAGTCCCTATTATGTTTCTCCATGCCATGTAACATTGTTAGCCTATATCTTGGGGGATCATTGCCATGCATGGTCTACTTTATGAGTATCATAATAAGTTCTCTTTTTTCTTGTTCATATACTTGGAGGGAAAGATAACCATATATATCTTTCTATTTATCTTGGGGTTCCACTATTTCTATTGATTAAGTGTTATTCGTTTATCGTGTGGCATCCTAACATACACATTTGCAATTGGGTTTCCATGGTAGATAAGTCATTTACCTTCAAGCCTCAAATAGTGTTTTATCCTTCAGAAGGGTACTTTTTTGACATCTATAATGGTATCTCATTGCATTCTTCCCTTCTATGGCCTCATAGCAATCGACCTATTTGGCTTGGATTGGTAGTTGCTTGTAGATACTATCTTGATGTTGAAATTTTGTTATCCTTGTTCATAACCTCCTTAAGATTCCAAAATAATCACTTATTTTTCTATCTTAAGAGGGGCATACATAACCTCCTTTTTGCACAATACTTTTTTCATTTAAAGTGTGACATATAGACTACACTAGCATAACACAACTTGCTAGGGCCAATTAATATTGCCTTTTACATATTTTATATTGGTTGACTAGCCTAACACAGATTGCTAGACCATTCAACCTATCTTGACATATACACCAATTATCATCATGATATAAGAGTACTATATTGTGGTGGTGTACACATGCAAAGCTGTCAAAATACACAAAATTTTGTAGGATTGACTACTAGGCATACAACTATGGTAGACTATATATTTGATCGTATCTTTTGTTTTTATGGGATTGACTATTAGACAATAAGGAACAGAAAAATTATTGTGCATGTTAACCCCCACTCTCTCTCTCCAATAGTATCTTCTTTATTATAAATATGGAATTGGCAAAGACTTAAGTTTGTTGGGAGCTTGGTATATTCTATATCTCCTTAGCCATGATACGATTATCTCTTTCTCTTGATCTACTTTACCACAAGAATTAGTTAGGTTCAAAATCTTGCTAAAGTGGGGGTTGAATGTAGCATCTTAAAATAGAATCAGCCATCACTTAAGACCTTTTAACTCCCACCCTTAGTGATTTTATGGTCCATGGATGCATTTGTGTTCAATCGACTATTTTTCTCACTTTGTTTTTTTTTTCCCAGTTCTTTTTGCACCATCTCTGAGACCCCAGAACTGTCCCTCCTCAAGATAAGTTTAAGGATTCAGTATTGAGACCTATTTTGTTTTAGGTGTTTGATTTGTTTCTCCCAATGCTCCAATCGACCCTCTTTTTTTGCATTAAAAAATGACTATTTAGAGGATGATTGAGCATTTCATTTTCACACACACACACACACACACACACACACACACACACACACACACACACACACACACACACACACACACACACACACACACACACACACACACACACACACACACACACACACACACAAGGAGACCACTAAAGGAATACATCAAGTTCTCAAGAATTTGTTGAGTTGCACTTCAAGATCTAATGATTCACTATAAGCATTTCCTCTTCAAGATCTAGTGTTTCATTACTAGCCATCATGAGAGGAGATCTACACCATTTTGACGATCTTCTTCTTCCTTTGTGTGTATCTACATCCTTGGATCCATGATTTGGTATTTGATTAGATCCATTGCATTTGTAGATATTTCCTACATTTCTCATTGAAAACTTGTAAACTACAATATCTAACATTGCAAAATTCTTCTTAATAAGGATTGTATAAAGTGAGGTAAATTATATACAGTTTATCTTGCTTCCTTACATTATTTGCATTTTATTTCATTTCAAGGTTAATTCCTCACCTAGGGCTTGAACAAGGCAAGCCCTCCCACAACAAACAAACCATTTTTCCCTTGCATAGAAGTTTTGAAAGCAGGTTCTCAAGACAAACCTGGATACCCTTTGCAGATAGGTTTTGAATCCATAGGATTTTGGGATCTAGGTACAGGTCAACCATGTCAACCTATACCTAGAAAGTTGACATATACTAGTATGGGTCATGTAAGTTGACTTGTACCTAGGCAACATCAAAGACCAACCCAATTCAATTTTTCAAGTTTTCCTGGTGGATAACATAGGGCCGTTTCAATTTTAGGGAATTTTAGGTGGTAGAAAATCAACATTATTCTCCCTCTATCTATTTTCCTCTCTTATGATATGCATTTTTCCATAATTCTTACCTTGATTTTTTAGATCCGATCTCTCATGTGCTTAGTTACCATTTATGCTTCTTGAAAACTTTATCAATGTCATCAATTCAATCTAACTAATTTACCTTCTAATTAGAAATCTAAAGTGAATGAACACTACATGAAAGAGGACTTGTTTGGGTATTTCCTTGATATAATTTGAGTTTTAGGATGAGCATCCTTTCATCACACTTGGGTTGTGTAAGTCTAACTTGATTTATATTAAGAGTTATGTTTGGAAGCCCCTTTTTCTCTTATATTAAATGGCTTAGGGTGAATATGTTTAACTAATAAAACCATCTCATCTAGTTAAAATTAATAATTTGATTGATTTTATTTCCCCCCTAAATACTTGCTAAAAAATTATATTACATCAAACTAGAGATAAATCTACACACTTCACTTTAAAACAAAAAAAAAACATACATTTGGTCAAATTATGCTTGTCATACATAAGAGCTTTTAAAAACAACAATTATACCTAAAAATTTACTCTGCTTGAAGGATTTGTGAGTTGGATGAGTAAGAGGCAACCCATGGTTTCTTTATCCACTACTAAAACAAAGTATATGATTTCTATCCATGCTTCTAAGGAGGTAATGTGGTTATAAATATTATGTGCAAGTATTGGTTTTGATTGCAAAATGAATTAGATTGATTGTGATGGCTATAGTGAAATTTAGTTGGACAAACATCAACTGTATCATGCCCAAATTATGTATGTGAATGTTTAATACCATTTTATTTGTGAAATGATTGCTAATGGACAAATTGAGTTGAAGGGAATTGACACTAAGGTGAATAGTGTAGATTATCTCACCAAACTAGTGAGCATAAATACATTTACTTGGAGTAGAGAGAACAAAGGCCTTATTTTTTTGTTCCTAGTTATTTCAGTGATGTTAATTTCATTGGCTCTTTTAAGATATTTGACAAATGAGAGAATGTTGAGAATTAAAGTGTCTCAATCTCAGTGAGTCTGAATTTATTTATTTATTATTATTTTGTATTTCCCATGTTTATTTGATATTTATGCTATTAAATATTTGTGCTCCATCTAAAAGGGGTGTGATATTTTGAGTTAGCACTTTTGCCACATGTTAGTGCCTCGAAAACCAAGTAATACTAGTTGTCAAAAGATGCCCATTAACTAGTCTAACATAGAAAACCTATTTTTAAGGACGTTGTGATAGATTTTACGACCCCTATAGTGGACACATAATTTTGGATGCAATAATCAACTATGACACATCTAAGATAATCTTTGCATAAGGTATCCTTGGTATATGATGCATGTAAGAGTATCTCTTAGTTTTAGACGATCCTTATGACAACTTCTACAATGATATAATGTCATGTGATGTACTATAAGGTTGTATGGATTTTTAGCATGATATTTTAGAACCTTTCTTTGACCCATGCTAACATTTTATGGTGGTATTCCAAGCCCCACGAGTCTACATATTGAGGGGTTCAGATAAAGACACCATGTGGTCTTTTATAGGTACACAAATGTTGCTAGATTCAATACAAGATTGAAGAAAATATATGTACATCTTTAAAGAATAATACATAATTTTGCTCTTTTAGTTTTTATTTGAAAGAGTTTCCTCCATGCAAATCCATGTGCCATGCATATGATTTTTGAGATGTGTTATTTCTTTGGATTTTAAATAAATTTGCCATTAATTTCTACAAGATTATATTTCAAATTCGCAAGTTATATCATATTTTCATGTTGCAGTGGTTACCTACATTTTCAATACAACCACTGTAGATAATTTAAAGAAAAGATGCATACATAGGTGGTATATTAAGAAAGGTTGGAAATTTTTTAAAAGTATTCTTTGTTTGTCCTTTGCAACTCCTCGTGGATAGCTAGATGATAATAATAATCACTACTAGGAAGCCTTGAAAAGTAATTTGCAAAAATAAACCATGACCCTCAAAGTGAAATTCAAATGGTTTACAAACATAAGGAGCTTGTGACCTTTTATAAGGACCTTGCTTTATGTATAGATATCTTAAGGACAATCTTATTTGATAATAATTTTCTTTTTTTCTTTTTGTCTATCTATTCTTCCTTTTCTATCTTAGGAGATTATAATTATCTTGAGCAATATTCTTGTTCAAAGCTAGGTGTTAAGAATTTGGTTTGAAAGAATGAAAGAGTAAGTGAGACTGAGAAGGTGAAAGTGGACAATTGTCTATATTCATGCATAATCATGAGCTTAAGACTTTGATTAGCTACTTTAATTTGAAAAATGAATAATAGATAAAATAGTAATTATTATTAATAATAAATAAATTTATTATTATTCTTCAACATATAAAACATGAACAAAACATGAAAATCTATTTTTTTCCCTATCCTTCCAATATTATCATCTTGACTATTATAAATAATTTGTTTATCTTAAAAAATACCATTCTTAATTTTGTTTTGAAATTTATTATAATTGAAGAAAAACTTAAAGAACCTTAAGAAAGACTTCATCATGAAATAGTAAATCCTTAAAATGCCCGGCGAAGACCTAAAACGACCATTACACACACACATTGTCTGTGCGAAAAAAGTCCTTTTCCTGATATACGAATATCTGTACCGTGGCTTTGTCCGGGGCGAACAAATGAAATAGCCATCGGAAGCAGCGGCCAGAAAGGAAGAGAAGAGAGCGTTGTAACTGGCCAAGGGTAATGGCAGCCCCAATGAGATCGGTGGTAACGGTGGGAAGCTCGCTGACGGTAGAAGAGGCCAAGAAGCGCGCCTTAGATCTTTATAGGCAGGCGTGCCGTGCCCTTCCTCAAATAATGGAAATATACAACCTTTCTGAGATCATCACCACTTCCGAATTACGCTCAGCTATCTCATCCCAGTTCCGCAAGCATGCTGGTGTGACCAATCCGAAGGTATTCGATCTAACCCTTCCCTTCATTTAATTTCGTACAATACACCAATTCCCTGCGCACGCGTTGCTTTCTTGTAGGATGTAGCCTAAATTCAGATGTTTTCCTGCACTGTGTGCAATTGTAGCGCCTGGAACCTAAGCTGTTGCCCTATGTTTGCAACAGTCCCGTGAGGGAGGCTAGCAATGTGGAGTGTTTTTCCAGCATGAGCAAGCTATTTAAATGTATTTTACTTCGCAGCCAAGTCAGTTGCTTTTACCAGATGAGATCCCTCTCTGGAGTTATGTGTAGCCCGTGGCAAGGTTTGGTTTATTCTCAAACTTAGTTATGAGATCGAAACCCAGAGGTACAAAATTAGAACAATAAATAATCTTAATGGGAAGAGGTACAAAATTAGAACGATAAATAATGTGAATGGGAAGAGATGCATGTTGGCAGTGGGCCAGCTATCTCAAAGGGTTCGTGATACATCTTAACCACCTCCTGTGGCTCTCTAAGACTATTGGTTGTATTTAGCATTGATTCATCAAATTTCTTTACAATAGAGCTGGTCACATGTTGGAATGGAGGCCGCAGCAAGTGATACTAGGAGGGGGATTGTTGGCAGTGGGCCAGCATCCTTTGTGAGGTTCGTGACATGATTTATCTGCCTTCTGTGGTTCTATAAGACTATGGTCGTATCTGGCATTGACAAGCCGTGCATGTGAAATAGTATGCCAAATTTTATTTCCCTGGACTTGGCCCTGGCCTCAGGATTAATATTTATTTTCTAACTTTTGACATTTGCATCTCTAGTTTTTTACACTAAGACCTAGTTTGGAAGTAAATCCAACTTTGCCAGTTCACCTACAGTTAAAGCACATGATAGAAAAGTTTTTGTTCTTACCTTTTGTCGGCTGCTTTAGACGGTCAGTTTGGGGCTAAGGAAGGCTTACAATGGCAGATTGGGGTATAGTGTAGCTGCAGATGCCTACACTCACAACTTTCAAATGTGAAAGCAACCTCAGGAGAAGACTGTTTCCTTCCTAAACTAAAGAGTAAATTAATGAATTGAAGGAAAAGGGATGAGAGGAAGCATAGGCTTCAGATAGACGGACAAAACTAAAGCAATGCAATAAAATGCTGGTGGAGGTGTGCCAAAGAAAGAGGTCAGCTAACCCTCCCTTTAATACACAAATGGTCCTTCTCCATGAATATGCAAATGTCTGTAGCAGGACTGCCACAACTTACATTATGCAGACCTATCAATGTGTAAAACAGTAATAATTGACATCTATGGCTAGTGGATATAGAATGCAAAAAGACGATTCACTTCTGTGTGGGGTCATAAGCAAATGCACCAAACATGCAAAAATTGGATTGGTGGCGCCATTCAAGATGATATATGAGAAACAAAAGCTAAAACCAATAAATGAACAGTTAGTTTTAAATTTTATAACAGGATCCAACAACAAGAACACTAAAATTGTAAAGATAGCCAAAAGATCTTTACAAAGAGGAAAAAGTCTGTATACAGAGATTACAAAGCTGAAGCAATCAGAGCCATCTATCCAAGTGATTAAATTGATTTGCATGCTGGACATCAATGAAAGATATCTCCTCCTTTAGGGTCTTTACATCATACTTCTCCAAAAGGGTGGAGGAATTTTAAAATTAAATATTTAAAATAAGAAGCCACAACAAATGATACAGAACTTTAAAGGATATTAATAAAATAAGGGATTTTATTAAATTTTGAAATAGTCTTTTTATATTGCTTAGTTTTTATACTTTATATTAGGTGTTGCGATTAAGCCAAACCTTTTTGAACAACAAATATTATACAGATGACGAATGGCAAGGTAGATAGAGCTCACAAGGGATGATATCCTTGATAATAAATTATAATACCACATTGTCTCTTTTCCTTGAAGTTTATAGAGGCGAGGCAAGAGACAAACAAATTGTTTGGGGAATTGCATAATGTTTGCAAGTCGGTGAATACTTGCGGAGTTTGCAAACTATGTGTCAGACTACACCATATCAAATTGTAATACAAATTCTTCTTTTATATGAAAATATTTCATCGTGGGAATCCATAGAAGATTCCACCCTATCAAATCTCTGTTTTGTGGTGTGATCTACAAATTAGTGGATACTGCTTTTATGTCAAGCATAGTGGTGCAGTTAACCCTCAGAAAATATAAAAAGATGCTCAAACATAAACATTCTAAGTCATGGAATGTTCTATCGATATTTAAAAAGACAAAGGTAGGTCTCAATTAATAAAAAATTCTAATCTAAATACCTTATGTACGAAGAGATAAATTGGTAATTTCGAAGAGGTTAATTCTGAGCCATTAGCTCAAAGTATATTTGTTAACCTATGTGAATTAGATTAGCTCTTGTTACATTCCCACCCTTTATTTATGTGCAATATTCTGGAATAGTATTATATCTTTCATTTTGACAGAATTTGCAGGTTATTTCGTTGGCCAATGGTTTAATTCAGTTTTTTCATTTTTCGAAGAGTTTATTTAATTGGGTTGTTTCAAAAGGACATCCTTGCATTTTAAGAAATACCTTTCAATCTATTATCTTGTTTGGTAATGCCAACTAAGTTTAATAATAAATATCAAAAGGTTGGTCATAGGCCAACTGATTTCAGGTCATGTCTCCATCATATATTTCTAGAGTAGTAAGTTCCTCGAATCAGGCAGGTCTTATTATTTATTTTTACAATTGTATAGCACCAACATTTAAGGTTGCCTAATTCTTGACCATCTTATCAAACATAATTTTTATACTTAATTGGGTTATTTCAAAAGGACATCCTTGCATTTTAAGAAATATGTCATGTCCCCAATTTTTGGTGACAGTTCGATTTAATTAATTTAATTAATGGTTGTCCAAGGACGACTAATTAATTATTTTAATTAAATAAATAGTTATTAAAAGATAACTTTATATTTAATAAAGTGACTTGGATTATAAAAATATTTAATAAAGTCACTTGAGGGATAAGATCAAAAATGTTCTAGAAGTCTCTGGAGAGGATGGAGAGAAAAGAATAAATAGGCACCCCGGGGCTCCATTCGAATCAGGCAGTTGTTTATCTCTCTTTCGATTTCAGATTGTGATTCAATCACAGGTGCATTGTGGAACCTAGGGTTTTCGCAATTGTCACAGTTGGCCATTGAGAACGATAACTCTCAATAGGTACGCAATTTTGAGGGTGTGAAATATCATTTGAATTATTGCAGATTGGAGGTGACATTTCAGTCATTTCATCAGGGACAAATCTGTGGCCTAAGGCCAAATCTTGCGATTCATTGATCATTGGAGGTTTAGTTAGGAAGGAATTAACTTATTCCTTATCAGGAATTAATTGGAGAGAGTCGAAGGGAAGCTGGAAGCACATTTGTGATCATAAATTATAAAATATTCATTATCAGGATTGAGGGCCGAATGGAGGAGTTGGTATTGTGATAAGTTTCATAAGGAGTTCGAAGAGTAAGGGACATCTTCTAACAGCGCTGCCGAATACCATTGAGGTCATTTCAAGGAGCATGGAAGATTAGTTAAGGAGTTCGTGGGTCACCATCCAGCACCTCTGTATATTGATCAAGCCAGATTTCATTCACCTTGGACAGTCGGTGATGCCTATTACCGTGAGCTGTCTACCAATCAAGATGATTGACTTTAAGGAAACATGGCCGGTAAGTATCGAAAGGTGGAGCGTTTGCAAGTGCCAGAACTGACTTCCGCCTAAGATTGAAGAGGAACACGCAGAGGAGATCGAAACAGGAGAGCATTATAATCTGCGGTTTAGATAATACCAACAACGAGCATGTTATAGGAGATAATTGCCAAGTGCGGGTTTCATTATTGATGGCAAGGTTTTTGTTGTTCCAGAAAGTGTAAGCACACCAAATGTTCCTTATGGGAATTCATTCAGAGTAGAATTGTTTTTCTGCATTACACCCAGGTCCTGAGTTACCTTCAGGGGAAGAGACTTCCCATCTTTCCATTTCATGGAGAGTCAATTTCCTTCAGAGTACGATAACAAGAAGTATGATTGAAAGTGGAATGAGACAAGGACTAAAGGATAGCTTCCTGCGGCATGCCCAGTTGCTTTCCCAGACTGTTTCTCCTCTGGATTCAGCATTGCTATCCGAGGAAACACTGCAACTCCCAGTTTTTCTTCTGCACGATCTTTATCCACTTTCGCGTTAGGATCAACGGGTTCTATTAAGCCAGGAATTTCAACATCAGCGGTTCCATTTGGGTCGAGGTTTATGACTTTACCTGGCTCGGTCCGGGGCGAGGCTACTGTTGCTGAGGTGGAAACAAACCGAAGGGCCAGTTGAAAAATATGAATATCAAGCAGAGCTCACATTCAACCAAGGAGGGATCACCAACTTAAGGGAACCGTGGCTAAAGATACAAACAAAATCAGGTTCTCAATAGATCATTAGAATCAATTAAATTAACAGGCATTGTTACTCTTCCTGTATTACCCGTAGGGTAACTTGTTATTGATACTTGGGTCTGTAATCATTGCACTACTACGAAGAGTTTAATATTATTGGTGTTCCAGTTATCATGGCATCCCTTGTATAACCATCTTTATTGCAAGTAGTTCTAGAGACAAATTCATTCTAGCAGTATTAAGTTGATTGCTAATTGTTTGACGAAATGTCAAACTCTTGAAGTTTTAAAATTTTTAGTGCTTAAAGAGTCAATCATCCTGTCGGGGATATTTCAGTGGTATCAGAGCGGTTTTCTTGCCATCCTGTGGGGTGAGAACTGACTTACATGAGTGATCAGCACTCTACTTCAACCAAGATGTACAGGTACAGCACAAAGTCTCCAAGGACACAATCTCGGACAAGTAATAGACACAGTATTCAGAGTTGAAATTGTGGAAAGGAGGACTATTCAGACATTCAGGATGAGCTCAGAAAAATCAGACATAACATGTCTGAACTGTTGGTTAAGCACCATCGTATGATTGACAGGCTGTCCGTCCCAGCTAAGGTGAATAAATCAACTAGATTTCGTTTTGTCAAATCTTCTCACAAAGCGTTGACTGATACAATGAGAGATGTTACTAGGAACCTTAATGAGGAATTCGAGGAACAAGTGTGCAACCGGTCAGAGGCTTCAGTTCGGTCACAGGAAGAAGTGGTGAAGGATATTACGCTGATGGATAGTAACTGTCAACTTGATACTTCAATTAAGACAGTTGTATACAGGTTTCCCAAGGGTGATGTCTCAGATACTAAAGGTGGTTTGGTTCCGACAGTCAATGATTACAGTGAAGTGAGTTCAGATGATGATGAAGATGTCATTGTGCATGATAATGAGATACCTGGTGGAAATGAGCAGACATCGAGCATTTATGATTTTGCTGACAGAGAATACCAGGCTCAGTTAGATGCTTCGTCACATGAGGATGAAATTGGTGGTACTTCACATGATTGGTCCAGCCAGCTGAAGGTGAGCGAAGATAGTGTTGTGACTTCTTTATCTCATCATGACAGGATGCGGGAGATGATAGAAGAGCACATCCGGATGATTCAGTTACAGGATAGACAAAAAAAAGTCCAGGCAAAGTTCTCTTGTGTTGACCTACAGGGGATAGGAGAGGGAATGGGAACGATGAAGTCGAGTTATCTACATCTTCTATCAGATCGTGACCATCTTCTTAGACTTGTCAGAGACTACTCAGATGCCTTGAGAAGGAAGGAGGAAATTGACAAGGTTTCTCGCGAGCTTGAGGACACTCGAGCAACTTTGGCTTTACAGGACGAGGAAAGACATGGGAATGAGCATGGCATGGAGCTAAGCTTAGTTTCATCTGGCACGTCTGACACTCAGCTTCCTACATTTGATGGGTCATATTTGGTTGCTGATAATGTTACGCATTCATCTAGCATTCACATCCAGGATACAAGGACAAGGTCAGACAGGTTCGTAGAGCCAGTTGGTCACATTATTCAGGTAAGAAGTTTGCTTAAGTTACCGGCTGTCCCTTGTTCACAGATATGGACTCGAGAATGTTTCAGCAGTGTTTGGGATTCAGTTAACCAAAGAACTTTAACACTTTATGGTAGCCATAATTGTTTGAGTACTATCATGGATTTGATTAGCAGAATACACGGTGTTGTCTTTCCTTGTGCTAGCAGTTTGTCCGATGTTGGTATTAGTTTTTATACACTGGTGTTAGGTTTGGTTCATATATGCAGACGACCATTCTTGCTGAAGGGTGTTGAAGATTTTTCATATTTGCAATCATGTACAGATGAGTCCCAGGATTGTTTTGACCTTGGGGAGGATGAAATGGACAGTTTTGAAGACATAGCTTCTTTGACAGTTTCTTTAGTTACAGAAGAGCTTGATAGCAGAACTACAGATTTTGATACTCTGGATGTTGATATGAGTTTTGGAGTTGATTCGCAAAATATGGGTGGTAATAATCCAAAGACCAGTATCTTTAAAGATACTCCTTTAGACAATGCGTCAGAGGGAGTTTATAAAAGACAGTCTAGCCAGAGCCATCATGTGACTAGCCAATTGAAAGTTAGTGAGCGAGACATTGCTATCGCTTGTGAGCATTTTGATACTGCTCGTCAGTTGTTGGCTGTTACTGGTTGGGGTTCTTCTATGACAGATGAGTCCAGCGGTGGTTACTTTTCTTTGGCAGAGATTCATGCCTTGCATGAAGCTGTTCGAATTTTGAATCAGGATTATTTACGATTGGTAGCCGACCGTGGTCACTTGGTTGAGTGGGGGAGTACAGCATATGAGGCACTCTTGGATCGTGAAGAGGAGGTGAGTGAGCTTTCCCAAGAGCTCATAGCGACTTCTGAGGCGTTAGAGGACACACAGCGAGATCTACAGAAGTCGCAGTTTCAGTTGAAGGAGGTGACCGTGGAGTTGGAGCATTTGCGGTCAAAACCAACCCCAGACCCAGTTCATTTGACTACTGAGGTGGATGATGGTAAGTACACTTCCGCAGTTACTACTAAGGAGCATATTGTTGAGGCTGACACACATATTCAGGATTTGGTAGTAGCTGGTTCTAATGAGTTCGGGATACCGGTAGAGTCAAGTTTCCAGATTGATTCTTCTCAGATAGAGGATAGTGTGGTACAGTTGAGTATGCCACCCTTACAGGAGGACCAGTTGTGGTGTAAAGGGGAGTATGTTAATGTTTCCTCATATAATTTTTACTGCACTGAACCGTTCATGAAGTATTTGTTGGATAGCGCATGTGTTCAGTTAGACTCGCATAAGCTGACAGAAGGTGTTCTCATCCAAGATACTAGTGTTATTTGCAGATTGGTTGAGAAGATTATAGGGGTCCTTTCTACTATGCTACCTCACAAGGATCTCGAGGAGGGGTTTGTTGAGCAGAGTGCACAGGGACCTATCCGACCTACAGTCACTCGGAGTCAGAAAATGGAGCCATCTGTTGATTCCCAGTTCAGTGATGATGAGCCAGCAGCAGAGTTTGGAGGTTCTTACCGGCATTATACGGTAGGGTACGCTCATCATTGTTCTTTTGACACAGAGATAGAAGATTTTATTTCACGCAGATGTAGATTGGCTCCAGTTTCTTACCATCCATTAGGGGATAGATTGGCACCATCTTTTGAAAATAAAACTGGTAGTAGCAAGTTACTCGGCCTGCAGCATCGACACACTCGGAGCAGTTTTTCAGAGATTGAATTTGATGGCAGTAATTCAGGTACCTATAGCTGTTGTCATATCTACAGTGCAGTTGGGTGCAAGTGTCATTCTGACGGGGGCTTGAGTTTTGATAGAGTTGATGTTTCAGTTGGCTTGAGTTCCGCAGAATGGTTTCTTCTACTGACATCTACAGTTGGTTTACAAATGATTTCATCAGAGTTGTCAGTTGTTTGGATGTTGAGTACAGTTTCTCAGCTACTGGTATTGATGTTTTCTCCACGGGAGTATGATGAGGATTGGGATGATACACAGATTTACATTTGGGATCCAGGAAGACTGATTGGTTCATGGTTCAGCCATTGCTTGGGGACAAGCAATTTCAGGAAGGGCGGACTGTCATGTCCCCAATTTTTGGTGACAGTTCGATTTAATTAATTTAATTAATGGTTGTCCAAGGACGACTAATTAATTATTTTAATTAAATAAATAGTTATTAAAAGATAACTTTATATTTAATAAAGTGACTTGGATTATAAAAATATTTAATAAAGTCACTTGAGGGATAAGATCAAAAATGTTCTAGAAGTCTCTGGAGAGGATGGAGAGAAAAGAATAAATAGGCACCCCGGGGCTCCATTCGAATCAGGCAGTTGTTTATCTCTCTTTCGATTTCAGATTGTGATTCAATCACAGGTGCATTGTGGAACCTAGGGTTTTCGCAATTGTCACAGTTGGCCATTGAGAACGATAACTCTCAATAGGTACGCAATTTTGAGGGTGTGAAATATCATCTGAATTATTGCAGATTGGAGGTGACATTTCAGTCATTTCATCAGGGACAAATCTGTGGCCTAAGGCCAAATCTTGCGATTCATTGATCATTGGAGGTTTAGTTAGGAAGGAATTAACTTATTCCTTATCAGGAATTAACTGGAGAGAGTCGAAGGGAAGCTGGAAGCACATTTGTGATCATAAATTATAAAATATTCATTATCAGGATTGAGGGCCGAATGGAGGAGTTGGTATTGTGATAAGTTTCATAAGGAGTTCGAAGAGTAAGGGACATCTTCTAACAGCGCTGCCGAATACCATTGAGGTCATTTCAAGGAGCATGGAATATTAGTTAAGGAGTTCGTGGGTCACCATCCAGCACCTCTGTATATTGATCAAGCCAGATTTCATTCACCTTGGACAGTCGGTGATGCCTATTACCGTGAGCTGTCTACCAATCAAGATGATTGACTTCAAGGAAACATGGCCGGTAAGTATCGAAAGGTGGAGCGTTTGCAAGTGCCAGAACTGACTTCCGCCTAAGATTGACGAGGAACACGCAGAGGAGATCGAAATAGGAGAGCATTATAATCTGCAGTTTAGATAATACCAACAACGAGCATGTTATAGGAGATAATTGCCAAGTGCGGGTTTCATTATTGATGGCAAGGTTTTTGTTGTTCCAGAAAGTGTAAGCACACCAAATGTTCCTTATGGGAATTCATTCAGAGTAGAATTGTTTTTCTGCATTACACCCAGGTCCTGAGTTACCTTCAGGGGAAGAGACTTCCCATCTTTCCATTTCATGGAGAGTCAATTTCCTTCAGAGTACGATAATAAGAAGTATGATTGAAAGTGGAACGAGACAAGGACTAAAGGATAGCTTCCTGCGGCATGCCCAGTTGCTTTCCCAGACTGTTTCTCCTCTGGATTCAGCATTGCTATCCGAGGAAACACTGCAACTCCCAGTTTTTCTTCTGCACGATCTTTATCCACTTTCGCGTTAGGATCAACGGGTTCTATTAAGCCAGGAATTTCAACATCAGCGGTTCCATTTGGGTCGAGGTTTATGACTTTACCTGGCTCGGTCCGGGGCGAGGCTACTGTTGCTGAGGTGGAAACAAATCGAAGGGCCAGTTGAAAAATATGAATATCAAGCAGAGCTCACATTCAACCAAGGAGGGATCACCAACTTAAGGGAACCGTGGCTAAAGATACAAACAAAATCAGGTTCTCAATAGATCATTAGAATCAATTAAATTAACAGGCATTGTTACTCTTCCTGTATTACCCGTAGGGTAACTTGTTATTGATACTTGGGTCTGTAATCATTGCACTACTACGAAGAGTTTAATATTATTGGTGTTCCAGTTATCATGGCATCCCTTGTATAACCATCTTTATTGCAAGTAGTTCCAGAGACAAATTCATTCCAGCAGTATTAAGTTGATTGCTAATTGTTTGACGAAATGTCAAACTCTTGAAGTTTTAAAATTTTTAGTGCTTAAAGAGTCAATCATCCTGTCGGGGATATTTCAAAATACCTTTCAATCTATTATCTTGTTTGGTAATGCCAACTAAGTTTAATAATAAATATCAAAAGGTTGGTCATAGGCCAACTGATTTCCGGTCATGTCTCCATCATATATTTCTAGAGTAGTAACTGCCTTGAGTTAGGCAGGTCTTATATTTATTTTTACAAATGTATGGCACCAACATTTAAGGTTGCTTAATTCTTGACCATCTTATCAAACATAATTTTTATACTTAATGAACTGTTGCTATCTTGAGTAGCTTCTTCGTGATGTTTTCCATATCGTCTAGGACAATCAAGAAGGCACCATTATGGTTAGTTGAAATACAGGGAAAGCTCTTCCCGTGGCAGCGGGCCAGCGTCCCTCGTAGGATTCATGACATGACTTAACCTCCTCTTATGGTTCTATAAGACCATTGGTTGTATTGGGCATTGACAGGTCAATCTTTTGGTGCAACGACAACCTTGGCCTTTCTAACAATTGGTATTAGAGCTTTGTCACGGGTTCAAATCTTGCAAGCTGTGACGAGTTATGCTGGGAGGGGGATTGTTGGCAGTGAGCCAGCGTCCCTCGTAGGATTCACGACATGGCTTAGCTGCCTCTTGTGGTTCTATAAGACTATTGGTTGTATTGGGCATTCACAGGTCGATCTTTTGGTGCAATGGAAACCCTGACCTTTCTAACATTTCCAACTGCATTGGCCAATAGAATGCTACTTTGTAATCTTACTCAGTTGGAGGCACAAGCTTGTCTCTTGTTTTTTCAAGCTCTCACTTAAGGGGAATGAGTTTACCACTTTGAGCTTACCTCATTATAAGATCACTGCAAAGAATCTGGGTTTACTTGGGTTTTCCTTTTTAGACTTACGAGACAAATCAACTATTGTGTTCAAATCTATAATAGGGTATTTAGATTAGAATTTTTTATTAATTGAGACTTGCTTCATCTTTTTAAATATCGATAGAACATTCCATGAGCAGGAGATTGTTTAGAGAAAACTTTGAATGTTTATGTTTGAGCTTCTTTTTATATTTTCTGAGGGTTAATTGCACCACTATGCTTGACATAAAAGCAATATCCACTAATTTGTAGGAGATCACACCACAAAATAGAGATTTGATAGGGTGGAATCTTCTATGGATTCCCACGATGAAATATTTTCATATAAAAGAAGAATTTGTATTACAATTTGATATGGTGTAGTCTGACACATAGTTTGCAAACTCTGCAAGTATTCATCAAGTTGCAAAGTACTCTCAATTTTTTTGGCTGGGCGAGTACTCACAATTTTAACTCGCGTATTTTTATAGATGTAAAAAAATGTAGGTAAAAATGTCATATTTTCACATTTTGTTAATGCTATAAAACTATGCATTTTCTCTATTGTGATGTCAATTTCTAATCTAATACATTTCTAAATTAATTTTGTAAAAAATATGTTTCTTTCAGAGATTGCTTCCTGAGTGATCTCCGAGTTTGAGTCTGTAAACTATGGTTTGACAAATGTCATTTATAGATAGAACTTGAATTAATCACATGAAAAATCATTTGGTCACTCAAGAACCTAAATTCTTGACCCATATCAATATTTAATATAAAGGAAGGGAATACATAGGTTAGATAAGAGAAATTTGTATCAACTTTGGCATCCTTACTAAATCACGACTTAGGGGGCTTGGAGGAATATGGTATTCACTCATCGACTTCTCCCATGGAAGAGGAAGTTATTCACCATTCCTTCAATGACAACTTTAGAAAAATCTCATGGCTTCTCACGAAATGCGAATCCATTTGTCTATCATGAATGTTATGTCAAATGAAGTGCACTTGGACACTAAATGCAACATTCTTCTCCCCTTGACTGGATTACAAGCAATTGCAGTAGTACCTGACTGCCATTGTACAACATAGCTGGCAAACCATATGGAAGACATAGCTCCATCTAAATTTCTATGATGCAACTTGCAAGCAATCTTTTGTGCTGCATTAACTTCTCCTCCATGCTTAGTGATAGTGGTCAGTAGAGAAATGCTCCTGTTGCTTGCGAGCCTAGACATAATCATTGAAACTCAAATTAATGATTATGTGAACTAGATTTTTCTGATCAATTCTTCCAGTTACTTTATGTGAGAAGCAAGATAGCTCTAAAAGGTGGTAAAGGCATCATAAAGGTATGTGTGAAAGTTATGTTATATATTCAAAGTTTTCTTTATATTATTATATGATATGTCAATAAATACATAGAGGTATATAAATGTAATTACAAATGTGTGTTTGTGTGTTTGTACATACATACATACATGGAAATCTATATCAACTCAAAGTAATGTGGTGCAGGAGCACCTAACATACAAGATACCAGGAGGCTACAACTGGTTAAAGGCTATGATGAGCAATTTACAAGTCTTTAAGCTCATTTGAACATGTTTTGAGTTATATTAAGCCATTATCCGAAACTGTGTAATTCAATTGTAACAAGTTGCTAATTTGAGCAACAAGGGGTCCTGAGTAGGTCTTATTAAAATAATATTTTATTATTTATTTATTGCTCAATAATGTACTTTATTTTAATTTTAGGTGATAAGATCGTCTTTGATCTTATCTATAGTTTCTTTTTAGAAACTTGCTTATCCTGTAAATATTGTAAGCCTATCTATTGAGCGTCTTTTCTCATTGTTAATACATCAAATAATTTACCAATTACTTGCGTAATATGGTATCTGAGAAAGCTTAGATTTTTCCAATTTTTAAAAAATTTCTCTTATAAAATTGTTTGCTTTAACTTTAAATGTGTCGAAATCAACTTTTCAGGAAAAATCGAACCTTTCAAAACTCTAATTGGTCTTCTCAATGATTTCTTTGTCTGCAAATTCCATCTATTATTGGTTGCTTTTATCTGCAAATAGTTTTGGCTGCTGGGAAACATCATCCTGCAACTTGCATTTATTTTTTGGCGTTAATTTCTGCAAAATTGTGGCCATTTTTCATGTGACCTTCGACCTTGTTTGGACATATTTTTTCTGGTTGTTCCTTCTCCAAAATGTGGCTCCATTTTCTTTGCTATTGGCCACATTTTTTGCAAATGTCTCTCTATCTGCCATTTTTCTTGCAGATTGTGTTCTCTTTTTGCACCTTGGGCACCATCTAAGGTTGTTAAAATCCTCTGTCTTTGATTTGTGGTTAACAGAGTTTTATTTCCACCAATTTTTTACAGTTCTATCTACAATTTTTTGGTTTTTACGGTTCTCTAAGGCACTCTGTCATTTTGAAAACCTAATTGCAGATTCTTGGTGGGTTTTTTGAGATCGCCTATGGGTCGTTAGAATTTTCTGGGTACCTCATTTTTTGTGCATCATTTTTTGTCATCAAAATTTCATTATGATTTTAGATTTTTTTTGGGTTTTTGAGATCTCTTTTGGGTCTTAGTCAGATTTTTCTGGGTCTTTAGATTTTTGTCTCGAAATATGTGGCTTGATTTTTGTGGAGAAAATTTGTATTGACATCTGTACCCGTCTCAGTGCATTGAAATTCATGCATAGAATTTTGGGGAATCAACATCTTTATAGTCTCTTATTTTTTGTGCCTTGAAAAATGTGAAGATGGTTTTATTGAATACCATCATGTTGAAAGGCAATCACTGTTCTAATGGTAGAAAGTACAACACTTGGAAGTAGCTAATGATGACCATTTTTTAATATCAACCTTGATAAGATTGTCTTGGGCATGCTTTGTAGTGCCTGCCCTAGTTCGCATTTTTGTTATTGTTGCCAAACTCTTTTAGGGCTAGTTTTATGTTGATGATTAATAGTGGCATTAGTTTGAGATTATCAGATATTGTTTCAGATTCAGTTTATTATATGATGAGATTACTTGGTACTTTATAGTTCATGTATGCATGATGATTATTCAAGTGATTTTAGTTATTGATGATGATTAGATAGATGGTTTATTCTGTATGTGTTTTCTTATGGATACTTACCCCATACTTGCATGTGTATGGTGTGTGTGTTTGTTTCCTTTCTGTATGGCATTTTTGATTTGGTTAAGGAAGGGTCTCGTAGTCAGCTGCTAGTCGGGATCTACACGATGCACCACTTCTTTCCATTGCCTATTTAGCTTAGTATATATATTGTGCTTGTACATGCGTGGGTTTTATGCAGGTTGCAGGTATTGGGTATTGAGTTCCTTGAATTGCCAGGATGAGCGTACCTTATCGCATTATCTTAATGGTAAGAGAGGGGAGATAAATTCTCAAGTCCAAATCCCAACCCTTTAAGCCATTTGTTCTAATTGAAAATTATGACAAGTATCTAAGTTGAGTACCCTCCGAATGCGTTGGATGACGTAATTCGTGATATTAACCCTTTTGATTTGATTTTGTATGTGTTTTGCTATGATGGGTTTTCGTATTTTATTTTATGAGTCTTTGGTGTATTTTCTATTAATTTTTTTTTTTTAAAGAGGGGTAAACGCTTTGACCTGGAGCTATGAACCAGTGAGGCCACAAACGGGGGACCTTATCCCCATGAGATTTGAACCTTGATGGCAAGGATAACAACACAACAACGTAACCATCACAACATGCCACTATTGGCCCAATATTTTCTATTAATTAAGTCTAATTAAAAGATTTAATTAATGATGTAATTAAATGGAAAATTAATATGATATTTTAATATTTATTTTTATTTAATTAATTGGGAAATTAATTAAATAAAAAGAATTAAATTTGAAGATTAAAGTTATAAGTTTAAATTTGGAACGTGGTAATATTTATTTAATTTAATAATAATATATTTAGAGTTCATTTTTTTAAATAAATGATAAATAATATTATTATTTAAGTTAATAAATATTTTATCAATTAAATTTCAAAAATAAATTTAGAAGTGGAAAAGATATGCATTCTTGGTATGCAATTTTATGGGATTCTTGGTATGCAATCTACCATTTTTCTCCTCTCTTCATTTGCATGTTTATCTTGATGATGGATCACGTAGTGTGATCCGAAACGTTGATGATAAAAAATATTCACACAATCAAATCCAGAAGCTTAATATTATACTTATGGATTGTGGAAATTTGATAGCTCTGGTGGAAAAGATATTAAAATTATTAAAAGATTCTAGATCACATGATGTATGCATGTGATTAAAATATATTAAGATAAAACAAGTGGATTTAATAAAGTGAGTGCATGAGATTTAAAATTAATAAATTAAGGTGTATTATTTTAATATTTATTCACATAGGAGTATGCAAACTCTTGTAAGTTGTCATGTTGACAACACAGGAGTTGGCACTCTAATTATGCACACGTTGTCTACACTTAGGAGTTAGCATATTATTTGAGCACATGGTGTCTACAACATTCTAGACACCTCATCATGTTTATCTTCTTATTGTGGAAGTTATGTGCTTAGTTGTCATGCTTATCTCTTAGTTCTTTTTAGACACATTCTAGATGCATCTTAGAGGCTTTTATATAGAGGCTCTTCTAGTGTGTTTGGACAACTAACATGCATTCGAGAAACTCATATGCTTCTACAAGCACTCCTAGTCACTTGGGGGGGTTTCGGTTCTTGGAGGAATTGCGAATGTTGGAGAAGGAAGAAATTTGCGAAAAAGAGAAGGTTCTAAGAGGAGGAGCTTCTCTACAATTTTCTGAGGTGTAGCCAATTAGCATCAGTGTCCAGGTAGGCAGTTGTGATTATTTTGCATATTTTATTACGCTCTTTCTCTTCCTGTCTTCTCGTGTCTGTTATGCGTGCTTGAATAATTCTCTATGAATGAATCTTCAATTTTGTAATTCGGGCATGCATATTGTTTCATCCAGTTATGGGAATTAAAATTATTATTGCAATTTTCCCTTAGTAGAGTCAAGATTTGGAAATTGATTCGGATTTGGGTTTAAATTAAAATAGAATCTTATTGTTATGCATTAGTTTTATATGATTTATTAACTAATCTAATTTAATTTAATTTAATTAAGATTAGTTAATAGTAGAAGAAGTGTAATTAATTATTAGTCAATTTTAGTAAATGGATTTTTAAATAAGGGCAAATTAAAAGAAAAGAGATATTAATAAGTATTTAGTGGAATTAAATAATTGAACTATTAATAAGATTGATTTTATTTAAAATCAATAAAGATTATTTTAAATAAATGATTGTCCTTGAAGTGTTTAAAGGAAATTGTAAACTAATTATTTGAAAGTTGATAAGTATTATTCTAATGTTTTGAATAATGTGAATGATCTTATCTAAAAGTCAATGGGAACTAGTTCAATGATTTAAATAAGTAAATAATTATCTTATGATTATTTTAGAGAATTGTTTTAAAATAATGGAGGGATAATTCTATGTTTTATTCAAAAAAATAAATGGGTTGAGTTGTAGATAAATGAAGAATCTTATACACTTGAAATGTACTTGAAAACGAAAATTAAAACCTAATATTTGGCTTAACCATGTGATTGTGAAAGCAAACTAAAATATGTGTTTGTATCTTGTTCTTTATGCTATCCATGTTTGGGGTTTGGGTGGTCCTAGAGTGTTGACCAGTTAGGATGTCTACCAGAGGCTTGGGAGTTATGCGAATGTGATGGCATGTTGATGTTATTTGGTCTCGATTCTTTTAAAACCCAACCATGGTAATGTGATGGCATGCTCTATGAGATGCTTGTATTTACTGATTGTTATTGCTTTCCAGTCTTCTTGTGTGAAGCTGAGGTGTATGTATTTTTGATACTTGAATTAATCATTTTTTAGTCATCGATCAGTTATACTTGGACTACTTTCCAGTCGCCTTGATGGGACTAAAGTGTTTATTTTGATCTTGATTATGTCATGTTGTGACATGTTTTGACTTGACCATTTTGGAGTCTTTGATCAATACTATTTTGAGATACTTTTCAGTGGCTCGTTGAGAACTAATGGATATTATGATTATCATTGGACGCTTTTTAGTTGCTCATGGAGAACTGATGTGATTATTTTGATTATCTTTTGATGCTTTCCATTCGCTTGTATAGGACTGAGGTGATTTTGTGATTTGTGATTTCATGAGCCTAGGGTAGGTTATCTACTTGTAGTGTCGGGAAGTGGCTTGCAATGGGGGTCGGGGCCCTAAGTGGCTGCCAGGGTAACTCATTGTAAGTTGTTTTAATAAGTGAAAACATTTACACTAAATGGGGATTAAAATGGACCTAATAAGATAATTGTATGTTTTTGCCCATGCCTCGAGTGCTAGTACAGACTAGGATGGGAGTAGAGAGAATGCTTGGTTGCGAGCTTGCATTCCGTAGTATGCCTCGTCAGTATGAGAGGATACTAGTGGCCGCATAGGGATCACTAGGGGCCAAGGTCTATTGAGAGACTACTAGGGTAACTCTAGCGTGATTCGTGCGATGACACTTTCTCGCTTACATAGTAGGTTTCCTGCATATCATTGTTGTGCCTCTGGGTATAGGTGTCGACCTTTTATGTTGGAACCTTGAGTTAGTGTGCTTCTAGGATTCCTGGACTTAGAGAGTACTTGTGTTATGTGATTTGTTATCTTGTGCTATGTGATTTGATATCCTGTTTGGGACTTGAGACTATCTCCTTAGCACGGTGGGAGTGGACCATTTAGGTTCCACGCGGTCGGGTGGTAGTGCTTTTTCATTCCTACCATTTGAGATCCGTCCCTAGACACCATGGGTAGAGCATTTTTGGTTGGTATTAATTTTCACTCTGTTCTTGGATCTTATGATGGATGTTATTTACTGGTATGTTTCTTTATATTAATGATTAGCATGTGATAGATGATGTTATCTAATTTGTAGGATCATCTTATGCTTTATTCTTGCATGTTAGATTTCTTTATGCATATGCTGTAGTATGTTAGATTTCCTTCTACATTTGTTGTAGTGTATTTTAAGAGTGACATCCCTACTATGATAATATCGATGATCTCTTTGGTGACTTGAGATGTTACGCACGAAGGGATGGCTAGGACCCACGATGGTTTAATGATGCTATTTATGGTTGGGAGGAACCGTGCATTTAGATAATTATGTGTAGTGATTATGATTTATGGCTATCTTTTATGATGGATGTTTATATTTTCTATGATGACGTATCATGTATGGAATTTGGTTTCATTTACTTTATCATATTTGCATCATAGATTAGAATAGGATGATGTATCTTTAATTTTACATATGCATATTCTTTTAAGCCTTTCATACCCTGTGATATGTATAGTGGATGATTGAGCATTCTGCATTTAATTGCCAAGAGGCATTTGAAAACAAATGTATGTTAAGGACTGTGGACCTTTAATTATTCTTTCATGTGGATGTGGTAGTTGTTAGACTTAGCATTAATTAGATTAAATGTGACTCAACGTCTTGGGATCCTTAAGGAATGTAACTTGTTATGTATGCTTATAGTTGATTGTATGTTATTACATCCGCTACTATGTGGTTGATATGAATGGTTTATCTTTCATGTTTAAAAAAAAAATTGTTTGGCAAACTTAGTAAAACTTTAGGTTAATTCTTTTGGATCCCTTGGCGGGGCGTTACACGCTTCAACATCTAGCTATAGTGGATGTAGAGCAGCCAAAGTCTGATGAGCGCAATCGTGAAGCTGTTATGCTCATTAAACTTTTTGTTACAGATGATTATCTTCGACAGGGTCTTTTTAGAAAATCAACTGCCGAGATTTGGGAGCTTCTAAAAGCCTTGCATTCTTTTTAAAGAATCAATTTTTCTCCATCATGATGAATGAGAATGTCCTTACAGGAGCATCTGACAAAGATTAAGGACATTCGTGATCAGTTGAAGGCGAATTGTCAGAAGATGAAGGAAGAAGACATGGTAGTTATTACCTTGACGAGCCTTTCAAGGTCCTATGTGCATTTTGTTTGAACTCTCAACATTACCTCCACGAATGTTGATCTGAAGTTTCCAAACCTCTGTACCAAACTTTTGTAGCAGGGCCGTTGGAAACAACAGTTTGGTTCTGGTCCATCTTCTATAGAGCAAGCTTTTGCACTGGTCAATGTTCGTAGCAGAAGGCTCAGGTCAACTTCATGAAAGTTCTAAGAAAAAGAACATGTAGTGTAATTGCTGTCATAAATACAGTCACATGAAGAAGGATTGCTGTTAGCAATTGGCTTCTAAACAGAAGAAGCAGGGAGGGTCTCAATAGAATGCGCATGTAGTTGAGCAAACTGAGCAGAAAGAATTTGCCTATTATGCCTTCATGGTTAAAAGATCTGCAGATCATGTGAAGTCTTTTGCCTGGTATGTTGACTCAAGTGCATTGTGTCACTTTATTAATCGAGGTGATTGGTTTACAGACTTCTTTCCGTTCACTGACTCAGTTGTTTTTAGAGGAGGAGAAGAATACATAGTTGTCAGTAAGGGCATTGTTCAGGCACATTCTGGTAGGAGGGATCTCATATTCCTCAATGTGTATTAAGTTCCTAATATGGAACTAAATCTTCTCTCAGTCAGTTAGATCAGGCAACATTATCCTTAGTTGGATGTTGTATTCAGCTCACACAAGTGTTTGATTATTAATTGGGAGACTCACACTATTGTGGCTATTGGCATCAAGCATCATGGTCTTTAACCAACTTGTGAATATTGGTGATTCTCTAGAGTTAGTTATGGCAGCCAAAAGTTCTTCCATCACCAGTCTATGGCAATTAGCGATATGGACACTTAAATGTGCACTATCTCTCGCAATTGACCTGGAGGGGCTTGTAGTTGGTTTACCCAAGATCTAGACTCATCATCATGGTGTTTGCAGAGCTTGTCAAGTTGGGAAGCCGCACTGGACACCGTTCATGGATGGTGACTCATGGTGAGCCTCTAAAGAATTTCGGTTGGTTCATGTTGATATTTGTGAGCCAATGCATACACCTTTTATTGGTTGTAGGTATTTCTTGCTTTTTGTTGATGATTTTAGTCGTAAAATGTGGGTGTACTTTCTTAGATAGAAATCATATGCTTTTATTGTATTTTAGAAGTTTAAGGCCTTGGTAGAAAAAGAGTCTAGTTGTATAATCACTCTTAGGTTAGATAATGAGGGGAATTTAGTTCTACTGATTTCTCCAACTTTTGTGATACACATGGTATAAAACACCAGTTAACCACACCCAATTCTCTTTAGCAAAACGGTGTTGTAGAGTGGCACAATCGTACTATCGTTGAGATGGCCTGTTCCAAGTTACACCATAGGAGTGCTCCTAATAAGTTTTGGGCAAGAGTAGTTTTCATTGCGGTACATCTCCTTAATAGGTCCCCTATACAGGTTTTTAAAGTAGAGACTCTTGAAGAAGTTTGGACTGGTCGCAAACCTAGGATCAGTCATCTTGAAATCTTTAGCTCTTTAGCTTATGCATGGATTCTAGATGCCAAATGCTCTAAGTTGGATTCCAAGAGTCAAAAGCTTATGTCTACAGGGTACAGTGACAACCATAAGGCTTATCGATTGATAGATGCAAATATTGATCGTCTTGTCTTCAATAGGGATGTTGTCTTTGATGAAACATGTGGACCTTTTCACCCATCCTCATTTGTGCAAAATTTTGAGGATTAGCCTTTGAAGGCTTTCGATTTGGGTGTCCGTCTTCTAATAGGTCTACTTGATGGGAGGGATGATGCAAATCCTGAGTTTGAAGATGCTCAACTTGAGTTTTGTTCGGATGATGGTAATCTTCCACCTGTTGAACCTGTTCCAATTTAGTACCAATTTTAGCTCCTACATCCAATGTTGGTTCTTCTACTCTCTGGCCTATATGGTGGGCTAAGACTATTGGTGATCTTCATCATGATGAGCTCATTGAGGGTAGATCATCCAAAAACAAGAGCAAATGACAACATATAGTTAATTTTGCTCTCATGGCCAACATTCAAATTGTTTATGAGCCTCAAACATATTCAGAGGCTAAAGGGATACCTGAGTGGGAAAAGACTATGAAAGCCGAACATTTGTATGTCAAACAGGTTGGTAATGAGATTCTGCTGGTTAGTGTCTATGTTGATGACCTGATCATTATTGGCAGCTCTAAATAGTTGATTGGTGAGCTCAAATAGAGTTTGTGCAACTCATTTGACATGACAGATTTTTGACTTCTCCATTATTGTTTAGGTGTTGAGGTTTGGCAGGCAGAGCAGTATCTTCATCTCCCAATCTAAATATGTTCAAAGTCTTTTGGATAAGTTTCAAATGCAGGATTGCAAACCTGTCTCGACGCCCATGGAAAAAGGGCTTAAGTTGTCAGCTAAGTTTGGTTCACCTATACAAAGATGAATCATTGTTCAAGCAACTAGTGGGTAGTCTCATCTATCTGATTGCCACTAGACTTGACCTCAGTTTTGGAGTGAGCTATATTTCACGCTTCATGAGAGCCTCCATGGTTGATCATTGGGTAGCAGCGAAGTGTGTGCTGCGTCATGTGAAGGGCACTTCCAGCAAGAGGAACTAATTCATCAATAGTAGCCCTCAGATGACCCCTAAGACATTCACAATACACCTGTGCAAGTACATTTGCGTGTTGGTGAGTGAAGACTTTGGAAACTGCTACCATGTGAACAGCTACAGTCATCCCATCAGGAAATAAAGGAATGCCTGGAAGTGTTAGAAAACTCATGAGTGCTTCAATACCCTTCCTATCAACAAATATTCTACAAATATCAGAAGTTTCTAATGCTGATTTTGGACTCTTGTACACTTGGAGTCAAGATCCTAGACTTCTTGGTTACACAGATTACGATTGGGCAGGTTCAGTTGATATAGGAAATCAACATTTGGATATGTGTTGCGTTTGGGATCTACTGCAGTCACATGGACTAGTAAGAAGTAGCAAGCTGTGCCTCTCTCCTTGACAGAAGCAGAGTACAATGAAGCTATTAAAGCAACTTGTGAGGCAGTTTGGCTTCGGCAGATGCTTGCAGATATGCAAATATCTCAAGCAGGTCTGACTTCTTTGCTTTGTGATAATCGGGGAGTTCTCAAACTTGCCAAGAATCCAGTCTTCCATGAAAGAACTAAACATGTGGAAACTCATTGTCACTTCATACGGCAACTTGTTGAAGACAGATCCATTCAGTTTCTGTATGTTCCAACAGCGGATCAGATAACAGATATCCTCACCAAGTCCCTCATTCCTTACAAGTTCGTAAAATTCAGGGGCTCTATTGGTGTTGTTGATAGATTGAGCATTAAGGGAGGGTGTTAAAATAATGTTTTATTATTTATTTAATGCTTAATGATGTACTTTATTGTAATTTTAGGTGATAAGATTATCCCTCATCTTGTCTGCAATTTTTTTTTAAGAAACTTGCTTATTCTGTAAATATTGTAAGTGTATTTAGTGAGCGTCTTTGCTCATTGTTAATACATCAAATAGTTTACCAATTACTGACATAATAGGTCTATGGAGTCAAATTTGTATAAAAGAGCCATGAAAGGGTAATTATATTGTAAAATGTCATTTTGAAGTCCATTTAGATGTATTCAGAAGGTTCACGAAGAGTTTGAAATCATTTTGTGTTGAAATGCATAAAGTTGCACAAAAGATGACAGAGGGCAGTTGATTGGTTCAAACTTCAAGGGTAGTTGGTGCAGGTTGAAACTATCAAAATGCATTTTAAATGCCTTGCAATGGTTGATGTTGAGGACATAGGTGAGTTTTGAGGAGTGAAGACAAGAGAAATCAGCGACACCTCATGACTGCCATATCTTTTCCTACAGGAATAACATGACAGCCTTGGGTTGAATGCCAATGTCTAATAGGGAGATTGTAAAAGGACAGACTGGAGGTTATTCTGCATCAAAAAATGAATGTTAAGATTTTATATGTTGATTTTAAGAAGCAAATTTAAGTTTTTGATCAGTTTGCATTAATGATTTCTTGTGATGACTCTCATCCCTTACCATTTCAGAGTTTTAACTTTTTCTTGATAAGGAAATGGATTGAATAACCACCAAAACGTTTTTGGACATCAAGTTGGATGAATAAGCTTTGATTTAAACCAAGTTTGGTTGTTAGTCTTGATGTATAATGGAAGATCCAATAGAATTTGTAAAAACTGTCAAGAAACCCTTGATAACAGAGCTCCTTATGAATTCTGGGAATTTAAAGTAGACTCACAACCCTTCAAAATGGAATTGGTTGGGATTGGGTTATGACGTGGGGAAAAAGTGATTTCCTAGCAGGCTAAACAATGAATTTCCTGAGTTTTTTTAAAGAAAATTCAGCATTGGTATGAGGGGCATAACTTTTGATTGCACTGTTGGATTTTCCTAAATTTTAGATATGTTGTTATGATCCTAATTACCTACAATTTCTCCAGAGCGATTTTCCGAATTCATTCTCTGTCAGGAGATACTAATGTCTGAGTGCAGCTCTAAATACTGTCATCATAAGACAGTCACACTAATGCGAGGACAACTTATTTGTGATAGGTTATTGTTATGTGGGTCAATATTGGAATTTGGCAAAAGATCAACAATCAAGAGTTGCTGATCAGGATTAATGGTTGTGTTGAGGATAAAATATGAAGGAATCCTAATGACAGTGTTGTTACAGAGTTATAGTTGTTGTGTTCAGACTTGATGGTTATCCCTGATGTTGAGTGGACAATAAGGTTTGATATATATTAATGCTTGCATGTGTAGACAGGTCTAATCCAATGGATTAGTGATCAGTGGATTGGCATTTTGGCCAATATGTTGGAAGCCTATTCTTATGGTAAGAATCAGAATTGTGAAGAGACCTTGAATATGTGAAAGGACTGTTGCCATTGGCTTGTAATGCTACTATGATGAAATATCTTGTTTTTCTTTGATGTATGGATAGGAAGTTGGCATTTCAATGAAAGATTATACATAGATCCTAGATAGATCCTTATGTTGGTATCTGGTGGTTTGATGGAATAAGGTGTTAAAGTTGTGGATAAAACCTCTAGAAATGTGAAATGGTTGATTGGACCAGCATGATTCTAGAAGGATGAGTGGGTTATGTAAGATGCTATGCATCAAATTTGTATTAGAGCCGAACAAAAGATCTGGGCTGGTAAAGGGAAACAATATTTGGTTTTGTTAATGGATTTTGGTTGCAGGTGTGGATCCACCAACTTCAACAATAGGTTGGGAGCCTGTTAGGGCCATGGGATGGTCCATTGATTGCCAAAAGAGTAGGGAGTGAGGCAAAGAGAAGAACTAGGTGAGACATAGGAGGATGGGTTGTGGGTGTTGGAAGCAGTATGAGGGGTGGATGCCTGCCATAGCACCATGAGTTGCAACCATTACGTAGTCCACTGACAGTAGTAATTCAGAAGGTAGAAACAAGGACAGTCCTGTGTCCTTAAGGGAAAGCTGAAGATAGCAGAGGCACGGAGAAGATGAAGGAAGATAAGAGGCATACAGAGGCAAAGTGAATGAAGATAAAGGTGAAGGTTCCAGTCTAATATTTTTTCTTGTTGGTATCCATGTTATCCAAGGGACTTGGAAACTTTCTGAGGCTGGGAATATGTTGCAGTAGCACCCAACACCCAAGCATCCAAGGATGCTACAAATGGTTAAAGGCAATGATATGAGCAATTTACAAGTCTTTAAGCCTTTAAGGTTATTAACTTATTTAAACATGTTTTGAGTAATATTAAGCCATTATATGAAACTATGTAATTCAATTGTAACAAGTTGCAAATTTGAGCAACAAGGTCTCGAGTAGGTCTATGGAGTCAAATTTGTTTAAAAGAGCCATGGAAGGGTAAATATGTTGTAAAAGGTCATTTTGAAGTCCATTTAGATGTATTTAGAAGGTTCATGAAGAGTTTGAAGTCATTTTGTATTGAAATGCAAAAATTGCAAAAAGTGTGACAGTGCAAAATTGCACATATGCATAAGTTACACACAAAAGATGACAAATCACAGTTGATTGTTTCAAAGGTAGTTGGGTCAGGTTGAAACTACGAAATGCTTTACAAATGCCTTGTAATGGTTGATGTTGAGGGCAGAGGTCAGTTTTGAGGTGTGAAGATGAGCATTCAGAGACACCTCATGACTGCCATCTATTTTCCTGCAGGAATAACATGACAGTCATGTGTTGAAGGTCAATATCTAATAGGGAGATTGTAAAAGGATGGAATGAAGGCTGTTCTTCATCAAAAAATGAATGTAAGGTATTTATATGTTGATTTCAAGAAGCAAATTTAAGTTTTTGATCAGTTTGCATTAATGATTTCTTGTGACCCCTCACGTCCCTTACTGATTCAGAGCATTTCTTGATAAGGAAATGGATTAAATAGCCACCAATATTGTTTTGGACATGAAGTGTGATGAACAAGATTTGATTTAAACCAAGTTTGGTTGTTAGCCCTGATGCATAATGGAAGATCCAATAGAGTTTGTAAAAACTTTCCAGAAACCCTGATAGCAGACCTGCTCATGAGGGTTGGAGTATAACTTCACATTTAGCCATCCAAAAAATATGAAATTCTGGGAATTTTAAAGTAGATTCCTGACCTTTGAAAATGAAATTGGTTTGGGATTGAATGGTCATGGCATGTGGGAGAAAAGGGATGCCCTAGCAGACTAAACAATGAATTTTCTGAGATTCTTTGACAGAAAAATCAGTCTTGGTACGGGGGGCACAACTCTTGATTGTACCATTGGACTTCCTAAATTTTAAATATGTTGGTTTCCATACCCCTGGAGTGCGTACAGGAGACTGGTACACGTACCCAAGCAAGTGGTAAAAGTACCGGGCACTCAGTGGATACTCGGGAGATCATCATAGCTAAGGACCTTGATTAAGATTTCTTATTTTTGTTTGCATATCAGCTTGTTTATTATGCTTAATTCAATATGTAATCAATTTGAAACTTTGATACAATACTAATTAACAATAAACCTTATCACTTTTCAAGTCAAAAGTTTGTCATTTGCAATATGTCATTGTTATATGATTTATGATTTTGTTCATGTTTAAGTTTAACTTCTCTGTCTTACATCTAAACATTTAGCATATAATATTATTATTACAAAGATATTGCAAATATGAAACTGAAAACTATACGTTACATCTGCAAGCTTTATCACTGTTATTGTTTTGGAAACTCAGTCATGACTCATATATTCAGATTTTCTATAAAATATTAAAATATATGTAAAAAAATTGGTGTACCCAAGTATCCCCATTCCCTGTTTTGAAAAATAGGCGAACCTGTGTCTGTACCCCAAAGTACCCCCGTCCATTGCCTGCCATTCAAATCCTTCACCTGATATCCAGTTGAATTGAACACACTGTAGCTTGTTGTCAATTGAACTAAATATATACAAAATGATGATTCAGGTGGTTTATTACGCAATAATAGTGGGAAAATTTCATGCAGCTTAATCCATGAATTGCTAAATGTAGTAATACCAATTACTATAAAACAGTGTCTCAGGCAAATGCTGTTATTGAAATTCGTTCCAATTATAGATAGAGGCCAACTGATGCTGTGAAACTAGAGGCTGTTGAATGGCATTCTGTTCAGAAACAATTTAATTTCAGCTAAGGTGCTGGTCTCCTAATGATAAGCTTTAGAGAGCTAGCCTGGCATGATGGTCAAATGGAAGCACCTAAATGCTCAAATGCACACAGTCAATTGTGTTTATAACAATTTTAAACACGCTTGCCATCAATCTGAGGGTGTTGATTTCTTTTTTCATTTTTAAAAACATTGGAATTATCAAGTCTTATCAAATGGACTTCTGATGGAAATGTAAATATTATTTGTTAGCAGAGATAATACAGTTGTGTCTAAATTTTGAATGAAAAATACTAGGATGCCGGTTGGGGTTCGGTTTCGAAGAACTGGTTTGCCGATATGGCAAAATTTTGAAAAGAGGTTTGGGTTCGTTAGTACAAGAACATGTAAAAATTATATAGCACATTGCTGCACCCTAGAAGCATGAGTTAGAATAAGAATGTTACATAATAACATAAAAACAAGAAGAAACTTGTAAGTCATTATTCATGCCATTCATGCTTCAAAATACATTTAAATAAAACCAACCAAAGGCTTCGTGAGATAAAATAATCCAAAAGAATTTGCATTCCATCTGATCAAATGACTAGAATCATGTTTCAAAGATTTCAAGTAAACTATGGCTTTGGGATTTTAAAAGCCCCTCGTGAACCATCTGTATAGCAGTTTAAAATTTAAATCAATGGTAATATGGCTTTGGGATTTTAAAAGCCCCTTGTGAACCATCTGTATAGCAGTTTAAAATTTAAATCAATGGTAAATGCAAGAGACAAAAGCAAAGCAAAAGAGGAATGCATGCAAAGGAAATTAATAAAATTGATCTTTATGTTTGCTTCTCAACAACTTGAGAAGACTTCTAAACAACATTTAGCATGCAAAAGCAATGATAAATACTTGGTCCATATGTAGAACAGGAGCTTTTGGAACTGCTTCTATGAGCCTCTCGGGCTATTGATTGGAACAATCAGCGATCTTCTCACAATGCAAGTCCTTTACCCTGCAGACTCGTCTATCTTTTTATTTCAGTCAATGTCTAGATTGTATTTGTAATTTGAATATATGCAGAAGAGTGGTTCTCACCCATTTGCTTAGATAAATTCGTCTGTGGATTCGCCCAGGTCCAAACTGGGTGTGGTCAGATTCAAATCATCCTCCCGTGGGCTGGACCAGACCAGAACTGTGTACCAGTTTGTATCATGGCTGGGGCAAACTGGACATCCTAGGAAAAATATCATTGATGGTGTCAGATTGGCTGTAGGAAATGTATCTTTCAGAGTATCTCCATATTGTAATGTAGGAGTGAGTATTAGGATGCTATAAACTCTGACACAATTATTTGCCTCTTGATTATTATTGGAACATAGCAGTGATCGATTATCATGTTATATCAAGTCACATTGCCATGCCTATTTTCATTTGTTTAGATTATTTGTTGGCAGTCTGTTGTTTCTTTCTGTCTGATTCATGCATCGATTGCATACCTGTCATAGTAGGGAATGGGTGTCAATCTTAAATGGCATATACATTTTGTATACATGGATCTTATAAATTTCTGCCAATCTGATATGTCTAATAAGCATTATTTGAACTCCTCTCTAAAGAATTATTATAAAATAGTGTCAGACACCGTGATTGCCGATCTTGGTGGGCTAGTTTTATGAATATTACATAAATTGTTTAATTGTGTTACAATTCTACCTAATTAAATATTATTTTTTAATGTCATTTGTGATCTATTCATCACCAGTCCTGATGCATTGTGCTTATGTAGCTCGCTGTATTCAAGCTTGATTTCCTTGGAACCATATAAACTCAATGGAAACATAACAGAATTAAGCACGGTCGATAAACTTAACTAGTAGCAAGAAATATAAGCAATGCTTCAAACACTGCCATCGGTGCTGATAATTTAACTAGCAGCAGGAAATAAGCAATGTTTCAAACACTTCTATTGGTGCCACTGTAGCAATATTGAGCTTGAACATTCTGCCTATTGGTCTTTCATATGGCAGGTGCTTATTCTGGATGTATTGTACGTTAAATTATGAGGCTGTTGTTCAGTGACTCATTCTATCTACATTATTAGTTGGAAGAAAACACTTTAGCTTCATGACCAGGATTGGAGGCTTATTAGGTTTTTTGTCTCTTGACACCTGCTTATTTGTTTCTGTAGCATGTCATGACAAGTTTTACTGCTATTGCAAGTCTACAGTGTGCTGAATGTAGTTTTTAATCTTTTCAGGTTATTGATATGCTTGTTTTCAAAGGTGATGAAGAACTCAGGAACTGTCTTGACCATTCCAAGCAGCGTCATCACATTATTGGTCAATATGTTGTTGGTCAAGAAGGGCAAATACCGTCAAATATAGGCGTTGTCGACAATTTTGGAGACTCCAAATTTCTTAAGAAATTCTATGATAGCAATAACTTTTAAGCTAAAGATTGAAAAAATACACATGCCAGGTTGGATAAAATTTACAAATATGAATTGTTTGAATATTCCTAGGCACACACTTTAAATAAGTTTGATGATGATGCCAATTTATATATGGTTTAAGATGTAGGGCCAGATCTCTATGTGCATCATTTCTTGTTTTTCTTACATTTTTTATTTTCACTGTGAAATGCAAAGATTCTGGAATGCAAGGAATAAACTCTTGCTTGATTCTCCAAAATGTACGATAGGTCTTTTTTTAATTTGATTACTAAGTGTTCTCTTGAACCTGTATATTGTTTTATAATTTCTCAGTGTTTGTGTTGAATTGGGTTGGTACTTGAGCAATGCAATTTAGTCTGGCATTTTTGTTTAAACCTTATCCACCCTTACAGAAAGAATGATGAAAGAAATAGTAAAAAAGAAAAGGTGATTGCAATATTATTGTTGAAGTTGGTCCTACTTTCTGCAATTGATTTCATGAATCCATCATTTGAAATTCTTGTGTGCGTTGCTTCGGAAAATCAACAAACAGATAGAAGTGCACTCTCAAAATATTGCAATATCAAAGGCTTTAAAACAAGCAGCTTTCAGGAATATATACGTTCCTTTGCCCATTTTTAAAGATTGCCATTGCTCCTATCCCTGTTTTCTGCCTTCTCTTTTTACTCAGTTATATTAACATTCTGCTGCTCTTCGGTGGCTGTAAAGTTCTTTACAGGAGGTTGTGATAAAATCTTTGCTTAGGGGCTTGCTTCCTCATGTATAGGCTCTAATATGTAGATATTGATTGTTAAACAGAAAGTCTATGTTCCCTGTTGTTGCCGTGTGAAAATTGCTGAAGTATTGATCCTACTTGCGCACAAGTTTTATTAAAAATGATTTGGTAAGACAGCATGCTTGAAGTATGGTTGGATAGAACGAGACTCTGCTAATGGTATGGTGGTTAATAGAATATTCATTTCTACAGATGATTAGTTATTCAGAAGCTTTTTCTTTAACTGAATGGTGGTTGTGTAGAACTCGGGTGTAGATTTTAGGTTCCAGTTGATCTAGTTGCTAATTTGTATGCTGGGATTGTTGTGCTTGCAAACAAATCACCTCAAATACACTCAAATTGATGCAAAATGATACAGCTGGTGTCTTGAAACATTACACCATATTGAAGTAATACCCCAAAGAACTATATGTGACGTGTTTTATTGTGTGAAGTTGTTCTGATACCTATCCCTCACAGAAAGAGCACTGTGTTGTAATACTTGCCAAATATATATTGGATGAGGAAAGTTTTTCATTTATTGCTACAATGGAATCTCCAGCATCTGGCCACAGGTATCTGGAAACTTTGACTGCATTTTCTTGACACCAGGTGGTAATTACTTCATGGATTTGGAATTATAAGTTACCAACCTACCTGCATCAACCAAAATATACTAAAGGATTTATGTTGCAAATCTGAATGGGCATGTTAAATAGTGGACTAACCTTTTCACAGCTATGTATATATGCCACACGCGCTGGCATTTGGCTTAGATGCAATACCTGAGAGGCATATCTCTTACCAAGTTTACCTGAGGCTTGAACCTGGAGTGGTCTTTTGGGTTGTGTCAGACCTGGTAAGTTTTCTTGTAGTTTTTACCTATTTTTAACACTTTATTAAGTTCCAGAGGACTTTAGAGGACTTTACCCTGGGAATTTGCTTGAGATGCCACACCAAATGTCTGACTCAGCATTAAAAAATTGTTAGAAGTCGATAAAAGAATACCCAGAATATTTTTCTCCTTATGCGATTCCATAGAGTAGAACTAAACCACTGCAAAGGGTGGTCATACACATTGAGGACTTAATTATCTCCTCTCCACTCTGAGCAAACCTTGAGGTTTTTGGAAGCCTATGTTCACTCAGTGTAAGGATAGAAAAGTGTGAAACTTTGTGATGTTGACAGAAAAAAATGTTCGTCTATGGGAACCGAAAGTATAGGTGCCGAGACTATCTTGGTAAGCTCCATGTGCTTTCTGTTTATGATGCACACACAAGTCGAGGACCAAAGCATGGCATGCAAATGTCTTGCACAGATATAACACAAAAGCTGTACCAGTAAACACAGAAATGAACAGACAGGTTCGAAGTACTTAATGCAATGAAAACAGAGACAAAAAGATAAAACCTCTGTTACCCCAAGTTTCCGGGACGGGGGGATGTGGGGACGGGGAAACGGTTTTCCGGGACGGATTTTTTTTTTTTCGGATCAGAGGACGGCAGTGGGAATAGCTATATAAAAAGTAGGGAAAATTTAAAATATATAGGGAAATTTTAAATATTCATATAAAAACATGGATAACACATGCTTATATAAATTATAGAACCTTAACATATAATATTTGTGTTAAATAATTTAACTTTAGAGTTCACATGAGAGTGGAAATCAAACAAATTATTAAAATTGAAACATTAATTTTATGGGACAGCCAAGGGAAAGGTTTCCAGAAGTTTTCGAGTTTTTGGGACGGGGGGATATGGGGACGGGGTTAATTTTTGCCGGAAATGTGTCCTTGGGTAACATAGGATAAAACTAACTAAAATGAAGCAATACAAAGACAAAGATGGGAGGGAGAATTTCACATGAGGTCCAATGAATGAAGCCTCCAGCCAACTCTACTCCATTCTTCTTCAAACTTGCATAACAAGTGAGTACAAAAGTGTTGGGGTTGTGATTTAGATGTCTGCCACTGTCGGAACCTCCACTTGCACCTATTATTCAGATAGATAAATTGATAAATGATAATGAAAAAATCATAAAAGAGATGGCACAAATGATATACTATAGCAATTATGAATAAATGAACAATAATATGGGTGAGAGATTTCCCTTCAACGCCAACAAGCTGAGCTTACTAGAGTTAATACAAAAACATATCCCTCAAAAGAGTGAAGCTTTGACAAATGGTGATAGTGCAACGAGCTAATGGATGAGATGTGGAAAAACTAGTACCAAAACCTTAGGAAGCAAAAGAGTAGGACTCAAGAGCTCAAGATTTTGCAAGAAGACTGAAAATGAAGCATAAAGGCAAGATAAAAGAAACCTGAAGATGTAGTGGGCTCAAAAGGAGGCATTATATTTGATGCAGAGTGCAAGAGTATCCGTCAAGAATGCTTAGGGTAAGGTTCTTTGGTCTGTCTTCTAGGCACCAATCACTCCAACTCTTCCAAGGTTGAGTCTTCTCTTCAGCCTTGCTCCTAGGCATCCCTCTAAGGCCCTCTCGTCACTAGAGAAATCTGATTTGCAACTTGGGTTTAAACCCCTTTCCCCCAAAGACCTTAAGGCAATTCCTCCTCACTTGCAAACTAGGATCTTTTAACAAGCATCTAGGGTGTGCGAGTGTCCCCTATATCCTTCATGAACCATTTTGCCATTTTGGCCCACTTGACAACATACATAAAGGTACACCCAATGACTTCGTGCAATTAGCCCTAAAATAGATCTAATACAATTAGCCCTTTGAATCTGCTAATTTGAATTTTACTCTAAAACGTCCTAAATAGTCTTCGAAACAAATTTGAGAATGGGTTCTAGGTTTTGTCACTTACTTGGCTAACCTAAATTGGGTGAAAATGACTTATAAACCCTTGAATGGTGAGGGTTTGATGGAGCACCTACCAAATGGATTAGTCAACACAAAAGACCATTTGATCCAGCCTTCCCCATGTTTAAGAACATCAATTCAACAATAACTCGGCACCCACACACCTTCCATGGTTTTGTAACATCAACTTTCCCTTCAAGTTTGGTTTGCCACATATGAATGCCACGCCTAGGGCATCATTACAAAGAGATTGATCCAAAACCAAATTCATTCTATGTTACATTGGACGACCTAACATTCCGTCAAGGATCATTGATTTCCAATGGAATGTCAAGGAAAATCCATTAGTTTGTGAAACCCTTGTTCTAGGTGCTTTCCCAGGCTAGTTTGTGTCAAATCCCTTATAACTCCCTCAATACTTGATCAAATGAGTTCAAACCAATTGTTAAAGTATGTTATCTCATAAGACTAATGATTCATGACTAGAAATTAAAGGAACCGATACAAACCAATCTACACAACCAAGTTCAATGACCAAAAAACCAGTAAACCTTATATTGATCATCACCAAAAACTCCTTCAATTGCCTTCAATCAACCTAGTTATATCATTCATTAACAAAAGGCTTAAATCATGCCTTGATAAATTGTTTTAACCATATTTTGAATTGATTGCTGGAACTCAACTAATAGAACAATTTGCAAAAGTTGTCAAAGTTGCACTCTGACAACTTTGCAATAATATGCCAATTGTTTGTATTTTAGGTTCATTTATGCAAGTTGACTCACTTCAATCTAAAACATTAAATATCGATAAAGATAGCCTCCTAACATCCTAGGATCCTTGTAATTATGGTTTGAACGTAGTTGACCATCATTGGTCAATTAGGCAAAATGAGACCATTACAAGAAATGAATCACAACCAAGTTAAAAAGTTGGGCAAATTGTCTTATTACAACACAAAGAAGATGAAAATAGATTGGTCCTTGATCAAATGATCTAGGAGCTTGCCCCTACACCATACTCCCTAGGGCAAACAAAACTCAAGTCCCTTAAGTTGCTAGTTGTTGTAGAGTGGTACCATGTTTGGTGATAGCTGCTTTATTCGTTCAAACTACCTTATACTTTGGAAGTCTTGTTGTAATGTCCCCTAGTGAGTTGTCTTTGACTCATTTCATTATATTTAATTAAAAATCAGAAATAATCTATTTGTGGATTAGGGAATTTAATCTATTTTAGTTGCAGCATTGAACAAGAAGAGTGTTGGAACATAGAAGATTGTATGAATCTATCATCAATGACTTTCCTCAAGGTTTCTATGGGTTCAAGCCCATGATCCCATCTTGGAATGATCTATCAATTGGATTGAGCAAGCCTTCACTATACTTCATTCTTCTAATTTAGTATTCTAATGATTATGATATTATACACTAATTTAATAACAGGAGGTGTGGAACACTTACCTCAATATCTCTAAGATAGATCAATGATTTAGAGCAATTTACTATAATATGCACTGACATTTTCCTGGTTATACTAGATGTAAGTAGTATTAGTATAAATAATTTCTTAATCTTGCCACTGATCACCTTTAGAACATATTCTATCTGAAATCTACAGATTAGTCCAGGTATTTTTATTATTGTGATTTGCTTGTTTATTTTGGTTTGATGTCTCCTAATAATGTTTGTCTCGTGTTATATATGGTTTGCGATTGATGTCAAATGTGACTTATGAACTCGTTCTAGTGAACACCTCTTTGTGACATCAACTCATAAGTTTGGGTGGTGATTAGTTTTGACTGGGTGTTGGATTACCCTTGATGGAAAATATTATGGGGTAATTGCTTATTTGTTGACGCGTAATGAGACTCTCCTTTTGTTAAACATTTTTAATTGATTATTTATTGATTGCTGAGAATTTGGAAATATGCGATTCCTTCACTAATTAATTATGAATTTGTATTTATTTATTTATTAATTGTTTAATTAGCTTATATATTAAGAGCTTTAAAATTCATTCATTTATTTAATAGTTTATTTATTTTATCCCTCTAGTATTAATGAAGGATTTACTTGTATTATCTATCAAGTAATAGATTCATTTATTTAAATAAGTAATAAAATGTATTTATTTATCAATGAAAATCTTATTACAAGTAGGGGGTGTCATAGTCTACCGCTCTTAATTTTTCTTATCCTCAAGCAACTTAAGGTTTGAATGTTCAAAGATTCAGCTCCTTCTCGAGTTGCATCTTCTTGTGGTAGACCTTTCCATTTAACAAGGTATTTAGAAACAATTTTATTTCTCAATTTCTTTTCTCTCATATTAACAGTCCTTTTTGGTTCTAGGATAAGCTTTCCTTCATCATTGAGTTGGATGCAATTCTTCACATGGAGTGATATGTTGTTCGAGAACCTTCTTGAGCGATGATGCATGAAAGATGTAATGAATCCTGCTATTGTCAGGCAGTTCCAATTCATAGGCTACCTCACTAGTCCTCATTACAACCTTGTCTAGTCCATAAAATTGTGGTTTTAATTTCTCGGCTCCGGTAGGTTTCATTGATCCTTGCTTGTATGGTTGTAGTCTCAAGAAATCCAAATCTTTGACTTCGAACACTTACTCTGTTCGGTTTCGATCAGCGTATAGTTTTTGTTGGTTGTGTGCATGGTGGATATTATCTTTTGAGGGTTCTCATGATATCTAAATATTTTTGTACAAGATCCTTAGCTCTTCGTACTCTACTTTCTAGAAGGATCAAGCTTCCAGAGGAAGTGGCATCGTAGTTGTATGACACCTTAGATGGACCTAACCCAATTGATAAATGATGTGTGGTATTGTTTTCATTTTTTAACCTAGAGTAAGGTATACTCAATTCTTGTATAAAATAACTCGTTCCACTACCTTATAATCTTTAGATTGTATAGTTCCTTCCATAATGTCATTTGCACGTGAATCTTTAGCATATTCTGCAATGATGGAATGTTTCCAATCTGCTGTAATGTCGGTTATGATGTATAAGTGAGGTCTTCTAGACAATGCATCAACCACTATTATTTTTGCCTTTGAATGTCAAAATTGTAAACTTGTAATTTGCTTACTCATTTCTGTTGTTGGTCATTTAAGTCTTTTTGCTTCAAGAAGATTTGGAGGCTTTTGTGATCCGTCTTGACCAAAAATCTACCGCAAACCAAGTATTGTCTGAATTTTGCTAAGGCATATGTAATTGCCAACATTTTTTTGTCATATATTGAGTAAGATCTTTCAGTGAGGTGTAAATCCATACTCTTAAAGACAATTGGGTGTTTATTTTGCATGAGGATTGCACCAATGCCCTCCCTTGATGCATCACATTGTAGTTCAAAGGGTAGAGAAAAATTAGGAATGGCTAGTACATGGCATGAACTCTTGGTCTTTTTGATCTCTTTGAAAGCTTTTTGGGCTTGCTCATTCCATCCAAAAACTCCCCTCTTGGTCAAATTTGTAAGTGAGTTGCTAGAGAATCCTTTCACAAATCTTCGGTAGTAACTGCAGAGTCCCACAAAGCCCCTTAATTGGGTCAAGGTTTTAGGTTTAGGTCATTTCTTGATAGCTTTAATCTTGTCCTTGTCCACTCACCCCTTGTTCATTGATTTTGTCACCCAAGTATAGGATTTCTTTTAAGCCAAACTCACATTTTGAAGTTGTGGCATATAACGTTTCTTGCTTGAGGATTTTCAATATTTTGTCAATGTGCATAAGGTGTTTTTCCATAGTTTTGCTGTAGATTAGGTTATCAAAAAATATTAGCCGGATTTTTTTGAGCTGCTTCCTAAAGATGTGATTCATGCATGATTAAAATGGACTGAAGCTTGGTTGAATGTGATGCATTTACAATAGTTCATTTATGGTCCTCTCTATTTCCTCTTTTAATTTTTTTGGGTGCTGATATGGTGTGGTGATTATTGGCTGTACTCCTTTTTCTAATTCTATAATATGTTCGAATCCTCTTTTTGGGGGGTAATCCTAGAGGAATGTCTTCAAAAAACTTTTTATGTATTTTAAGAATTGGTTTTATATCGATGTGGGCTGATTTTTTCTGGAGGACAAGTTTTGTCAAGGATCATGCACTATGTTGCCCATTCTCCTTGCTCCTTCCTAATTTTTTTCCATCTTTGTGCAAGAGACTACCTTTAGAGATCCATTGGGTAGTCCTTTTAATGTTACTTCCTTTCCTTTAAGTTGAAAATGAATAGATAGGTTGGGTAGATCAAATATAAAACAACCCAACGAGTATATCCAAGGAGTGCCCAATATTATGTTTGAGTTCAAGGGTACTACGTAAAAATTTCATTTAATATTTCTAGTTGTGGGATCTTCCTTTTGCATCTAACTAGGGCTCTTGTTGCCGTTGTTGCTAAAAATCCCTTGAACTCTTTAGTTTCTAACTTCCATTTTGCCTTTAAGGATTTGCTTATAAAATTATGAGATGTCCCATTGTCCACTAGAGTAATAACCTTTTTCCCTTCATTCAGTAAGGATGGTGTTTTGCCCTTTGAGAGGTGATAATGACTAAGGTCACTTGTTCTTTGTCATCATATTCCTCATGCTTGGCTTTCTTTTTGGGGTTTTCCTCCTTAGTATAAGCTTCTTCAATTTGGTGGATTTGAATTTTACATTTGTGCTTAGGCTCCCATTTTCCTTTGCGACTACAACATGGGAAGTATTCCTTTTTGCAGCATTGGTGACCCCTTTCCTATGGCTCGACATTTATAACATAAGTTTTTATTTTTATTTTCTTCTTTGGCACGATCACCTTTGTGTTCCTTCTTTTGGAAAGATTTAACATGATCTCTTCTACTCTTGTGGTTGGTTGTTGTTTTTTTCAACATTCAGAACAATATCTATTGTGCTGTCTTAGGTAGTTGGCTTGAAAGAAGACACAAGTCCTTTAATTGAGTCTTTCAATCATTCTACAAATAAGTATGTTAATTTATCCTCATCTATTCCCTCTAGTATAGTAGATATATTATGAAATCTTTGGGTGTATTCATCTATTGATCCAATTTTCCTTTGTCGAGTTAACTCTTTAAAGTCACTTTGGGGGTGTTTACTGGTAAATATTTTAATCAACTTTTGTGTGAATTCTTCAGGAAGTGATATTTTTATATCCTTGAGTACAAACACCATGTTTACATCAACCATGTGCTGCTTTCTCAAGGTGAAGGATGACAAATTGGATTGTGTCCTCTTCTGTCATGGGATTGAGATTCAAGAGTGTATTTAATTTTTCCAACCATTCTTGTGCTATGACTTTTACGAATCCACTGAAGTTCAAAATTGTGACCTTGTTAGCTTTGTGCTTAAGGGTTTTATTAGGTTGCTTCTCTCTCTCTCTCTCTCTCTCTCTCTCTCTCTCTCTAGTAGGAGTTTCTAACCCCTTTGCTTCTTAATAATCTCTAAAAGACACTCCTTGTTGCAAGATTTAGTTTTGAATAAGCTTCTGCTAGTTCTTAAGTGTTACAAGGAACATGATTCTCTTCTACTTCTATTATAATGTTTTGACAAGGTAGGAAAGACAATTTCTTAATTTGTGGGATATTTGATTGGCTGTTATTTTCCAAATGATTTGTACTTGCTTCCGTTGCCCTAGAATTTCAAAGGTCAATTATTGAGTTGTTCACATGTTTTAATTCCCTAATAAGTTCTATTGCTCTTTCATTTTGCTCCATCAAGGTTTTGGATGTCATTTCCATGAATGTTCTCAGTTCATTGTTTATTGATTCTCTGATGGTGCTATTTGATATTTGTGATTTTTCTTCCTCTTTCTAGTGCTCTTTGGTCTTTGAGTATTTTGCATTAACTATCCTTTACAGGGTGGCAAGAATCCTGCTCTGATACCAATTGTAATGTCCTCGAGTGAGTCATTTATAAATGATTCCATTATATTCAATTCAAAAATCAGAAATAATCTATTTATGGATTAGATTTTTTAAAATCTATTTCAATTGAAGTACTAAATTAGAAGAGTGTTGGAACATAGGAGATTGTTTGATTCCAACATCAATGACCTTCCTCAAGGTTTCTATAGATCCAAGCCCACAATCCCATCTTGGAATCACCTCAAGGCAACTTGATCTCATCTTGGTCAATCCTTAAAGCAACAATAGGGACGTTGATCCTACCCATCTCAAAATGACCTATCAATTGGTTTAAACAAGCCTTTACTATACCTTGTCCTTATAATTTAGTATTCTAATGATTATGATATTATAAACCAATTTAATAATAGGAGGTGTGGATTATGATTATAATATTATACACTAATTCAATCCAACACTAAGTTGGCACCCACACACCTTCTATGGTTTTGTAACATCAACTTTCCCTTCAAGTTTGGCTTGTCACATATGAATGCCATGCCTAGGGCATCATAAAAAAGATACCAACCCCAAACCAAATGCATTCTATGGTACATTGGATGACCTCATATTCCTCCAAGAATCATTGATTTCCTACATTGGAGAGTCAAGGAAAATCCATGAGTTTATGAAGCCCTAGTTCTAGGTGCTTTCCCAAACTAGTGTGTGTCAAATCCCTTATAACTTATTCAATACTCAATCAAATGAGTTCAAACCAATAATTAAAAATCAAAGGAACCAATACAAACCAATCTACTCAACCACGTTCAATGGCCAAAAAACTAGTAAGCCTTTTATTGATCATTACCAAAAACTCCTTTAATTGCCTTCAATCAACCTAGTCACATCATTCATTGATCAAAAAGCTTAAATCATGCTTTGATCAAATTTTTTGATTATATTTTGAACCAAGTGGCTATTGGAACTCCACTAATAGAATAATTTACAAAAGTTGCGCTTTGACAACTTTGCAACAATATGAAAACTTTTTTGCATTTTAGGTTCATTTATGCAACTTGACTTCCTAATCAATCTAAAACATTACATATCAATAAAAAAAAACTTCCTAACATCCTAGAACCCTTCTAATCATGGTTTGACCATGGTTGACTACCATTTCTCAATTACCTGCAAAATGGGGCCACTACAAGAAATGGGTCACAACCAAGTTACATAGCTTGACAAATTGCCTTATTAGAACACAAAGAACATGAAAATGGATTGATTCTCGATCAACCATGACGTAGGAGTGTGCCACCGCACCAATATTACCAGAACTAACATATGATATATTAGTGGCCACCCATAGACTTAATATTCATGGATGTATGTGTGGTGTGTGGATGTCAACGTGGCACACATGTCCAAGTGTAAAATAGTTGACATGGTCTTGAACTTGGACAAAATATATGATAAAGCAAGCCTAGCAGGTGGATGAGGTGGAAGCTTAGGTGTCGTATTTGATCCAACTAAAGCAAGGGCACCATGTGAAGTGGAATTACATAGAGTGCAATTTATGATGTTACAATTTCATCATGTTTTTTTGTTCAATGACCCCGACTCATGTATTTCAATGAACTTATGGGTTTTCTTCATAAGCTTGCATTAGGATATGTCCTAACTGTGCTAAGTTTGTGTCCATTTTGTGTCCTTGCTCCACTAGCATTTTGCAAAGTGTTATTGATGGTATGTTGTGTTGGATATCATATATACAATAAAATTTAAAAAGAATATAACTAACTTTATATTTTAATTTCTGGAAAATTAAAGATTTTACTATTAAATAAAGTAGATAAAAAAATAAGTTATGTCTTTGAATGACATTCTTTTACCAATTGAAAACAAGAGTGATAGTATGGATGATGTTGACCATCATGTGTTTGATTGACTAATTAACTATCATGGACTAGAAAAAGACCTTCCTTTTTTTTCTCTTTCTTATTAAGTATATAGAAAGATATCAATAAACAACACAACACAATGTAATAAATAGGTATTGTAAATGATAAAATTTAATTGATGATACAAGTACTTTATATCAACAAATCAACATAAAAACAATATTAGAATGATGATTGCATCAAAGCTAAAATAATTTACAAATATGAATTGAGTTGGGAGTGATATTTTTTTAATAATTTCAATTAGTGTCCTCATTATCACTTCCAATATCACATGTATTCATAGTAGGAACATCCATGGAAAACACAAAATAATGTGTCTATAATAGGGCACTAGAACTTTCTAATGTGATCTGCAAGTAAGTTATTGAGATCCTCTAATTTGTTTGTTAATTTTCTTATGAGCTATTTTTATTAATTAATGATATCAATTGTTTGCAATCCATATTGATACTTACTGTTGTTTCTCTTTCTAAATTCAATTGTGTCTATTTTGCATCAAGATAATATTGTTGTTTCTCTTTCTAAATTCAATTGTTTGTTTATTTTGCATCAAGATAACATTGAGTGGATAATACTTTTAAATATAATTCAATGAAAAAATTATAAGAAATGATCTTATTAAAATGACTATTAAAGTAGTTACTTATTATGCAGGTGATTTATCCCAAAATTCATCAATATACTTCCCAAACAACCCCAATTATGAAATGAGCAAATTACATTGTAAGGTCCCGTCAGGGAACCCAAAATAAATTAACCTAAAGATTCACTAAGTTTTTCAAACATTTTTTTTGAAAGATTCACTAAGTGAGCATCACTTAGATCTAATGAGTGCTAAGTGTTCCATTTATTCTCATGAGAGATGGATTCATGTTGAATCACTACTCATGAAACATGGGTCAATGAGTTTGACTCAAAATTACACAGTTAAATCCTGATAGCAATATCACAATTTGACTTGCCGTGGAAATTATCTCCTACTTATCAGATAATAACTTAACAACATATATAATATAAGGGAAGCAATAACATACACATAAACAAGTACCATAAAATAGATTACAATTTTTAAGGGTCCCATGACATTGAATCACATCTAAGTTTAATTAATACTAAAACCAATATATAACACATTCACATTAAATAATAAGTACAAGTACGAATCCATTTAAATAATATACAATTATCCCAAATGTCACTTGATAGTAATCAAAATGCACAATCATCCACGATATAGGTCACAGGGTATGAAATGCTAAAAGAATATACATCATAAAATAGATTCCATCATCACTTAAGATCCATGAAATAAAATACAATACAATAGGTATAACCATCCATCAATAGGAATTCCAGCCATGACATCGAATAGTCAGATCTCAATGGTAAAAGTAAAAAACACTACCACCCAACCTCGTGGAACCTAAATGGTCCACTCCCATCGTGCCGAGGAGATAGTCTCAAGTCCCAAACAAGATAACAATCCCAAAAGTCAAAAGCAACAATAGGTCAAGGAAAACCTGAAAGCAATCTAACTCAAGCTACCAAGACATAAATGACATTTAAACCTAGAGGCAACAATGACACGTAGGAGATCTACTATGTAAGTGGGCAAGTGTCATCACATGAGCCAACTCTAAGGTTATCCTGTCAGCCTCACTAGACTCCGGCCCCCTAGTGACTCTATGTGGCACTAGTATCCTTTTGTATTGACAAGGCATACTAACGAAGCAAGGTTACAACCAAGCATCCTCTCTACTCCCATCCTAGTCTGTACTAGCACTCGAGGCATGGGCAAGGAAAACAATGACTCTTGTTAATTCATTTTACTCTCATTTAATGTAATGTTATCACTTATTAAACTAACCTACAATGGGTTACCCAAGTAGCTTCTTTAGGGCTCTGGCTTCCATTGCAAGCCACTTCCCAACAAGACATACAAATAGTCTACCCTAAGCTCAGTAAAGCATAAGGTCTCATACGACCATAAAATACACATCAATTCTTAAACAAGCAACTAGAAATCACTGAAATAACATTGATAAAAAATCACAGGTTTCACCAATACGATCATCCTAACAGGACTAATCCAAAATCAAGTACGCATAAACCAAATTGATGACATCACATAACATCACCAAAAATAATAACTCTCGGCCTCTGGTAGACATCTTGAAACTTGTCAACACTCTAACTCAACCCCAAACCCAACACACAAGAAAACATACAACGGACAGTGTAGTTTCATAGTTTTTGTATGGTTTTGAAAACACACATTTTGATTTAATAGTAGGGTTCAAGTTTTCATTTCTATGTTTTTGACTTTATAAAGTTTATAAACTTCCCCTATAATTGAACCCATTTTCAGCTTTTAAAATTAATTGCACAATTACCACTAATTTCTAAAAATAACAATGTCTCTATTAAATATTATAAAATAATTTAAATAATAATAATAAAATTATTAACAATACTAATAATTGATTTATTAAAAAAATAATACGATTATTAATAAACATATTTACTAATTAATAATATAATAAAAAATGATTCAAATTCATTAAATTACATTTAATATTAATTTCATTAACAAAAAAATTATTAACATTTAATTAACATTAATTTAAATCTAACTTTAAATATTTAATAAATTATTAAAAAAATTATAATTTTTTAAATTAAAAATCGACAATTTGAAAGGCCTACTGACCTACCTTTGAAAGGCTACCGCAGTAGACTTGCTACGACTGCATTAGAGTACTGTTGCATCAGCAACAATACTTGCTATTGCTGCAACAATCCTGCTACGTGTACAACACGACACATTGCCATTTGGGGAAGGAGGGGAAGTGGGATGTGGTGTCTTGCCTCCCTCCAAAATATTTTATATTATAATTTAAAAAAAATTGTTTATTTAAAACAAACAAAATAATTCACTCCTTCCAATCTATTTTATTTTTATTTATATTTATATTATTAGCATAGTAATTATAAATTACTGTGCTAATTATATATATATTGATAATTTTCCATTCCATATCTGAGAGGGCAATTAATTGTAAACAATCGAATTTGCATTTTAGAAAATTGACTTCGTTACCAAACCCTACCCATTCTAAAATACTATTGTATTAACAAAACGAGGGTTTCTAAATTCTTAGTACTCATATATAGATAATCTTAGAATGAAGAACAATTAAAATATACAAGGGTTTCAATTTAATCTATTCATTCACAGATGTATTCGAGAACAGAGAACAATAAATTTCAACACAAGGGTTTCAACCAAATCTAAAATTTTGAAAATAAAATTTATCTAGACACGAAGAAGACAGTTTTTTGAAGAACGAAAAACCACTGTACATATAAATCGACAAGATCCTGCTTGGATCTGATGCTAAGGCGACAAACACACGTAGTACACAAACAATTCCTTTTTCTCAAACCCTTCTTCTCCAAAATTGCTCCTCCAAAACCCAGTTCTGGAGAAATGAACTCTAAATCTCTAATAAAGAAGTTTTCCCCAATTTAGGGCTTTGATTGTGCAATCATGCGAAAAACCCTTTTTCTTTATTATTTAATCATATCTTAATTTTCATGCACAACCTTTTTGCCATTTAATTAAAATATCTTTATTAAATAATTTTCTTTCTCTCTTTAATTAATTCTCGAGAGGGTTTGGATAAAAATATTTATTAACTTAAGTAATGATAATATTTAACATTTATTTACAAATGAACTCCTCAATATTATTATTATTAAATAAAATAAATGTTATTACGCCCAAAATTAGACTTTAACTAAAACTTTAAATTTAATTCTTTTTTAAAATTAATTTTTCAATTAATTAAATATAATTAAAATATTGAATTTCCTTCATAAAATTTCCATTAAATTAAATCATTAATTATTCTTTCAAAATGATTCAATTGTAATAGAAAATCAACAAAGTCCCACAAGACTAAAAATGAAAACCCATTATAAAGCACAAAATACTAGATCAAACTCAAGGGTTAATATCACGAATTTACGTCACTTAACAAATTCGAAAGGTAAAAAACTTAGATTCTTGCCCTATTTTTAAGACAAATGGTTTAAGGTTAGGATTTGGACACAAGAATTTATATCCCCTCTTTTACCATTGAGATATTGTGATCGAACGGCTTAAACATCACACACTAATGCTTCATTCCTAGAGTAAAAGTGTTAAATAGTCAAAGTTTGACTTACTTTTCCAAGCTTAATTTCTTGGTTAGTGTGTGATGTTTAAGGTTGGCCTACTGTGATAGGGTACACTTATCTTGGCAATTCAAGGAAGTCAATACCCGATACCTGCAATTTGCATAAAATCCACACATGTACATATGCATATAATCTAAACTAAATAGGCAATGGTGGGAAGTGGTACATCATGTAGATCCTAACTATCAGGTGACTACGACTCTCTCCCTCAACCATATCAGAAACATCATACATAAGATAAAACATACAGGTACACCATACACATGCAAGTATGGGGTAAGTATCCATAGAAAACACATATAAATAATCCATCTAACTAACATCATGAAATAACTGAAATCACCATAAACAATCCTCATCATCAAGGAATAATCATGCATACATGAAATAACTAGTACCAAAGTAATCTCATCATATAATCAATTGAGTATGAAACAATATCCAATAATATGGAAATCAAATACCACTAATCATCAAATATAATCATAAATTTGGCCTAAAAGAGTTTGACAATAATAACTTAAAAGCAAACTAGGGGTAGGTACTACATACATGCTTTAAGAAATGGTACTATTGTTTGTTAATCTTTCTAGTAAAAGCCTCACGGTGAATTATGTCATCTACAATTAGATTAGAGTCAATTAATTTTTCTATCATATGCAAATTCAAATGTCAATAATGAAATGAGAATACCTTTGAGATGGACTTGATGGAGCCTTGATTTTAGCCTTCATTTTTCATCTTGATAATTGAAGCACGAGGTTTAAACACTGTGGGGTAGTCCCTCTAAAAAGTTGTACCTCATTATTTGATTCAAGTCAGTGCTACCTTTAAGAAGAACATACTAGTACAATTACAAGTTGGAACTGATGGATGAGGAACATGATACTTTAGTGGAGGGATCTAGAGTATTGATTTATGAGTCTTCTTATCTAGGAGGACATGAATACTTATATCAGAATTTGTTCATGTCAAGATGCATTTGATTAGACAACATTTTTCTTGTATTTAAAAGGAATCTGCACATCCAATGCAATTGGAAAGTATCAAATATTTACTGGAAACAATAAGAAGAGCATACACTGAACTAAACCGTCCAGTTGTTCATTTTGGCGAGATGATGAGTTCAGTTAGTACAATGAGTGCTGGGGTTGGGCTTATTGATCCTTTCAATAAGGTGATGACTAATTTGTAGCCAAGAACTACTCAGTGGAAACATTGTTTGTAAAAGGACCAATTCTCTCAAATCCTCAATATAAAGCATTTTCTTTGATACAAGAGGTCTTGGTACTAGGAAATGAAATGTCTAGTGCATATGTGTCTTCTAAGAATTGTAGTGATCCTTCATACATGACTGTTTGGAATTAGAACTATCTAATCATGTATGATTGCCAGAGATTAAATAGTCCTCATATTTTATTAGAAAGACATCGCATGACTATGGAAGTGTCTCACATTTCTTGTGAAGTAGGCAGTTATAGCTCGGGATCCTATTAGCAATAACAATGATTAAATATTAAATTTTGTGGCCACTAGATGGATATTCATCTCTCTATTTTGATCCCATTGTCTTCTTCTGCTGTGATAGAAGAGCTTCATTATATCTTCTCTCATCTCCAAACCTTGTTGTGGATTATAATTATCCTATGTTTAGGTGTTAGTTCTCTATGATTATAAATAGAGATTGCTAAAGCCAATTCATGGTTGTTCTTGTAAGAAGTTGAGGATTTATGAAATTAAGGTTTTACTGAAGAAATTGAATTTCACATACACATTCTCAATGAGGAGTATTCCAACAAAAAACACTTCATAAGCCCCATTGTTTTAAAAGATAGTGGAGAGAAAGCAAGAGCTTAGTTGGAATATGAAAAGTATTATCATAATAAAGAGGTGTCCATGAATGTCAGAAAGTACAGAGCATTGCCTCATAGCACAACATGCTCGAGATTACAAAATATTTTAGAGATGTTCTCAGTTTTCATCAAGTGTGATAATAAGAGGAGAACCAAAGGTGAAAAACACAAATTTCAAACAAAATAAAATTTTGAAAAAATATCTTTATTGTAGATCTCTTAAAAAGATTACAAATGGTTGAATATAAAGAATTCATACCCACAGAAAAACCAAGCAAAAAACTCGATACGTATGTACTTACAAAAATTTTACTTGCTAAGAAATATAACTAAAACTAAATAAAACCAAATCTTCAATATATGCATATTTTAGCACATTCCTTATTTGCATAAAAACAAAAAATTAATTATAAATCATCCTCAAAAAATTCTCCATTTTTTGAGCAACATCAATTACCAAAATACTCTCCCTTAATGCTAAGTGGACCCACAATGTGATTCATTAATCTCAGAGTACAACTCTTCATCACTAGAATCTAATAGACTCACATAGTACTTCTAATAGAAGTTAAATAACTCTTTATCGAATTTTCTCTTTCGTGAGAGATCACAAGGCTTGGTCTTCTTCTCCTTTCTCTAATATAGAGAAGACTCACAACAATTCTATGCGTTGATCACAAGAAATAGTCATTAACTACTTCACTCAAACATCAAAACCTTGATCCAACAATTTTGCTTTTGACATATAAAATTGAGATTTGTACAACCTTTTCAACATCTTTGTCACCTTTTGCCAACATGATCCATCGATCCATCCATAACCAACCTACATACAACTTTTTGTAGATTCTTTATCACAATCTCTATTCCAACAAGTCTTTTCATTGTGACTCTTCAACCCACAAATTTGACAAGGGTGAAGATCCCAATATTTATCCTCTGAATTTCCTTCCCTGTGACAATAAGAACAATGCACTCGTTTAATTGATTTCTCTGAACTTTTCATAATAGCAACATCAGATCTATCTCTCTTGCCAAATCCACAGCCTTCAAATTTTGGCCTCCAAATAGGCTGGATAGGATCTTTCATGCCTTGCCCATGTTTTCCTAATCCAATTCCTTGAAATCACATTTTTTCGCATAATCTTAAAACCAATATTATTTTAAAAACAAACTTTATTATCATATCGACAAATTTCATCCATACTTGTAAACATGTTCTTCCCTTCATCTCTGTACTCTTTCCTTGAAATAACTTTGACTACATCATCAACATAAATTGACAAATATCACTTGTATCATATGCAACATCACACATTGATGGCTTTGACTTCAAGATCTCAAATTTTCTTTTTCCAAATATATACCTTCTTACCCAAGTCTTCATTCTCCTTCTTGACTTTATCAAACAATTTTAAATTGTTCTTTAATTCACTCTTTTCCTTGTTAACCTTTTCCAAATCTATTTTAAGATTCTCAATTCGACGTAAATATTCATATATCTCATTTTCAAATTTTTGAAAATTCTCTAACAATTTTTAACGATACTTCTCCAATTTTATCAATTCATATTTCAACATATTTTTTTCACAAATCAAAATTTCATTCTCCTTCTTAACCTTCTTGCCAAATTTCCCCATTAAAATAAATATTATTTTAATACAAATAATTGTTTTACCTAAATAAACTACCTTTAAACCCTTCTTATATTCCTACTTGAACAATCACCAAAGTGTCAAATGAACAAACACATCTCTTTACTCTTCTGGCAATTTTATCCTATGGTATTCTATTTTCTTGCAACCATTTTAACATACACACAACTTTAGATCTGCATATAGATTCAACATCAAACTAGCTCTCTAATAATCACCTTCCATTCGTTCTGACATTCTCATATCCAAGATCTTTTCTACTACTTTGATACCATATGTAGATTTTACACACAATAAAATCTTGAAAAAATAAATTTAGTGTTTTTCTCATAAAAAGATTACAAAAGGTTGGATATAAATAATTCATACCCATTGAAAAAACAAGCAAAAAACTAGATGCAACTAAGAAATAAAACTAAAAATGAAAAAACTAAATCCTAAATATATACATATTTTAGCACATTCATTATTTACATAAAAAACAAAAAACTAATTATAAAGCATCCTCCAAAAAATCTCCATTTTTTGAGCAGCATCAAAACTAGAAACATATATATGAAATATGAATCCACACTAAAGATCCATAAGACATGAAATGACAACAATAGAAGGGCACGTTCGAGAGACATGCCAGGAATGAGCCTAAGCATGCAATGTTAAACCAAAATTGCCCAGGAGATTGTCCTCAAATCAAAATGACTGGTACAAAATTCACATCTAGACAATTATCGAAAAGATTGCAGCACAAATATGTGTGTAAAGACTTGAAGTTTTACCAGGTTCAACTCAAACAGATGTCTTCAACATTAAAACATGGCTACTAGGAGTCCATCAATGTATATTTGTACACAGAGACATGAGAAGGGTCGAGAGCTACTTGGATGACAATCTATGCCCAGTCGATGCATAGCAGGTGGAGGAAATCAACAAAATCTGTCAGTGCTAAATTTGTTGCTAAATGGATATTTATAGAGTTTAATACATTGATAGCGCTCTTGTACATTAGCGTCTAGTTGCAAGGGCCTGCGTGGAATCCTTGGTACCATTATTTGGCATCTATGGAAAAATAATCTACCTGCACAGGAGATATGCTTGATGCTGTAAATCTCTTTGTTGAAATATTTAATATGGAAACAAAATATTTTAGCTATTATCTGAATACAATAACTATTATGTAATATGTATTAGTTTACAAGTCATACTACAAATATGTGATTCATAAATATCTAGCGGATTAGTTTTCGTTATAAAGAGACATGTTTTTTATGTGATAAGTCATATCTTATAATATTTAAGACATAAATATGACTTCAGTTATGTGAAAGAAAAAAAAAGTTGATTCAAGAAAGAAAATAAAAAGGTACATTTTGGGGAACAATAAAAGCTTGTAAGGAGGAAAATAAATTATAAGGGACGACTTTGATATAAATTTAGAAATTATATTTTAATAATTAATAAAAATTCTTTTTTTTTTCATATTTATTTAAAAGGCAAAGATATTATAATTATGATAATTAATAAAAAGTCTTTTTTTTTTTTCATATTTATTTAAAAGGCAAAGATATTATAATTATGATTTGGATTCATCCTTCATGATCAATAATAGGATTATTGAATTATTCTACCAAAGCTTTTGCATTGGGTATTTTTCACATTAGGTGTTCAACAAACAAGGATGGTGTGAACCATACATTTATTTCCTCATTCTTGGCTAATCAAACTTCCCAACTAAGAAGTTAAATTCCTTTTGGTTAACATAAAATTGCATATTGAATTTATCTTTTTCAAAGCACATGAGTAATGGATGATTGTTAATTTTTTGTAGCTTTACTCAGATAAACCTATGAATAATTATAAATGAGATATAATTTGTTCTATATATATATATATATATATATATATATATATATATATATATATATGTAAGTAGTGAATAGAAATGTCTCTTGAGGGACATGTCTCTTCATAACCTTATTCCCAATATAAATGTGAGAGAGATTTCTGCATTTTTTACATAAATTACATGCACTATTATTTCATTTGCAACAATCCTTTGATTTTAACATGATATCATAATAGATTCCACTCAGAGACCTATGAGGTTTCTAAATTTTTCTAGCAATGTCCAATACTCCATCATTTGATGTAGATAATATGGAAGCCTTCATGCTTAAGAGGGAATCCAGTTTCATCTAAAACTATTGTTAGCAACAAGTGGTCACACTATTAGGTTGGAATTCATATCATTGATTGGCATGTCAGAGATCTTGGAGTCAATACCTACACTCATGATAACAATATCCACACCAACGATACTCAAAGAAAATAGCAATCCAACCCATGAACATCACATTACCTTCTCTATCTACTGAAACTAGCAAGGACATAATGAAACTAAATTCACAAAGGATAGTCATATACAATGATACATTTATATCATCTGATCAATTTGTAGTAGCTATGTTGGCACAAAGATAATTGTCTCTGAGATTTAACCATTTATCGGGTAATATGATATGTGATAATATGAAGACCATTGCACTAAACCTCTATTCTTGTTAGTGATATGGATTATGCTCGATTCATAGAAGTCTGGGAATTATCAAATAAGAGAGAAGATGTTGATGCATTTTTCAATGTATTTATACGAGGATGAGCATCATCATTAAGTCAAAGATTATATGGTTCTTTGTCTAAGGAGTTGCTCAATGAATGCAAGATCATTATTAAAGTGATTATTGGGTGAACAAGGTTTTGAATAAACATGCATGTTCTTCAAGAGAAAATATTCAATATCATAAGGTTTTGAGTAAAGTTTTTTGTCTACATCAATCGTGTGGTCTATTAGAAATCATGAGCCATGAGACGTTAAAGGTGTGAGCATGTGCTATCATTTTGATGTTTCCACCATGGAATAGGATCTGACGTGGAGATTGAGATTTGATGTGCATAGAAAAAAGAAACTTGATGGGCCACACTCAGGTGTCTGACCTATTGTGCTAATACATAGCTATAACTAGTTTGAGTTCTTGAGAAACCACGTAATAAATTGTTCACTTTCTTTATTTATTTTTATTTTTTGATAGTTAATCGGCCGAAGCCTAGATTATTTATTTTTTAATATTAAGATTAATTATTATTATGTGATAATTTTGAGTAGATTCAAACCCAAGACCTCGCCGATGAGAAGCTCACAATTTAGCGTTGCATTGTAGGCTCTTTCTGGGTATCAATTAACCCAATTGAATAGAAGAAACATCAATTATATTGACATCAAACATATATGCTATTTGATCTCTACTGCCTTCAATTATTATGAATAAATTATCAATTCTAGTAAAGATGGTGATATATATACTAGACATTTGTAATGACTCAATACATGTCACGCAATGGTACTTTGTGTAATCATTGATGACACAATGAATGGTGCATATACAACAAGCTTCTCATGGTCAAAGCAATCTATTCAACATATTGTAACTACAATTGAAATAGTTTGGTATATAAGTGATTAAATGAAGGCTGACCCATACCTTGTTAGAAATCACTTTACTTGCCCAAGTTAATATGAAATGGTGAGATACGTTAGTGAAGGTGAATGATTATTTAGGAGAAGAGGTGATTACGAAGCTGATGAATGTATTATGAAGGACTCCATAATAAGTCAAAGGCCAATAGTTGGAAGATATGACATTCATAAAATAATTATTAGCTCCTGGTTGACTTTTACTTTATTGGAACTACATGTTGAGACTACATAGAAGGCATTCACTCTATATAAGAAACCTCCAATGATAAGAATGTGAAAAAGGAATGATATATGGAGATTGGGCCTAATATGAAATAATAATTCACCATGCACTATTGCTTGAGCACCTAAATAAAGAGGTTATTTTTGTTCTGATATCTAGAATAGGTGAGGAAAGAGATGGCATGGTGGATTCCCCAGACAGGTTTAGAAGGATTCCTTTACATCTTTCTCTTGAGTTATATTAAGATACCAATGTGAGTATGGTGGCGATGCTCTTGTCACTCTCTAACTAACCAAAATCTTTTACGAAGCTGCACCTCTCACCATATTTGCATGAATTTTCACAAATGGATCATTTGGGTCTCGTTCGATAATTGCTACATGGAGGAATCGATTCTCTTGATCTAGATGATGAAGGAAAGACAATGTTTAGTTACAATATTGAGGCTCCAGCTCATGTGGTGGTACATAGTCAAATATAAACCTTGGTCAAAAGAATTAGATTATAGCAGAATATTAGGGTGAAATTAATAACCTATGATATTGCAAGGAAGATAGGATCCCTTGCAAGGAGTTTACAACCATATAGCCAATTTGATATGCTTATTCAAATTAGGAATTATTATTAGTTTGTACTGGCTAAAAGAGCACAAATAAGTAGCCAATAGTCGTCCATGTTTTTATGCTCTGTCTATAAACATTGATATATGATGATACAATGTTCATGATTTAGGGTGTCAAATTCCATGGAATCATAATTCAAAATTGAGAATGAATGAATATAATATAAATTTGGAAATCACTAAAGAAGAGGACTAACACCACAATATCAAAACTTATTTATATTCAACACTAAGTTTGAAACTAAATATTACGTCAAGTTTGATACTACTAATATCATTCACATGTGGCAGGGAAGGTGTTACATGGTCAATAGTGATTGCACACAGTAGTTAACATGTATGAGTACTGTGTTGAAAAAACCCATTGAAGGACAAGATTCTTTGAATATATTCACCAACAAGTCTATTGATTGGAGGAACATACTTTTATTTCAAGACTATCTAGACAAGCATAATCATATTCCTTTCCAATGGAGCTAAGTTAATATAGTATATTGAGTTCTGTTCTCTATTCTAGAATGCTGTATTGTGTGTCAAGTTACTCATTCGAGGATGACTACCCATTAACTTCTCAGTGAGCGAGGGAGAGCTTCGATAACAACTTGGCGAGCTAATTTCCTTATGTGGAAAGTTGTTCTAGATGACCACATGTAGTGAGCCATGTGATAGAGATACTTACTGGATTTGGTATGCAAAGAGGGAGCATGATAATTCATTAGAGGGAACCTTAGACAAAGAGAGGGAGTAGATAGATGATGCATTAACTCGAGGAAGTCTCACATCTATCACTTCATCATAGGCAACCTTGAACAAGGAACTCAAATGTTGATATAAGATTCATATAGAGTTTTGGCAATTTATTAGAAGTAACCATGACAAGGAGGTCAAAAGGTTAGTATTTCTTTGTGAAGAAGAAGTTCCAAGTGCAATCCTTCATAATACATTCTTCTTTATGAGAGATAAGTTTGAGGTTAAAACCTTATTCTTTGATATGGTTCATGGTGGATGTCATGACAATACCACACGATTGTATCTGTTGTGACTTCATGTGTGTATGGGTTTGCCCCTATGTACATCATGAGGAAATGATTACTTCCAAATGATTATCACTTGTACTTTCAAAATTTATTGAAAGGTGATGATCTTATACTAACTTAAATCATGATATACATTTTATGTAAATGTTGAAATAGATCATGAAAGGCTTTATTTTGTAAATCAACAACTAAGTGTTAGATGTCATTAAATTGATAGTGTAAGTTGTTTGTATAGATATATGATAGGTATTTGGTAAATATATTTCCTTGCTATTATGATTGGTCATTATCATATTGAGTACTTTGTGGATATCATTAATTTGATGTTCTAATAGGCCATTTCTTAGATTCATTGGTGGATATCACTAAATTAATGTTCTGATAGGCCAATGCTCATGCTACTTGATATGATATCAAATTAGTACTTGGTGAATATCCTATGTTGATATTGTGATAGGCCAATACTTATATGATATCATATATTGGAAGTCTTGTGGTCAAAGACTTTGTTGTATTACTTCTAAATATTACAATGATGTTCTATTTATCCCATGTTTATCCTCCCTAGCTAAGAGGGAGTGTTAATGTTTTGTAGCTGTAGTTAGAAAAATTTATGAATAGTTATATATGAGATATAATTTTTTCATGATATATAAGGTTATTATGCATATATATGTTATTATATTAATTATGTAACTAATGAATAGACATGTCCCTTGAAGGGACATGTTCCTTTATAACCTTATTCCCAATATAAATGCGAGAGAGATTAATTATAGGTAGTATTGTTTCATTTGCAACAATCCTTTGATTTTAACAATTATATTTAAATAAATATTGTCTCCTCAAGTTGTACATAATAATCCTTGTTTTTGTTGACTTCGTCGTCTAGATAAGAAGACACATTGATCTTTTAAAATCATTGAAATATAGCTATTGGAATTATAATTGAAGTAAAAAATATCTATACTTCCTTCTTGCAAGAATCTAATCAATTATTGATAACCCTACATAAACATTCAACCATTTCAAATAATCACATAACTTTATATTGATTGAGTTCAAGGCCCTTGCTAGCCTAAAAACTCACCAAGCCTAAATTCACTATATAAAAAAGATTTGAGCAAAGATATCAGGTTTAAGGTGAAGGCTTAATTAGCATAGGTGTAGAAAAGCCTAAAGTGCAGGGGAATTTGGATTATTCCTGTTCATTGGACAAAAATGATTGAGTGATCCTATTAGAGAATTGAAAAAACTCCTCAATTTCCAATTTGTGAATTTGGGAACCAATAGGACCATCAATTGGTTTTGAATGGAGTGATAAAATACAATCTTAGGTTGGTAGGGAATAGATGCTTTTCAAGAGATACAATGATGAATTCAAAGAAGTGGTATATTGTTTTTGGCAAAGTAGTTATGAATGAAGACAAAGTATTAAGGTAGTTCCCTATGGGACTAAGTTTATTAGTTCCTGCCAAAGCCAAGAATGCTTACACATATAATTCATCTAAGTTTTCTATTAGCTTAGCCAATGCATTTCCCTATGGGATTATGAGACTGTTTAGCTTATCAGTTCTTGTGAGAGGCATAAATTCTTATAAATCTATAACATTTAAGTTTTCTACTAGTTTAACCAATCATATCAAAAAATCAAGAACTTTGAGCTAACATTTTATTGTCTATGTATCAAAGAAATTGGGAGCACAATCATATGTATGATAAGGTGTATATTGAGCCCCTAATATTAAATGTACACTAGGGTAAGAGAAAGAGGGGGAGCTTCAAACATAACCTTCCAAAGGACCCAAATTAGATTAGCACAACTCAAAATGGATGTAAGGGGTGCCAATGCTAATTCAAGTCCTTTGAAACATGTACACTCAAAGAATCTCTTTCTATTGGTTGTTCTTTCCCTTTTATTGTTATGTATTGATTTGATTTGATTTGATTATTTGTTTAATGAATTTCCTTAATGCAAGTATATTGAAATTAAAGAGTAGCTAAGCACATGGGGTAAGTGTACCAAGTTGTGGTGCCAAATGGGGGGTATAAGTGGCCACTTTTGTTTTTTTTTTTTTCTTTTGAAATCAATAAATTTTAAGCTTCGACAATAATTTGAAGATATTCACGTTTAACATTTTAAGATATGACAAAAAAAAGTAGTAGTCCTTTCAATCTAGTTTCTAAACTACTAATTTTTTTTTGAAATGGTTTGGTTTTAGGTCCTCAAAAAAGGGGGCCATAGAAAGTGGTACTTTTTTATAGAAAAAATATAACATAGTGCAAAGTGTAGCCCCCTAAAATTTTAGCTTTTTTCTTGAAATTCTTTAATCGCTTTGGTCAAAAGTTACTTAACACCATGTAGTTTATCCCAATTTTTTTGGGTAATTTTATAATATTTTTTTTAATGAATTTTGTAATTGGACACATCCCAAAAATGTGAAATATCTGTGTGCCCCCCCTAGAAATGATTGAAAACTAATCTAAAATTAAAACTTTTTTTTTTTCAAAGTGTGTAGAATGGAGTCTAGTTTCTAAAAACTAAGTTGTTGCGAAATTTGATGAATGAGCTAAAATCTACATCCCAATTAGTACATGTTGGTTTTTGAGAGAAAATGGACATACATTCAAAATAAATATAGTTGAAAGGCTTGAAATAGTATGAGTTCAAAATAAATTATATGGTTATATAGCTAACATAGAGATCTACGATATCATGTAACTTAATTTTATCAATGCTCAACCATAAGGAAACTTGAAGGAGAGCACACAAGAAAAATCAATCATTTTTTGTATGCTTGCTGCAAAACACATCTCAGACTAGTTTAAAGACTCCAAACCTTTTGGTTGGATCCCCAAGGAAAATCCAAGCCTTAGGCTTGGTAGAATCCAAAGCTTTAAATAGCAGGCACACACTACTTAAAGAATTTTTTTAGTATCAAGGCTTACATAACACACACACATTTTGTAAGCCTTGCATTTCAATAGAGAGGATGGATAGGAAGAGAGGGATGGAGAGAGGGTAGAGAGTGAGAGAGAGTAGAGGATGGGGAGAGAGTAGGAGGAGAAGGAGAGAGAGAGAGAGAGAGAGAGAGAGAGAGAGAGAGAGTAGGGGATGGGAGAGGGTGGGAAAGGGGGAGAGAGAGATGTGAGTGAGAAATATATAGTAAAAGAGAAGAGTGGGAGAGAGATTTAGCTAGAGAAATATGGAGATGAAGACTAGGATAGATACATGAAAGATATATATATATATATGTATATATATATATCTATATATATATATATATATCTATATATATATATACATATATATATACATATATACATATATATATATACATATATATATATATATATACATATATACATATATATATATATATATATATATATATATATATATATATATATACATATATATATATATATATACATATACATATATATATATACATACATACATATATATACATATATATATGTACACACACACACACACACACACACACACACACACACACACACACACACACATATATATATATATATAGAGAGAGAGAGAGAGAGAGAGAGAGAGAGAGGGGGGGGGGATGGGAGAGGGTAGGATAGAGAGACAAAGGGAGAAATGGAGAGAGAGAGAGTAGAGGATGGGAGAATGTGGGATAGGGGAGAGAGAGTAGAGGATGGGAGAGGGTGGGATAGAGAGAGAGGGTGGGGGGGGGAGAGAGAGAGAGAGCGGGGGGGGATGGGAGAGGGTGGGATAG